>OX103979.1:56353028-56391924 GCA_944470395.2 Schistosoma turkestanicum
ACCCCCAACGTTCAAAATAATCCACAAAGCTATTCCTGTACACTGGTGTACAGTTCCTACAAATCAACCATAAATTAAGGGAATACTGAACTAACCGAATGAGTAGGCCATAATTATTGTTCAAAATGCTTTTATAACGAACGATACTGGCAAAACAGTAGTATGATATTTTAAATTAGGATCAAAGAGACCATTGAAATCAATGAATAATAATATTTTAATTGTACATATCTTTTATAACTTTTATAACTCCACCAGTAGAACCTTCTGGGCTACTGCCGGTCTCAAGCCCGGGTAAAGGAGGAGGGTTGAACATGGAGTTGGCGACCCCATTCAGTCGAAATCTCACTTGCCAAAAAAACGCTAACCAGAAAAAATAATTCAAACCATTTTGACTCTGCCCTAGGAGTTGGAAGAAGAGTTATGACGTCGCGTGATGAAAGCCGAGTTCCCTCGGAAGTCACGGGGCTGATGCCTCTTCTGACAACCAGAGCAACCATTCTTTTAGGTACATGGAACGTTCGTACATTGTGGGAGACTGGAAGACTATTTCAAGTTGCTGCAGAAATGAAAAGATACAACCTCGAGGTGCTTGGAATCAGTGAAACACATTGGACACAAGTAGGACAACTGAGACTAGCTTCAGGGGAACTGCTGTTATACTCTGGTCATGAAGAGGAAAACGCTTCACATACACAAGGAGTTGCACTGATGCTGTCCAAACATGCACAAAAGGCACTGATAGGATGGGAATCTCATGGACCCAGGATCATTAAAGCATCCTTCAAAACAAAGAAACAGGACATTACAATGAACGTCATCCAATGTTATGCACCTACCAATGACTACAATGACGACGTTAAAGATCAATTCTGCGAAAGGCTGCAGTCAATCGTCGAGAAATGTTCACCAAAGGATTTGACGATTCTTATGGGAGACCTGAATGCCAAGGTTGGAATGGACAACACTGGATATGAAAACATCATGGAACGACATGGACTGGGAGAAAGAAACGAAAACGGTGAGATTTGCAAACCTATGTGCCTTCAACAAACTGGTCATCGGTGGCACAATATTCCCGCACAAGCACATACACAAAGCTACATGAATTTCACCGGACCACACTACTCAAAACCAGATTGATCATATGTGTATCAACAAAACGTTCAGAAGGACTATGAAGGATGTGAGAACCAGGAGAGGAGCTGATATAGCCTCAGATCACCATTTGCTGATCGCCAAAACGAGACTGAAACTAAAGAAGCACTGGACAACGGGACAGACGACATCACGCAAGTTTAATACGGCCTTTCTTCGGGATACTGTAAAGCTCAACGAATTCAAGATAGCCCTCACCAATAGGTTCCAGGCCTTTCAGGATCTACTCAATGGAGAGGACGCAAAATTGGAGAACAATCGGAAAGAGATTAAGGAGGCAATCACTTCAACATGTCACGAAGTTCTGGGTCACAAGAAGTACCATCACAAGGAATGAATCTCTGCTGATACTCTTGCTAAAATTGAAGAAAGGGGGAACGAGAAGGCAGTAATAAATGTCAGCCGAACAAGAGCGGAGAAAGTTACCGCACAAGCTGCATACACAGAAGCAAACAGGGAAGTGAAGAAGAGCATCAAAGCTGACAAACAAAAATATGTGGAAGATCTAGCAATGACGGCGGAAAAGGCTGCAAGAGAAGGAGATTTGAGACAATTGTATGAAACAACAAAGAAGCTCACCGGAAACTATCGTAAACCAGAACGACCAGTGAAAAGCAAGGAAGGCAAAGTAATCAGTAACACTGAAGAACAGCGAAATAGGTGGGTAGAGCACTTTAAGCAACTCTTGGATCGACTAGCTCCACTGAATTCACCCAAAATCGAAGCAGCATCTACGGACCTCCCAATTAATATTGGCGCACCTACGATTGAGGAGATCAGTATGGCCATCAGACAAATCGAGAGCGGCAAAGCAGCAGGACCAGACAACATTCCAGCAGAGGCAATGAAAGCAGATGTAGAAGCAACTGCGAAAATATTTTACATCCTCTTCAAGAAGATTTGGGATGAGGAACAAGTACCATCAGATTGGAAAGAAGGATACCTGATCAAAATACCAAAGAAAGGCGATCTCAGCAAGTGTGAAAACTACAGAGGCATCACTCTTCTTTCAATACCAGGCAAAGTCTTCAACAGGGTATTGTTAAACAGAATGAAGGACTTCGTAGACGCCCAACTTCGAGATCAACAGGCCGGATTTCGTAAGGATCGATCGTGTACTGACCAAATTGCTACATTACGGATCATTGTGAAACAATCAATTGAATGGGACTCACCACTCTACATCAACTTCATCGACTACGAGAAGGCATTCGATAGCGTGGATAGGAAAACACTGTGGAGGCTTCTTCAACATTACGGCGTGCCTGAGAAAATAGTCAACATCATATGGAACTCTTATGATGGATTCAACTGCAAAATCGTACACGATGGACAGCTAACAGACTCTTTCAAGGTGAAGACCGGTGTCAGGCAAGGTTGCTAACTCTCACCCTTTCTCTTTCTCCTGGTCATCGACTGGATTATGAAGACGTCAACAGCTGGAGGGAAGCACGGTATCAACTGGACAGTTAGGACGCAGCTGGACGGTCTGGAATTCGCAGATGATCTGGCTCTTCTATCGCACCCGCAACAACAAATGCAAGAGAAGACGACCAGTGTGGCAGCAGCCTCTGCAGCAGTAGGTCTCAACATACATAAAGGAAAAAGCAAAATTCTCCGATGCAACACAACATGCACCAATCAAATCACTCTTGATGGAGATGCCTTGGAGGACGTTAACACCTTTACATATCTTGGCAGCATCATCGACGAGAAAGGTGGATCGGATGCAGATGTGAGGGTGCGGATTGGCAAAGCAAGGGCTGCGTTTCTACAGTTGAAAAATATCTGGAACTCCAAACAGATATCAATCAACACCAAAATCAGGATTTTCAATACAAATGTGAAGACAGTTCTGTGGAGTGTGGAGCGGAAACTTGGAGAAATACGAAAGCCATCATCCACAAGATACAAGTGTTTATTAACAGTTGTCTTTGCGAAATACTTCGTATTCGTTGGTCAGACACGATCAGCAACAACGAACTGTGGTAGAGAACAAACCAGATTGCAGTGGAGGAGGAAATCAGGAAGAAGCAGTGGAAGTGGATAGGACACACACTACGAAAAGCACCGAACTGCGTCACGAGACAAGCCGTCACATGGAACCCTCAATGCAAAAGGAAAAGAGGAAGGCCAAGGAACACATTACACCGAGAAATAGAGAAAGATATGAGAAGAATGAACGAAAACTGGAAAGAACTGGAAAGAGAAGCCCAGGACAGAGTTGGTTGGAGAAAACTGGTGAGCGGCCTATGCTCCATTGGGGGTAACAGGCGTAAGTAAGTAAGTACATATCATTTATAGTTGATAAACGGAAACATGATTAGTACACGTATGTACATAAGAATAGAATGTGAGTGGTTACTTGATTCATTTTATGCACAATTGTACAGAGTTGAAAATAAATCTATTCATTGGTTTTTGATGTTTATTTTACTTGAGATTGATTGCTTTTTTCTTAATTATCGTTTTGACTTACATGAAAGTAAGCTGAGTAGAACTGAAATCAGAATTAAAGACTGATTTTGTCTATGGCAAGTTGAATTTAACATTCAAAATGTGACTTTCTTATTTCTTCGTTTTTTTCTTCTGTTAGAAAAAACATTTTCTATGTAAACTTACTTTTTGTTTTGAGATTTTTACACTGAGTTATTTTTGAAATTAATTAAATAACTAAAGCCATTCTGTGCTTAATATTTCTTTGATTTTGAAATCATATGATTAGGCTAATGTACACAAAAATTTTATAGAATTATTATTACAAAATACCTTTTACCATATATTTCTATGAAATAAGATATAGTTGTTCGTTTTTTATCATACTATGGTGTTTACTAATTACGGCGGAGCATATAAGTAGTATGCATTGGATAAGCAACAGAGTATCGTTCTGAAGTTGCGGCCAAAATGGAGAGTGTCGGACACCCATTCACGACGGGATCTAGGCGGTTTTGAGGAATAGGGGACATATAGAATAATAGAACTTGCTTTGCTTATAAATGTTGGCTGGTAGATTGTATCTTCCAATAACTTGCTGTATTGACAAACTTAATTACGGATAATTTGAATTTATTTCTTGTGAAGTTTGTCCACACCCCGTAATGGTGAACTAGTTACAATAATTCTCAATGTTATATTTTAATTTTAAAAAATAACTGAACACCCACCAGTGCTATCAACCACAAAATATATATTTATATGTTACAATTAAAATATGACCAACAACTGTTTCAGAGTAATTTACAGATGAAACAAATAAATTATCTTAACTTCCTGTAAATTTCATACCAAAGGACGCTAACAATTCGAAGCTCCATTACATGATAAAAATGTTATGTGCTGACGAATTATTAAAAATCAAGGTAAGCTTAAAAGTTATGCTGTTTACACTCTAATAGTTTTCTGAAATCAAGATTCAATCCATGTGTATTTTGTTTCACAACAGTTAATAAACCATCCAGTACTGAGTTGAAGTCCATTTTTGTTTCCGAATAGTCCATTTTACCATCTTTACTGCTTATGAATATTTATTTTCTTCGTTGAGGCATTTGAAATAAACTGCCATGTCAGTCAGATGCAACGTAGAACTTCGTACGTAAGTACATCAGTTCATGTCGCCATACCACATCAGCACAGAGATGTAATTGTCAATTCAAATCCAATAGTAGAAGAGGTAGTAAAGGTATTAGAAGTAATCGGAGAGGTTAGGATTAGAAGATATTATTCAACAAGTATGATTCAGTGAGATAAGTTTAGAAAGACAAAACTAGGGGTGTTGAAGAATCCAGAAGATTAAAATTTGAGAGAACACAAAGAATAAATGAGCTGGCGCCATCGCAAACGATTTTGAGCCATGTCATTCAGGATCTCTAACCATCGATTACTATCATCTCACGGACCCCAAGCTAGTCGACAACTACCGATATGACTCAGTCCACTCGTCAATGATTTCATGGATTTCTGCCATGTTTTGGTTTGGCCGCCCTAAAAATAATCTACCATGAAGTTTAATTGATTTGCATTAGATAATTACTATAATCCAAAAAGTGCTAGACATCTGTTTCATTTTGGCGCAGGACTATTCAACAACATACATCTGTGATAACATTCGAAATCGAACTCATGACTTTCAGACCTGACCAATGCTTAACATTAAGACCGCTAAATTGGCATTCATCTATATATCGATAACTTCCGTGAATTCAAACTCATCCATCACAACTAATAATTATAATTGCTATTATCGTGCTAGTAACTACGAGAACTAATTTTGGGAATTTTATAGGCAATCTTTGAGTAGAGATTTCTATTTATGTAGAATTTAATGGAAGTCGCACTATTGGCAATAGATGCAAGATTGTATAATATCTGTAAATTGTTGACTGCCAGTTTATTAGACTGACAGACCTAAATTCAACCCCTGCTTATGTCGTAGATGTACAACTGTGAGCGATGATAGACTAGGACAATATAATTGTCTAGTGCTTTCTGGTATTCTGCAATTTTAGAACAAAAGCCAATATGTATTGCAGAACTTTAAAATCTCAACTATTTTTAGTGAATGCCTTTCAAAAAAAAAAACAAGTTTATTTCATATTCCATTTACCAGTCAATTCAATCCAAAACATTGATTAACTGATCATGGTGCCTTTTTTTTAAAATCCTTCTTTTGATTTTTTTTTTAAAAAACCGACTGAAATCATTTGAGAATTGAATATTTTTGATGATATGAAAGAAACAATTTTTTTTTTAAAAAAAAACACTCCAGTTGGAGATACTCATTTGAATTGATTTTAATCTGTGTGAAATATTAGATAGTAAGTTGAAATAAATATCAGTTTAACATGATATAGGGAGATAGATAAATTGATAGCAAGTTAGCGAAGTTCTGTACAATTGAAAAGTAGAATTTCATTATAAAACTAATATTTCAATAATGTTTCATTGAAATTTTTATGAAGCCAAACAATTGATAATTTAACTGATTCATCCACATTGCAAACGTTTGTGCCTTATTCATGACCAATTAATAAAGAGAACACTTACTTTGATCTACCGAACAAAATCAATAATTATGAGCAATTAAAACATTCATAGTTTTATTCATGGAATAGATATCACATACATTTCATTTCATACAAGTAAATATTATTTAATATTAATATCTATTAGGATATGTTCTTCCATACCTGACTTCATGTAAATGTCTATTTAGTGAAGTATACTAGTTGTAAGCCCAACTTTAACCTCTACTAATCCCAATGGGATGACAATGATGGTCATAAAAATTGGTTTTAATTTACGGTTTATAATTAAACAAAAACTTCAAAATGGCGATAACGACGATTTATATCGTATCACGATTATCATCCTTGGACATCGTCAACATTGAATGAGTGATTTGTTTTAATGGTCTATTTAAAAATATCATTTCTTATTTAACAATCAATATTCATGACAAGTTAAAAGTATCTGACTAGATTATCAAACGAACTATCACCAAATACTGATATTTGATTGTCAGGTTACACCATTCTCTTGATGGGGCTTTTTTTCTATCACGATGAATCCGAGGCTGATAACTATTACAGTACTGTAAAACTTATTATATTGTAAAATACTTTTATCTGTGTTGTCATTAATTTACTTCATATCCTCTCATTGTAAAAGGTTTCGTTGAAAATGTTTACTTGAAACAATTTATGTATCGCCTATTTTCAAATAATTCACTGCAATATTTTTGAATTTTGTACTCTCCTTTTGTTTCAGTCAGATCGTGACTGTACAAACTTCTAGAATATATTTTCTACCCTTTAAATGCTAGTTTGTATGCTCGACTTACAGCCATTGTCTATATAACCGGCAACGAAACTCCTCAGTAGTCTTAACAGATATAATCGAATCATTGTTTGAAATTACAATGTTACAACAATTTTCACTTAAATGAGTGAACGATCAATGTGTCGCTGTCCTTTTCGTGTTTTCATTTAATTCTATGCTTAGCAAACTCGATAAACATGAAAAATTATTCAGATCTAATAAAAGGTCAAAGTATGAATAACTAATTAATTAGTGAGTGAGATTGTGCAGAAAATCATCTTTATCATATCGAATAGCTTATATCTAGTTTCTTGCTGATGATTTTCAATTCACCTGAATAAATAAAACTTCAAAAATTATTATTATTATTATTATTATTATTATTATTATAGAACCTTAGAGGTTTATCTTTATGAGTGTAGTAGAAATAGAACACAAATTACTGTGTTAAGGTTAAGAGCTTATTGTAAATGAAAATGCCATTTGTTTTTTCTGATATACATTCATGTGATTAAATATTCAATTCAAAAAGTAACAGTTCTTCTTGATACTGAAACAAGTTTAAAGAGAAGTGACCTAAGCTGACACAAAACAGTCACTTGAACTAAAAAGGATAAAATCAAATAGTTCACATTGAGGTTTATTTATAAAAAAAAACCCAATTTAACTTATTCATCACTGAATTATGCTGTATTTTGGGTTGAGAAATAAAAATATTGATTAAACATCAAATGAAGACGATTTCCAGTGCAAATGAATTGAGATATTTTTTTTATTTAACAAAACTCTATTATTGTCATTGAATCATCATTTTGGTCTATGAACACACAATTTAAGTAAATAAGGTCAAATGGAATTAACTGAAGTGAACGAATTCATCATTATGTCGTCATAATTATTCATCAGTTTTATAGGTTTTTATGTATTTATTTTCCTAACAATCTTGTTTACTGGATGAAAATAGTTGTTTTGTTTTGTTTTTTTTTCAAATTAGGTCATCTGTCATAATTATCATTGATTTTAACAAAATAATGTTCAATTGATTTAGTAAAACTAATCCCTACGGTTTTAATTGATATAAAACTAGAAAAAATGGAATAATTTAGGAAGTTTATTGTTTTTTTCCTTAAGAGATAACTTCGCCGTGTTTCTTTTATCATCTAAAATGATACATATGTATCTATTCTGTGTAGATAACACCGTCTCATATTTACTGATGCTTGATATTATCTGATCAGGGATGGAACATGCCTTGTCAGTTTTTAAAGAAATTGGAATTTGCTGTGAATTATGCACTTGGTTATGGATAGTTTATTTTTCTAAACTATTTTCTGAAAAATTTTATTTACTTCAAAAGTTATCTAGTAAATGAAAAGACTTCATGACAAGACTAGTGAAGTATAACAATCAGATAAAGGTTGATGAAGCATTTTAAGAGCTGGTCTATTTCATGAGACTGTTGGAAAAATCAAGCTAAGTTTGCATTTAAGATTATTATTATCCCGTATGGTTCAAAGAAGAGACGGGGACAGATACATAGGAAACTTTAAAACTGAACTCTTTGTAATTCAAAGGTCACTCTGTCGTAACGGACTCAAGGTTTAATGTCATTTACGAGATGAACAGAAAATGATCAAAGACAGTGGCCAACTTAGGACTGTCGAAGCTTTAACCAGGTACTTAGAAAAGCTAGAAATATGTATGGAGACTAACTCAGCTTCTTTCACCATGGTCTTAACCTGTGATTTTTCCAAAGGCACTGCCTTATCCTTCTACATCACTGTTGATCTCCTGACCCACTAATCGGTTTATTTTGTTTCCTGATTCGTTTTTCCTTTTAATCCCAACATTTGCAACTGATTTCATAATGATGGTTCTAACATGTACGACATTCCTCACCAAACTTGCTTTTAACCAAAATATTATTTCACGATTTCAGTCATGAACTGATCTTAGCTAAACCTTTATTGAAAGCTTGGGAATACTGAACTGTCGTTTCATTTTAGTGTGGGACTCCCCAGAAGTGCACGTTCATGATCCTAGAGGCGAGAATCGAATCCATCACCTTCGGTCAAGCACGAGAATACATAGCCTCTGGAGCACTTATCCGGCAACCAGTGGTGTTAATACTTGACTTCAGTCAATTAATTCATAGTCTTGATTGATGTTCTAGTTAAAATCATTTTGTGGTTTAAACAGTGAAAATTCTACTAGCTCTACAAATCTCTAATGTTGGTAAAAAAAGGGTGTATGTTTCGCGGTTACAAAACTTCAAGGGTAAATTATCAGAAAAAAAAACTTTTCACTGAACTAGGATTTCTCGTTTTATGTCCTAGTGTGTATATTGTGTTTAACTCATTGAAAATTAAAGAGCTGTTTGTTCCTTGTGTAGGATTCTACGATATTGTCTGTTCACAACCTCTCACAGTGCCTAGCTTTCAGGCTAGTGAGTTTGCACCGAATGGCTTATATTTTTAGTATCAATTGATTCTCTAATATTCCCAGTTATCACCCAGAGCTGCTTGTCAATACCTATCTCACACAAGCTTTGGTTATAATACTCAGTTGACCATGATTTAGCACTAGAACCTCTTGACTAACCTCTCTAAGAAAGTCACTAGTAAGGAAATGATAAATCTTTGGTACGAATGCCTGTGGGGATTGTTCACCTTCGTAGTTGTGCATCACTAATTGACCTAAGTTTGAGTACCGTTGAAAACCAAGTGTCATGCTCGACTCTAGGTATGCTTAAACTATATCGAGTTCACCTTCGTCGAATAACGAGAACAAAATAATGAACCAGCGTCCAGGTAGGCTACTGTGATCCCTTGATCAAATTGTACCAGCAAGAAGTCTTGATATAGTGTAAAAATTGTATTCTACAAACACCCAGCCAACACACAATGAATCCAAGCACTCAAATTGCGTTCATTTATACCCCACAGAGACGTCCTTGGGACAGTCACAAAAATCGCACACTAAAATGACACAGTAACCTATATCAGCCAAGTATTATCCAGGTGGGAAGTGTGATCTCAATGTCAACTTATCGGTTCATGAAATAAATTAAAAATAAAGATATTTATCAAGCGAGTGCTGAGGATCTAACATCCGCAACACCAAGAAGGAGGAAATAGCTGTAAAGTAAATTAATTTGATTAGTCTAATTAAATGCTGATTAATATTTTTAGACTGATGTTTTAAATTTAGTTTGTAATTATTTTTGAAACTATTACTTTAGAGCATATCTGTTATGCTGGTCATTTTAAGTAAATTCATCTAATAATCAAACTTCAATTTTATGAGTTGATGAACAACGTCCAAAATCAAAATGCAAAAATCACTGACATATTAAATGAACTGGATCTGGTTCATTTGGTTTGAAATATTCTGTCTAAATATATTTTATTCTGTTATGTAAATGACTATGTTCACTGACGGGTAATTTGTCAATAATGTAGCTTTTGTAAGAGACAGTCTCCCAGTTATATTATAGACCTCAACTTCAGTACTCCATCGCACAATGTTTACACCACCACAATCATCCACCTGAGCTACAAGTTTTCTCCACCATCTCAACACCATATATAACCCTACTACAATGAGTGATGATCAGAACTGGCAATTGAAACAACACAGTCAGTTTAAGGACAGTTGTTCACCATTGAATCATTAGTGATGAGTATTGAATTGTGATATTGTTATCGTTTTCATTTTTTGGTTTCCATCTAAATCCTATTTTTATTTACTAAACTTTCATTTCTAATCACATTTGAAAATTTTCATAGATTGACAATAAAATATTTTCATTACACTCGTCTACAGACTGGTCCCACCATAAATGATCTACTGTACAATAAAAAAAACTAATTTAACGCTTAAAAATGTTCGATGTTTATCATCATGTACCTTCCTTAATCATTTTTTTTTGAATTTCATTAGCGATAATAAAAGGGAATTTAACCGATTGACATCATTCGAACATATAAATACATGGCCGTACTGTATGTATCGAAGTTATTCCAACTAAACTTGATAGAAATAAACAAATATTTGACTTTTATAGAGTTTTAAATTCAGTAGGTAAACAACTATGTATGACAGTAAATAATTCTCTAAAACGAGTGATTTATTGAACATACAACATTTGATGCTGACCTCGTTATTTCAAATAAACTTAATTAGCTGAAGGCACATGATAATAAATGCGATATGTTTGTGATATTTTTCTACATAACATCTTATGTAGGTTGTCGTTTTATTCACCAAATAGAGAGAGAGTTTGACACTAATACCCTTAAACAATGATACTGTTTCCTCTTCTATCTATATCTACCATTTGCTGAATTTATAGTTGTAAATGGAGCACAATATTGAGAAGGTCTTCGTAGCTAGTTTTGTTCAGGATTTTTTTGATTGTTTATTTATGTAAATTTTAAGGACTCAGTGTGTTAAGTAATATTGTGGTGTGAGCTACTTATAAGTAGTATATGACGTGAGTGTCATCGTAGTGTCTGGCAGCAGAAGATGGGGGAAGATCAAGAAAGGAAGAGTTAGAACACAATGGAATTTGTATCAAACGCATGAATAGTGACAATGGATTGATGTTTTGCAACAGGAACAGTCCAGTTCGATATGATGAACTGATATTTTGCAAATTAACGATTTAGGATATGGTTTTCCGATTTTACTGAGTAACTTTTCGTTAAATACATTGTGGTTGCCCTACCTGTGTTTTTGTTCACTACAATATGATATTCATCATATAAATAACATGTATCCTCATTTTTATTTCTTCTATTCTTTCTTATTGTATGCGGAAAACATACACTGAAACACCAAACAGGCGAGAATAATTAGAACAGAATTTCACCTTTCAGCATTTTTATACATTGAAATCTACAATTACATAAACACAGACAGTTACAGTGTTGTCATGCTTTAAAACACGTTATGTTTTTGTTAGAAAGCAATACCAATTATTTCAAACATGTTAACAAACGAACAACAGATTGAAAAAATACGCTTTGCATAAAACATGAAATCTGAATCACGGATACCATAGAAACTGAATAAACATAGTCATTTTCGACAATGCACTGTCGGAAGAAAAAGCTGACTAGAAGGTATATGAAAACAACATTGAATTTGTCTGCTGTAAAATGGTTAACAAGTTAGGGAATAAATGGATAACTTTTAAAGATTATGAATTGCGACCGTCATATGAGATGCAAGACGGATTTTTTCGGTATACTTTATTCAAGATTCTCTAAATTTATGACGGTAGGTTTATATTTACATATATTTTCTTTTTCTAGTTCATTTTATGAGACGTCAAGTGAATGCGCAAAAAAGGTTTAAAAATTCCATATTATATTTCATGTAAGAATGGAACACCCATGAAGAATAATGCACAACTGAGAAACCAAACTTTTTGCATTGGTCTTTGAAAAACTGCCAGGACGCTGGTTTATCCTAAAAAAAAGTTTCTTTATGAAGTGAAATCCGTTGCAGCATTAGTGAGAAATCCTTGTGATGAATATTATTTGTTTTCAATAGTTCTCTATTCTTTACGACACTGAACGAAGTCAAACCGAGGGTTATCTTTGGAAAATTATTTCAGAATCCAGTGATTTACATTACTAAATTCAATTGATTTGTACATATCCGATCACTGGACTTTAATTTTTTACGGTTCACCAACTGATATCAGTCAGTGATTTCGATTGAAATGACACTATACAAGATATCCATAATATTTGAAATCTATATTCTAAGGAAATGCATTCGCGTGAACGTGTGTAGAACAAATAAATGGATAAAACCATTGGTGAGGTTCTCATTCTTTACTACTATTTATGAAATAGACGTATCTAAAATTAAAAAACCTTCATATTCATCTGAAGTAAACTTATAAGTCTATTAAATAGGCGTAAGATCAGATTCCTATTCACTGCTAATAACCTCAGACTAAATTTACACTACAACTTGAACACAACACAAAAGGCGCGAAGTTCGAGATGATAGTTATACTTCAATGATAGTCTGTTTATAGAAAAGTACAGGTAGTTATAGAGTTACTCATGACCTTAGGCTTCTGAAACGTGTGAGAACCACACTAAGTATAGTATCCAATCTGAATTGTGGTACGTGATTCTGCATTCTACAGGTGTTTATGCGAAGGTTCGATTTAATGGTAATTGAATGAAAGGTTCCGTGATATTCTGGGCCTACATAAACTTTTCGGAGGCATTTTTAGGGCTACTCAACATAAACAAGCCAATCTATAGGTAACAACAATAAAAATATGGTAATTCAACAGTACAATCGAATCAAACCATAATACGTTAGACTTGACCATTTGGATTGTATAAATAATTCGTTTTTAATTAATCCTAAAAATAATTCTCCCAAACGCTTTAGGATCTATGTTGGCATAGTTGACATATTTTTTTGCAGATTTCTACTTGCATCATCTATGGTCATTTGCTTATAATTCAAGATTGTTTTGCATATTGTAATATATTACTTACTAACATTCAGTAACGAATGATTATCAATCATTTTTGAGTTACACAAAACTTTTTCTATCTTTTAATGTTCCAACCATTTAGATGAATCTGTTACGTTCAGTTCACGTACGATTGTAGTTTTATTCTCTCGTTCATTAAGCATTGAATTATTTAAGTGCGATTCTCGTTTCGAATTGTTGGTTTTCATTGCTGAATCGTCACAGCTACAATCTGTTACACAGAGTATCGATGTGTTTATTAAAATTTCCAACAAAGATAAAGCAATAAGCAATCTTAGAAATCTGGTGAATTAATGTTTGTAAGTATATGGGTTATTTTCTTATAGAAATGCAGCGAACCAGAGTGACCAGTCACGACCAAAGAAGGCAGACGTGTCATTGAGAAACAACAAGAGCTGAACGACTAGGTAATGTGATTAAGAAGATCTTGAGTAGATCAGCAACACTGAATCCACGGGATATCAATGTACCAGACACACGGACCTTCTCATATATTTCACCCAACCAACAGATTAAAAAATCAAAATGGGTACCAGAGAGATAGAGAGTGGGAAGGTATCAACACCAGACAACATACCAGATGAGGCATCGAAGGCAAACATAGAAAAAGCTGCAAACATGGCGTGCCTGAATAGATAGTCAACATCATTTGCAGTTCTTATGATGGATTAAACCGGAAGATCGTGCATGGAGGACAGTTCACACTCATTCTAAGGGAAGACCGGTGTCAGACGAGGTTACTTACTCTCACCCTTCTTTCTCCTTATGGTTAACTGGATTATGAAGTCAACATCTGGGGTGCAGCTGAACTCTCTGGAATTAGCAGGTGATCTGGCTCTTCGATCACACACAGCACCAAATTCAAAAGAGGACGGTCAGTATAGCAGCAAGATCCTCCAATACAACACAACATAAACCAGTCAAATCACAACTGATAGAGTAACTCTGGAAAATGTGAAACGCTTACATGTCTGGGAAGCACCTTCGACAAACAAGGTGGATCTGACGTAGATGTGAAGACAAGAATTCACATAGCATGGGCAGCAGTTCTCCAGTTGAAGAATATCTTGAATTCCGAAGTCCAATTTTCATTCCGATTGTCAAGACAGTTCTATTGTATGGAGTAAAAATTTGAAGAACCACGGAAGCCAAACCAGATTCACCCAGGTGAGGAAGACATTAGGTTTAAGTTCTGGAGGTTGGTTGTATACATATTTTAGAAATTACCCAACTGCATCAAGGTGCTAGTCTCAAGCTGATATCTTCAGTTTAAAGGGAAAAGAGGAAGACTAGAGAACGCGTTTAGCCGGAAACTGAGACGGATATTGAAAAAATCAATAGCACTTGGAACCAACTAGAAAGGAGAGCTCGGGAGAGAGTAGGCTGGAAATTTCTGTCGCATCAGAAGTAACAAGCGTAAGTAAAAAAGGATTACAACTGTTGTTTTAACATTGACTTTCGAATTTTAGTCATCTATGCATTTACTGAATCTCTTTGTGAATACAATTTCAGAAATTATTCAAAGTTGGTACAATTGCTGCCACTTATATAAATTTTAGTTAAACGCTGACAAAAATTGTAGTGGAATATTATTTCTTGTCACGCATTTACAACTTAAAGATATTAGTACTAATAATCTAAAAATAAAACAATGTACATACTCTAGATCGTAATATCAGGAAAGTCCTCATTGATGAAAGTTCATGAAAGGTAATGTATACATGAAAGAGAAAAATTTAAAATGTATATTGACAAGTTAATGAAAAAAATTCACTGTTAAAAGTTATTTCATAATGACTAAATAAAAAGATTAACAATGATATTGAATTAATCAAAGCTCAAATTAGTAGCAACAAAGTATGAAAACAATGCAGTTTTAATCCCAACTGCAAAGTTAGGAGTGTTAGAAAGTAAGGTCATCGGGTGTATACCAGACAAACAATAGCCTTATGATAGCTACGGCGTCTGTAAAATGAAGCTTTTTTGAAGTAACACTGACAATGTTGAATAATTTCTAAATGTTCTTACCATTGTTCACTATCAAATACAGTAGTACTATCAAATATTGTTTACGGAATAATGGACGTAGAGTCGCTGTTTCATAGTTATCAGTCAGTAGACAACTTCAAAATTAATTCTGTTTCCCGAAGTCACAGCTATCAGAAAGCTTACCCCGAACTTATGAATTCAAAAGCATATTATGGTCAGTGTGTCGACTCACAAGATCAAGAAACAAACTATAGAATAATAACAAAAAATTGGCGTCTATTTAGAAGTAGTAACATTCACACGGATTTGATATAAAATGTAATTAATTTTGTTATAGTGTGTTGCGGGTCAGAATGTTTATTCAGACGAAACAACATAGTAGAAGAGGTATTATTTCAAATTATTTCTAATTGATTTCAGAGATCAGTTCGTACAGGATTCACATCAGCTGGAAAACGACTGCAACATAAAATGGTAGTCGAGAGCTAACTCCATCTTTGAACTATCAAAGCAGAACGTTGACAATTATACCAAAAACTCGGACAAGTAACAATTTATTCCTTCTGATGAATATAACATGTTTGGATGTCTAAAAAAATACTCGCCTGTAGATAGGTACCATGGATAAGAGAAATAATTGTTAAGTATGAAATACCTAAGCTTTTTGAAACCTGACACAGACATTTTATCTGTCATTGGTTTATTTTTTGTTATTGTAATTTTTTGTGTGTACCATTTAGCCTAGTGTTACTGGCATTTATTTTGAAATAATTCACAACTACAAACTAATATTCTGTTGAGAGTTCACTCAAACTACTGCAAATATTATAAGTAGTATGCAATTTTTCACCAAAAACTGTTTTCGCCATTTCTAAGGACAGGTGGAAAATAATTTGATTAATAAAACTGGGTACACATCATCAAGAGATCTTGCGCTGAAATCAAGGCCTGGAAAGTATCGCTCCAAATGTAGTTTGACCTTGAAAAACGTATGTACGTGTACTACAAATTTGATGATGCTTCAAAATATATGAGGGTTCTGACGCCAAGTAGAAGAAAGAAGATCTTTGTAAGTGAGGGAACTACACGAACTTCACGCTAATATCAGTATCAGGCAAATTTTTCAACAGACTGTTGTTGAAGCGAATGAAAATTCCAATAAACATCTAACTTCGAAACTGACTGTCTGAATTTCGTAAGGATAGATCGTGTCAAAGAAATTGCGACACTACAGATTATTGTTGAACAATCAAGTGAATGAAACTCATCAATATACATCAACCCCCTTGGTTGTTTGTTCTGCATTATGGACGAGAAAATATTGTGAAATCTTTTTTGATACAAAGGAGTGCATTTACTGACTTGAATGGCATGACCAATAAACAAGACCTGTCTGGTATATGACAAAAGAAAGGCGGTATTCCTATTGTAGTGAAGGAGAACACAGGTGAGGGCAACCGAATTGTATTCATCGCAAATTACAGAGTTACTCAGTAAAATAGGAAAACCATATCGTAAACGGTTAATTTGCAGATCTTCAATCCATCATCAATCCATTGCCTGACATTTCACTATTCATGCATTTCATACAAATTCCATTGTATTCCCACTCTTCCTTTCTTGATCTTCCCTGCTGCCAGACATTACGTTTTCTCTCGCGTCATATACTACTTATGAGTAGCGCGCACCACACTATGCCTGAAAAATATCTTGAAATCATAACAACTACCAACCAAGACCAGAGTCAGAATTTTCAAAACTAAAATTAAAATACTTATGTTATTTGCTTCTGAGATGTGGGGCTCTATCACCATCGCTACCGAAAATGTACCGCTGATCATGAACATCTGCCCATGGGGGATACTCCAGATCTATTAACCATAGTTCGTCAACAAAATATCACTCTGGTAGTGGGTGAAATAGATGATGACTGAACAAGAAATTAAGAAGTGCTATACGTTGATAGGACACATTTTTCGGAAAGCGTTAAACTGGATTACAAGGCAAGGCCTAACTTGGACTGCTGAAGTCATAAAGGAAAGCAGACCAACGAACAGAAAGCGCCAGGAATCAGAAGCCGACACTGCTGCCATGATTAGCGTTTGTCAACAACTAGAAAGGTAAGCCCAGGACAGTTGGTTGAAGATTTCTGGTTGGTAGACTTTGCTTCGTGTATGGTAGCGGGATAAGTAACTAATCATAAACCATGTGATAAATTGATAGATGGTAGGGAGAAATTTCAGTCACTAATTCCTGACCAGTTGTATAATATTACTGTTCTTGCATTCAAAAATATATACGTTTCATCGATCTTTAACGAGGTTAAGCCTATTGGTATTTTAAAATGAAATGAAATACTGTTTTTTAGAATTTTGATGCATCATCCGCCGTAATACCGATTCTTCTTTACGCCATAAAAACAACGCAACATATTGATTGAAAAATCGTCAAATGTTCGTGCTTCATGCGGTTGAAAATAACTGGTTCATATTACATTTTAGATATGTATGTGGATAGACACATATAAAGAGTTGTAATCATGACCATGTACCGAAATTACTATAAATACAAATCACACCAACCGATCTACCAACATCAGATTAAAAATATTCACCCTCCATTTCTAAACACAGTTGAAACCGATTGTAAGAATTATCTTAATTCAGTTTTTAAAGGTTTGGTATAAAAGTTGTTCAGGACAAATACTGAGGTTTGTTGAAAATGCTCATTTATGAAGTTCGTTCTTATTTCCCGAATTGTCTAGTGTAACTTTTGTATTTTTTTGTTACAATTAAGTTTTATCAACAAGTTCATTCGTGATCAGATTACTACTGCTCAAAATGTGTCGCGTTATTAGATACACCATATAGTTTTGACAGATTTCGTTTTCTTATTGGATGATCTATTCATTCAGAGAAATCAATAACAAATTGAAAACTGTCAGACAAATTGATTAGTTTGTTAATTTTTATTCCAAAGCAGTTCACAATAATAACATAAATTATTTTAATAGTAATAGTAATAGTAATAATATTAATAATAATAATGATATTCATAATAGTCAGAATATTGAAATATTTTGTAATTTAAAGAAAAAACAACACAACTTTAAGAAGAATGCAAAATTAACATAAATTAAGACATGAACAACACCGACAGAGCTTCAATCCTTGTTCCCAGATTTTTATTTGCTGACAAACACATACACTCACACTCACACACACACACACCCGAAGAATACAAGTGACAAATACAAAAGTCTAATTAATCGAGTTGACTGACTATGCATAGTTGTTGTTTATGGCTTGTCAACAGTGGCGAATCGCTTGAATGTATGTGTCTGTTGTGTTCATGCAGATCGTTTGACAAACTTACCACCAGTGCAAAAACATACACAAATGAGTCTTTTCAAACAGAACACAATACCAAAGATTGTAGATTCATTAATCAATTCACTGAGTATATGAAAAATACCACAATTATGGATTATAAAGTGGCAGATAATAATAATATTAGTAATAATATGAATAATAATAATAATATCAGTAATAATAGTAATTAATAATCACCCTTTAAAATAATTCAGATAACAAGAGATAAAATTCAAATTTAATTTTTTTTATATATTAGAATATAAAATAAAATACTATTATACTTAAAATAGTCAAATGAAATGAAACATTGAAAAAAAAATTAAAAGCCATATTGGAAAATTGAACAAATATGTCAAATCATTAGACCGATGGTGATCACTAGAAATCAATCATACCCCATTTTTGTTACTTCCATTGTTGTTGTTGTTGTTGTTGTTGTATACCATTGTCAGTTCAATAAATGTGTGCGTATGTGTGTGTGTGTGTGTGGGCAGTTGCGGACTAGTTGTATCCCAGTTTGTATAGTATGCATGTGAATATGTGTGCCGGTGTCTTTAGGGTTTCAAGAAAAGAATGAGTTAGTTATTAGTAAGAATTAGAGTTGATTGAGGGAAATGAAGAGTATTGATCAAACTGGACCCCTTAATTTTAAGTAATAATAAAAATCATTGAAGCAAAAAATTATTTCATTAGAAATAATGCGAAAAAGCAACGAAAAAAAATTGATAGAAAAGCTATAAAGCAAAAGTATTAATAATAATAATAATAAGTTATCATTATTATTAGTATTAGTGTTATTACTAATTTAGTTACCAAACAATCAAATGATTATAATGATAGAGTAATGCGAGAAAGATTTGTAAAACAATGTCTAACGAATTCCCAGATTATTTTTTGTGTTCTGAACCCGACGGAAACACAACTACATTCTTGTAACACAATGCGATATTCCTGCAGTTTGTGGCTTGTTTTTTTCAATTTTCCGAAACAGAAACATCTAAATCTTCATTGACTGGATGTTCTACTGAATATTTCAATGTTAATTCACGAATTTCACCTAGTCAAAGAAAAGAATCCATGTAATAATAAAATATGTTGAAAATTCCAATAAAGTAATTCGAAAAAATTCGCCTTAATCTCTTTTCTTGATCTTCTCAGATTTGCACTTTCTTAATTCACAAGAATTGATGATTTTTATTGACGTGAACAACATTCCTTTTATTGCTTATGGTGCATACACATACACTGCATAGACCAACAGGAGTTAGGAATTTCAGTCACTGTTGGATGTCATTTGTAGTGTTAGTTAAGCAGTAGGTCATTGGTTTAAAGAGCTCTACAGACTGAAACTCATAATTTTATGGACAGTGTTTTTAAATATCGATCATTGATCTCAATACACCGTATTATTATCGTCCGTTTGTGTTTATTTTCGTAAATAATTAGGCTAATTACACTAATACATCACACTAATGTATCAGATTTTCCAAATACATCTATTCGTTAAGATTTCTAGCTAAAATATTCATGATAGTCCATTTGATTTTTCTTCGTTTAGTAAATTCGACCGAAGAATAGTTTATTGTAGTTAAATTTTAAAATTTAAACAGGACCTCGTTTCATGCTGATGGTATATTGAAATGATAAAACCAGTGTACAGAGAGAGGCGAATGAGTTAGAGTTATTAACGAATATAAATTATCGTTGTGTCGGTTGGACAAAAACTGCACAGGATTATTTGTTGAAGCTCTTCAACGGCAATCACTTACAACTTTAAATAGTCTAATTCAAGATCTGTGAGTCAAAAATAAATCATTCATGTTTTCAACCATGATCAATTCATGATAAGGAGTATTGTTTTTCCAGTTTTGTCAATGAACTATTTTTCTTACCCTCCATCTGTTGGACTCCACGACTTCCATTAGGGAACTTTATTACATTTATTATCATTACCAAAACTGACATCGATTCACGACATAAATTATTCTTAATTTATACAAAATATCTTTGCAAAATCACATAGGCAAACACTAGTTGATGCATTAGGTGACCGAAGGTAAATTAATCACGAGACAATCGACCTATTGTAGTGGTGGTGGTGTTTGGTTCTCTGACCACCATAATCATCCACCTGAGCTACAAATCTTCTCCACCATTTCAGAATGGACCTATGCTTCACGTCAGCAAAAGATAACCAGTAGTCTTAACAGAATTGATATTTTGTGTGAGATTTAAACCTACTTCACGCACCTTTCTATCAACTGTACCTAACCGCATAACAACAAAATGTAGTCCACGCGATTTCGCGTCAATTAAAGCAGTGGCCTCCTCCAAACTTCATTGGTCGAATTTGATCAACATTAAAGGACTAGAGAAAAAAAACTATACAATGTTCAGTCAAGTGCAAACTAGTTGTTCATAACGCTGCGAAACAGAATTTATCAGGCTTACCTACTCATATATCTATAGTGAGAACTAGAGGTGAAATTAAATAAATCATTGTACATTAATTTCAATACAATTATTGAAAAAAAAATTATCAAGTTTAAGTAACTCACCAGGACCTAAATCCAAATCCCATTCAACATTATTGAATTTATTCATTCTGATTGGTTTGTTTTTATCATATTTTTCTGGATGTTTAATTGTCGGCTCTAATAGGTTAACCTATTGTGGCATAAAATACAAATGGTAAATAAATGATCTAGTAAAACGAAATCAGATTAATTATGTTTATTTACTTATTCAGTAATAGTTTGTTATTTTAAAGAAAAGTTACTTCTCGAACATATAGTCAACTAGACAAGAAACATTCTTTAGTATGATTCACAGAGTCAAACGAACTTGTTTGAACAAAGTTTAAAATTAAAAACTTGTACACAATTAAAACTTTACTAACTGTAATCACTCAGATTTGATCTTTGTAAACAAACGAGTCATACACAATCGTTTATTCTATCATCTTTATCCTCATACTCAGCTGTAATATGTTACAAATCGATAGTGATTAAACTATTAATTTATTCTTCAAGATAATTACTCTCTTACACACATGTGAAATCATGCATCGATCAATGTTAGACCAGCATTAGAAACCTGGAAGTACTGGACGGCCGTTTCGTCCTGGTATTGGACTTATCAGCCTTGTCTTTTTATAAACTATTATTATTCTTATTACTGTTTAATACGCCCAAGATTATTACATAACCTGCAAACGATTGATGATTTTCGATTAATTTATTTATTTCGTTATTGTTGTTGTTATTGCTAGACCAGTATAGTGTCTATTTAATGTGAAACTATCATGTATTGAACGGAAGTTGAAGAACATCTTTTATACTGTATTAGTTGTCGAATAGTTTTATGTTTTATGGCTGATAATAATAATAATAATAATGATGATGATGATGATAATGATATTGTTATTGTTAATATTTAGAATTTATTCAACTCATCTGTATTGATATATATGAATTGTTTGAAGTGAATTCAACTCGATATTGATTTAGGGGAGTGGTCGATACTTTGAATGTTTAGAACATCATGTATCATTATCAGTTTTACTCAGATGTACTTGAATGTTTAACATTGAACAGTTTAATGTTAGCTGAAATTTAGTCGACACGATTAACTTCAATGTTTACCAACTTCAAAAAATAGCATACAAAACAATCTGAATAAATAGTACTGAAAAGAATTGTAAATATATTACATTGTTGACGAGTATCTATGTCCAAAGAGGAGTACATTGAGAAGAATACTTCTTAACTTATATAAAATATCTTGACACACAGTTCTATTATTATTATTATTATCATCCCTAGTAGTTAATCGAGATTCTTTTCATAATTAAAAGTGAAGAACTAGCATAAACAATCGAAACAGAAATCTGATCAAATCTTTGTAAATGATCTATCATAAGAGAAAGCCTAAAAATCTGATAACACTCTCTTAAGTTATAAAATACATCTGTATTATTAATACTAGCATATTTTCCTCTAATTTGTATTATCCTGTTTAAAAAAGTCACATCCATAGAATGAGATCAGTATTCACATACAAGTTGGCTTACGCGAGGATACTCTTTAAAATACTAATTATTTATGGTCATCATTACAATTAAGGAAATATTTTATTATTGGCTAATCAATGAAAACTATTCTAGTCTACTTTTGGATTACCAAGTAAATACAGTAATGGCCTTATAAGTAGAGCTTCTTCTATCTATGCTTTCCGTTTTTTTGTCTTCATTTCGAGGTACAGATGTAGTAGATGTCAGTTTGGGGGACTATGCAGCTGTAAGTAATCAAGGGTCAAGTGTTCAAGTTGATATGCTCATCGATTGATATACTTGAATGCTATTACGAGTTCCTCTTACTTGGTTAACGGAACGAAGAGCAATGACTCAGTAGCAAGATAGGCTTTTCTAATCCGTTGTCCCAGGTCCCGCTAACAAAAGCAAGAAGTCTTGATAAGGCGTAGAGGATGTATTTTACAAGCACCCAGAAAATACGAGGTTGCTAAGCACACAAATCAATATTATTTACAGAATTATAGAAACGCCCTTGTGAGAGCCACAAAATATCGTACTAAAATAATCCATCAACCAATGATAGTCAAGGATTTTACGAATGGGAAATGAAAGCTGTAGGTTAACTGGCGCGAAAACATGGAAATTCAAAATGTCAGAAATAAATTACACAGTTGGGACCTTTTCCGAGTGAGTTTTGGGGATCTAACGTCCCCAGCACAAGTACCAAACATATCATTATTCTCATCTTACATCACTCAACCATAGTGGTTTTTATCAGCGGTTTTGATAAAATTATACAAGTAGTTGGCATTTGAAAGACAGTGAAAAAAATGAGAATGAAACCAAATAAGCATCAAAAGTAGAAAGATCCTTTAGCATAAAATAAAACAAAATCTAAACTGAAATTCTCACTTTAATTTTATCTTCTGCACTGACTGGAACTTGATCAACAACCATTAGACGTATACGACGATCGAATGTATTACGTACTTCAATTAATTGTTTAAATGTCATGATGGCATTTTTTCCACTTGAACCAGTGCCTTCACGATATTTGAATAATGGTCGATATAATACTTTGATACCACTTTCAGCGCCTAAATGACAATTGAACTCTTCACCTGGAGCAACAGCACGTATTTCAGACTATGAAGAAAATGTTTGAGAAATTGATACATTCGTCTGTAGAATACAATTAATATTGTTTTAGTACAAATGAAGTTTCATTCAGTAATATTGAATTTATTTTGTAGAAACTAAAAGTAACGAATTGATTATTGAAGTCATTGTCATAACTACTTGGATGATGATTGCCGTGTTAAATGTTCAAACACACCTCATACAAGAGTAGAATGTTTTGACATATGATTGCTTTACAAATAAGTTTAAAAAAAGTGACAAATAACCAAAGGACTAATATTCATCAAGAGTGCTAATTATTACAATTCTCAATAGATCTACAGTGACTTTTATCTAAATGTTTAGTGACAAACAATCCTGTCCACTTGTAGGTAAAATTTATCCATTAACAAAAGCAATGGCATGCACAGATGAGTTCAGTCGATAATTGAAATATTATCCTATCAAGAGGGTGTTTTATTCACTGAGCTGGATGGTTCAGTCGTGTAACTTTCATTGTCTTTCTCAAAATGATCATCAGTATACACTTCAATAAGAAGTGAGTAATTAGAACTTCTCCACAACTGATTAGCTGCTTGTTCTGTTGGCCTAGAATTTGGTTAGTTATTATCCACTGGTGTGTGGCCGTTGTTTGCCTGTTTATTTTGACTATTTTCTTCTTTGACCTGGTATTGGACTTTGTATATATTGGAATTTACCCGGTCTATTGACCAGTAAGGAAAACGATATACAATTCTGAGGTTCATTTGAAGATTTAAAAAAAAGTCAAAATAAACAGGCAAACAACGGCCACATATCAATCGATTATAACCAACCAAATTCTAAGTCAACAGAACAAGTAGCTAATCAATTAAAGGAAAAGTTCTAATGACTCACTTCGTATTGAAGTGTATACTGATGACCATGTTGAGAGGGACAACGAAGGTTTTACAATTAAACCATCCAACTTAGTGTAAAAAACATCCCGAAAATCCTCATCCTTGGTCATAAATAATCTCCACCATTCAAGAATGACTTATGGTACTGGGTTTGCTCAATGAAATAGAGAATGTGTTAGGAATAAAACTGGTAGCACTAATACAAAAACCGGCATAAATTACTTACTTTACCAATAAAAGTATTATCAGCATAGATGTTAGTTGGCCCAGACAAGATGGAAAATTCCGTATTATTCACAGCTGTCGCCTTCAAATAAGCATGTAACGAACGCTTCGGTACAGTCACATATTCATAACGTGGTTGTAAATCTAACAACCCGACAGTAACACGATTGGGTTCATTATCACATCGAATTAATGCAGGAGGTCGTGGAACTTCCATCTGTATTGTTGCAATTGTTGTAACAGGTGGTGCTGGTGTTTGTAGTGCTGGTGTTAGTGTAGTCTGTGAATTCATTAGAGTGGAAATTCGGTTTGATATTATAGGATTTTGAGAACTAACAGAGTTGAATAGCATACTTGATCCTAATGTACGTCTAGTGATAGGTTTAGTGCTGGAGGAACGTAATCCAGTTGCATAAGTACTTTCAACACTGCCACCACGTTGTAGTGTTCCAGCTGGCGTGATACCATCACGCTGAAATAAACGTGAGAAATACAGAAATTATTAAAAGAGAACTTCGTTTCTATCCAATATACATTACTCTGACTTATGATAATGATAGAAGCTTCACTTTGTAAGTTATATCATTCATGAAGAGAGAATAGGTTTAGATGTCTGTTGACTGGATTTAATTTTAGACGATTGATTATTAAAAACGTTTCGTAGTAACCACTTAGCCTCCTACGTAAAATGTAAAACATAATGCTACCTAGCCTTCTTTTATAGATTCTGCCATCGTTACAATTATTTACTGCCTTAATTGGTCAATATTCATACAGAAAGTTGATTTCGCCATTTTACATTAAAAACGATACAAAAATAAGCCTTTTAATAGGGTTACAATTGGCAAAATTATTCAGTAAAACTTCGTTCCTTTCGTTTACATTCAAAGCGAACTTTTAACTAAATCATCTCGTTTTAATTGCACGAAATAATCGACAATCTGAGGTTGTGCCTAGGTCTAAAAAATATGGTCAAGATTTTCATAATTGTGATTCACATATCACAGTCTCATGAAATTATTTTGTCGAGCTTTCCAGCGAATTTCCACATCAATACTATGCAAAAAGTAAGTAATTGTTTAAAAGAATATTTATACCATGATACATAACTATATTACTACTTAGGAATCATTCATCTATTGTTTTTTTCACCTTGTTACGGTTGACCGATTGAAAATCATTTTAAACTGGTGACTTTATTTTCAACTAAACAATCTATTCAAAGATTAGATAAACAAAATAATTACTAAATGCCAACAACATTTAATCTAAATTATATGATTAAACATTCAAAAAAAATGTAACACGAAAATTATCAGGAGACTGGTTCTGAAATATTAAATGTTTATATAAGAAGTGGTTTATGACTATTGTTGGATTTGACGGTTTACGTCAATGACTGATCTACACTTGACAGTTACTGAAATGTAGAATGTACTAGATAACTGTTTTGATCTAGTGTGAGACTTCCCAACTGAGGGTTGAACCCAGAACCTTCAGGTTACTCAGTCAGTACTAATCCTTTAGGCTCCTGAATAAAGACATAACGATTAACATTAATGACCTCAAATAATATTTGTCAACTAAACAGACAATAAACCACTAATTGTCGAGCAGTCACTCATTATGGTTGGTATTAAGAGGAAATGAAATCTTCCACAATCGATTCAACCATTCACAGATTCATTTAAGTTTATTTTAAAGATTTATTATTATTAATGAATGATAAGTTACAACAAATTAGGCATCTGTTTACTGATTAAATTATTCAGTTTTCAGTCATTAGATGACAAGTTTAAAACTCGCTGCGATAACATTAACTAATTTACCCTGGGATTATTCCTAGGTTTCCTATAAAACACATATATTACTCAAAGCTATGTAATTCATAAGTCAATAAAACATTTCCTAATCTGCTGATAACGTTGTTTACAGTAACTTCTTTTTTTTAAATTCATAATCGCTTACTTTTTATTAGTTGCAAAGTTAAGCTTAGATTATGGAAGAATGAAAGAGTTGTCTCATTTCATACAATCAAATGCTTAGTTTATGCTTAGTCTACGATGAATCCCATTAACCTATATACATAAATAGTTATATGATATTACAAATAAGCAGTACCATCTGTTTTATCATTTTTTTTAAAATTAAAATAAATACATACAGTTAGATCAAATATACCAAAATGTAAGGTCTCCCAAAAAAACGAACATGATAATATATATATATTCTCATGAAGCATATACCTAAACAAAATGAGTATGTTATTACATGTAGTCAGCTGAAACAAATATGTAGTTTAATCGTTTAGTATTTATTAAAATTACTAAGTAATGGGGGATAGGCTTGAATGATTTGAGGATTACTATAATTTAAAAGTGATTTTCACCTTCAAACTGTTGAAAAACTATTGACAATCAGGAGACATTGAAGATTATCTAATTTATAGCATAATTAATCAATAGATTTCATTGAGCACCGACCGCTAGACAAGCACAGCTCTAATCACTACTCAATGGTCAATCAGTTCAAAAAGAT
Source organism: Schistosoma turkestanicum (assembly GCA_944470395.2). Classification (NCBI taxonomy): domain Eukaryota; kingdom Metazoa; phylum Platyhelminthes; class Trematoda; order Strigeidida; family Schistosomatidae; genus Schistosoma; species Schistosoma turkestanicum. Next base: position 56,380,716 of record OX103979.1, read on the forward strand.
CACTCCTATGTAAGCTTAGTCTGTGCTGAAATAGCTCAGCGGTAACGTTTCGGATTGTAAAATGAATTGACCAGGATTCAAATTCACTAGATAGCATCCATTTCCTCGAGACTGTAGATATATACCTAGTGGTTGTGTTCCGGCTAATTTCAAAGCCTATCAACAGCCTCTACAATCTCTCTGTATTGCATTTTGTTTCAAATAAAGTTATACTGAAAGCTTTGTCACTTGATTCATCCATATTTATTCGTAATAAATTATAGATGTTTCATGAAATTACATTCACAAAAAAAATTTTGGTTATTCTATTTTAGTAACACAAATGTAAAAACCAAAAAAAAAATCGAATTATAACTTATTTTATTCTGTCAGTTGAATATGTCAACAACGGTTTAGTATACTGCTTCATTATATTTATCATTCAATAACTAAATAGTTTTGTTTAAGTAAATTAAGAAATGTAAGTTATATTGTTACTTCAGATAGATTTTAGAATAACATAGAATATATATATACCTATCACAAGTTGATTAGGTATGTACATTTATACTTATAATGTGTGTAATTAACAATTTCTAATACAATAAATGAACTTTAATTATTAGTCATAAAAAATGAAGTCTGTAAGTTCAGTAAGAAAATAATAACATTGACAATTGAACGAAATGAAATTCACGTAAAATGACTTGAAACATGTAACTAATGATTCGGAGTACATATAGTGGTAATAAGAATACAACATTAAACAGAGAAATAAACAAATATTAAGTTCAAGAGTCAATGTCAAACGAATTTAATTTATTCTACTGAAAACCAAAATAAATAAACATTTAAAACAGCACAAAGAAAATAATTCACAAAATAAATTAAAATGATTTTTATATAAATAACTGAATCAGTACACAAAAAATTAATCATTGCTAACCATTTCAACTCCTCGAAATATATTCATTTGATTCAACTCTAGAAAAAACTCGTAGACTTCATAAATAAAACGGGTGTCCAAATATTACTAATATTTGGGTCTGCTAAAACAAATTATCAAATCTAGCATAACCTTAAATCGGTAAAGAAAAACATTACCCTCACTCCATATCGTATCAATAAAAATTTCTTCATGTCTAATACCGTAAAATAAAAAAAAAACATTTGGGTATCTGTGAGAGGAGATTGAAGCTCGATATTCGGATGGAATACGTTCTATTTTTGATTTTATGCTGAACTTTGCACATTAATCATTACTATTTGCATTTTTCATATCCTTTTGAACTTTTTATGAGTTAATTATTTCCGGTATAATATGGCTTAATTCCCCTTAATATGCTTTGATGTTTTTGATTAATAGAAGAATATTGGTACTAATTTTTAATAAGTTAACATTATTTATTTTAATGTATTGGTAATTAGGTAGATTTACATTCTTTTACTGTTTTTACTTACATCCTGTGGAAGTGTTACCCAGATTTTCACTCATTTTCACAGACATTATTCCTTTAACTATGAAATACATATACGAATATATCGTTTGATGATTAAAAGAAATTATCTTTATTGAATTTCGTGTTTTCGATGTTTCAATAATAATTATGAAACCAACAAATTGTAAATAATCGGTCTAATAAATACGTGAATTAAGTAACTAAGTTTATGAGCGAAACATGTGGAAAGCTCAGGAGAAATTCATGAAGTGGTGAAAGATAGTAATTGAGATGATCTATTGAATAGTGTCAATCATGAGAGACCAATTTTCTAGGGATACTAATAGGTGGCTGTTACAGCAAAGCAGTAGGCGTAAGCCTACTTATCCCCAGTTGTTCAACTGCTAGTTTGTCCAGAATATAGAGAGTTCAGATGGTGTTTGTTCCTTCAGAAAACCAGTGCGATGTTCAACTAACTTACTTTAACGTAAACACATATGTATAATTATGGTCATAAGAAGTTTCGAAACGTGTATAGTTAAATGATTTAGTTGATGTAACTTGATATCATCTTAAATTATAAATGTTTACTTCCAAAAAATCAACTAATTTATAGCATAATTAGATATAAAAAAAATTAAAATCACTTAATAGGATTTTATTTGAACAGTAACATCAGTAAAATGATACTTGTACACAGTGAGTAATTATCAAAATAAACTTGTTATTTGATGGGAAGTGGTCAACAAGAAACCTTAAATCTAGTTAGCACTTATCACCAATCATTGTACACTTCATCAGTTCTGATTAATACAGGCGAATTATGCTTACCTCTTAACATAAAACTAACTGACTCAGTATTGATAGGATAGAAATTCATCTTAATCACTTATTATTCAAATAAAATGCACAACAATTCGAGTTACTAAAGTATTAGTTGCATTGCAACTTTCACAACTCCAATCCAATTTACAATAAAGGATGAGCAACACATTAAATTGATTGATTATGTATTGAATAAAAATTTCAACCTCTTAAATAGTTCATCATTTGGATAGAATAACGAAAAAAGGTACCCTATTGCTTAGAGTTTTAAATTTGAAACAGTATTTTACTTTTCGAGATATATACACTATGAATTGTTCATAAAGTTTCAAACGAATTGAATTTAGAATATTTTTCGTTACAAATAAAAACTTAATGATTCCATTTCATGAGTAATATGCCTTCAATGATCATTTTTTTAAAAAAAAAAAAGAAAATCATGTCAGCAACATTCATAAAAATATTTCATTTCTTTGTCATAACCTCACATCATTTAAGTTGAAATATGCAACCTTTAAGTAGTGGGTTTCACGTCAGAATTTGGCTTCACTTACATCAGTATAAACACACATAAAACATGTAGCTCAAAACGAGAAGTAAACAAAACTATCTGTAGTGATGAAACAGTAGTGCTATCATTGTTATTATTATTATTATTATTATCATTTCCAGTTGTCCCTGGAATAATTTATTACAACAATATGCCAAGAAACAAATTAATAACATCAGCCAAAGTAAATTCTAACTTTCTAAACATTCTACTGAGAAAAAATAACTAACAAAAACACTGATCAAAAAAAACAATTATCACATTATATAATGTAACAACAGTGCACAAGATATGCACACCTGAGTTAAAGTACGTATTGTTTCACGTGATTTCGATCTTGGATATAATCTATTTCGACGACCAAGCGATGAATGCAACGTCGTTGATGCCATACTATCACTTCGTCCAAGTGTAGAACAATATTCAGTTGAATTGTCATTATACATCGATCGACGATCGATCATTTCACATGAAATTGTATCATTTAATCCATGTGTCAAATCGGCACGTTGCATAGGAGGTGTTTGATAAAATGCAGCTGCATTGGCAGAAATACGTTTAGGATAAATAGGAATTGTACCAGCTGATGGTAGTCGAGATATTCTTTCATTTAAATTAGATTTGTCTATACTTTGTAACTGACGACTAGAATCAGGCGATATGCTAATATGATGCAAAAAGGATACACAGATGAGTATTGATGAACATCACCCGAATAGGAAAATGTAAAATGAAGAAGGGATTAATGAAGAAAGCAATGTTTCAAAGAAAAGAAAAGAAAAGATTATTACGAGTACGAATCCAATGTTTTAGATTTTTCTTTTAAAAAAAAAATAGACTGAGTGTTACCCATTTGATGGAAAAAAAAAATTAGTATTTACTTTCTGATTAAGTTAATTTACGTGGATTTACAGAAAAATGAAAAAGGATTAGAAAGAAGCAATGTGCAATTTGACAGCATTTGACACGTGCATATTACAAAACACACCTTGAAACGAAATAACAATTTCACAAATGAAATATCACCATTGAAAACGAAGCAAGTAAATTTTATTTACCGAAAAAAAATTAGTCAATAGAAACCAGTTACACACTAAATAACGCAGTTAAGTTTAGTTAAATAGCTTTAGTGATTGTTATCGAAATATATTATCAATGTATATATTTTTAAAAAAGATATAAATGAATTGCATGGCAAATAATAAAAGAGAGTAAAAATGTCACTTTTGTTAGATTACATTTTCTTACACACACACGTACACAGAATAGTTAAGATATTTAGCAATTTCATTAAAAACAAACTTTAAAGCCAGATTATGTATTTAAGCGATTGTCTTAATTTAGTCGGTTCTTTTTAGTAGTACAAAAAATTATTTCGAATTTTATTGAGAGGAAAAAACAGATGAAAACGAAGGGAAAAACATTAATAACTATACCTCATTATCCATAGATCCACCACGATCGGTTTCATTTAGAGTCGTTCCTGTTGTTCGATTAGATCGTCTAAATGCACCTAGTTTAGTGCATGATCGAGCATTTTTTCCTGTAGCTGAGGTACCGCAGATTTGGTGTCCTGACGATGCTGCTGTTGATGCTATTCCACCGGGACCATAACCTGTTGTTACACTTGTGCCTGATATAGCATTGCGTGATATAGGAACTGCTGGAGAATGACTATATATGTATATATGTATATATAATGAATCGAATTATCAAGAGTTGTGTAACAAAACATGAGCTGTACGCAATATAAAAGTTATGTTATGCATGCCGTCACTATAAAATGTCAAAGATTTGACTTAATGACAAAAAAGTATTTGGATGGCTTTGCTTACTGATCATTATGAAACTTACATTTTACAGAGATTTTAAAATGCTAAACTTAAGATATCGTCAAATTGCCTTAAGTACACAGCTCACTAGGAGAAGATGAGAATAAACATTTTACATGTGATGATTAAAAATGCAAGCTATATAAACAACAGAATGGAATAACCATAAACATTACTAGCAGATTACGTTTAAAGGACCGATGATTCGACTTATGAAGTAGACTCATATCAATATCGATTACACATTTAATTATGAATTTAAAATTATTTCGGTACATTAGCAAAGGAAACAAGTTTTTCCGCTTCAGAATGTTTAATCTCGCTAATCGTAGATTTTAGCTGAACGGATTTTTTTATAAACTTAATTGAATTTACAGTGTGTTGATAACAGGCTAACTTTAGACAGCGTGCATTTGAAAACCATGAAACACTAGATAGCTGCTGTTTTAGACTTCTATGGGGCCCCTCGGCAGTGAGTGTTTACAACACTATGAAAGATAGTGCGCAGGATCGCTATGTGATCTTTATCAAACTAATAAGTTTCAGATTTTTCCTTGGAATTACTATTCTTTCTTCGTTAGAAACCACGTTGTAACTATCCGATAATTCTCTCATTCAATAAAGTTAACGATACTAAAAATGCCAATGATAAATTTATGTGTGAAATATCTAATTTGTTTCTTTTGTTGGCGAGACAGGATTTATTCTTGTTTAAAATTTTCAAAAGTATCCGATATGTTAGCGAAAAAATGGTATCTACTAAGAAAGATAACTAAAATTGCAAATGTTTTAGTGAAGCGCTGCAAATAAATCCAAGGTTTTCAATTTTGAAAATTAAACCAAATAATATTATGGATAAAATTATCACCATCTCCTTGAGTATGTTGTACAATAATCATGAAATCACTTTAAAAGTGTATCCATCAGAATCTCACACGGATTAGATCTTTCTATTGAAGCGAGGCAGACGCACCGCGAAGTTTGTGAAAAATACTTTAGGCTACTCATAAGTAGTTAAAAAGCAAGATACAAAAAAGATTATATAGAAAAAACCGATATTAGCATGCGTAGGATAGGAAATATGATTATGATTGATATGAATGTAAATTTCTATTATTGTTAATAAATAATTGTTAATAAATCATGCAACTTTCAAAACATGATAAAAAAAAATCAAAACTAAATAAGAAACACCAATTATACTGTGATGTTAAACAAAAAAAACCACAGATTACACCAGAATTATTTTTTATATTAAAAAAAACCAATAATAACTCTACTTACTCTCGACGAAAATGTACACGTTGTATGCCTAAATGTGGAACTGTACCACCTACACCAGGTTGAGCAGTCGATAAAGTCATATAACGTGTTTCCCAGTCTTCACCAGTAGCTTGTTGTACCATACCATAATAAACAATCTGAAAATAATAATTGTACAAATAACATAATTTAAAAATATTAAACATGAAATTATTATTTATGAATTAGTATATTTGTACTTTTGTACTTTTCAGCCAGTTAGTAAATAATCTGTTGATTTTATGCATAGCAATCAAAGTATGCAAGGGTTTGAAACTGTGTCATGGATATTATGATATGTAATAATTCGTGTCGTTACAGCTACAGTTTATTAAGACAATATGAATTTCGACAGATTTTCAACAACAAATTTTGAAGAAATTAGAAAACTCTAGTGATGGAATAGTAAATTATGGGCTACAATGCAATAAAAAGTGAATAGTTGCCACTCAGATTCACCTATACGAGTTTACGATCAGTTCGGTCGTCATGATATCAACTTTTACAACCTAAAATATTTGTTTCATAGATTTCAAGATTGTAAACTATCATTTCTCCGAAGAACAGAGAAAGAAGGAAATATATGAGTCACCTTTATGATATGCTATGAGAATCCCAGTAAGTGGGTCTTCAGAAGGTTATAAGCACCTTTTGAATGTGTGGATGTGGTTAGCAGACGAAATTGCTTAAGTTAAGAATCTAACAGAGAAACATTTCTGACAATAAATGCACGGGAAAAACTAATGGCCCAGAAGTTTGAGTAGATGTCCACACTTACGTGAGAAACCTTAAACATTGTTGTAGATATTTTGATTAATTTTTATATTGATTATAAGTGTGCTTTTTGTTAAAATCTATTAATTTTGAAATTTACAGACATAGGATGTTTCATATCTAGGAACTAATAACGAAAATAGAAATGAAATACTGTGATTTAGATTCCATTCCAATCCTAATCTGTGACTCCTGTATTGCTCTTCTTGTAACATGCTTGCTAGATTTACCTCCAACGAAACATTGTCGATTAATTTATAACAATCATATGACTTTCATGAGTAGTTGATCTCGTTCACTACACTATGTACTATTGATAATGTTAATGATTAACTCATTTTGTTTAAACACACAAATCTTCGTATAAATGGTTCATAAAATATCTATGAGCTATATAAATTCTTTAATCTATATGATGTCCAGATGCCTAAACCAAAGCAGGTGGTTTTCTTCGGGGACCACACCTCTACAGTTCTAACCCACCAGAAAGTGAAACACAGTCAGGAGATGCTTTCATATGGTAGTTGGTGATCACTAATAGATTCATGAACAACTAATTCCAAGGGGGTTATACAGCCTATGTGCACTACTGGTTTGGAGATAGGATTTTCCAACTCTCCTAGAAGGATCTTCCGTACACACCAACCTAATTTAAGTGCTGGACGTTCGCTTTCTATCCTCCCAATTTTGTAAATAACATGCCCGCCATGCTACAAGAAAGTAATGAGTAGAATTTCCTTGTTAGATGGCTATGTATGCATAACCATCTAAGGGCATTTGGAGCATGAGAGCGAATTGTCCTCATTCTCGGTCGTTACTGGGAATTTAGTTTTCTATTTCATTCTGAACAGTTAACAATCATTGCAAAAGTAAGAATAGTATATTAAATTTGACTAGCATGTCACAAAAACATTCTCTTCAAAAAGAGAAATACAAGTCAGAAAAGTGTGTATCAAATTTGTGCGTCTCTGACATAAATTTCTTTTTCAAAATATTGATTTAAGTAAATGTCTAAAAGATAATAACAGTTTCATGTTAAAAAAATTAATTAGAGACGTTAGAAAAAAAAATTAATGAATGTATCTGTAACATAAAATAACATTTTAATGAAGATTTTAAAAATAATCAGTAGGCAAGTTGTACGCAATACATACATCGTTTTGAATCAATAATATATCAAACAGAATTGTTAATATAAATGACATTTTACATTAGAGGTTTAGAAATTCTCTGAGGTAGATAGATTGACGGTGAAACGTTCGTGGTCGTTCTGAATAATATCATTCATGATTGCTTTATTTTGTAGTGAACCTTTTAGTAATTCAACATGTTTTAAATTAATTCGTTTTTATAATGACCATTTTTCACTTCTACGTAAAATGGACATTAATGATGTTGTCCTGTACAGTAGTGAAAGCTCTGAAGTTGAACTATCTAGCCCATAAAACTCAACAACACCAAATGAAACCAACTGAACTACAGACCTTTTGCATCATTTAGGTAGCTCACATTACCTAAAAGCTTATTATCACGGTGCTAATTACACTTATTGTGGCTGTTTCGTGAGCATCATAAATTACTCAAGATGCAATACAATAGAGATAGTCGGTGTGCACAGCTTAGAAGTTCAACACTAAGACGAGATAGTTGTCCAGTGCTTACTAGTTTTTACACGTAACTCAACTGGTATCAGTTTATCAGTGATACAACTTATAAACTAAACCAATCTCCACAAAACTTTTTGAACTGGATGAGTGGAACAGTTACAAAATAAATAACCCTAGCTTCTACATACGCGACCACACAAAAGCTGTAAACCGCTTATATTAAATAACAATAGTTTTCACCGTTAACTGATATCCCCTTGACAACTGTGAGAAACAAATTATCTGGAGAGTATATTATTATCCGTAAATGTTTGAGATTATTCCTTTGTTTAAAATTAGGGCAAAATTTTGATTGCTCTCGGTTGTTACATATGAATCTAAGTAGAATCTTATGAAATAACCGTTTTGCGAAAAGTTTTATTTCACCCATCATCGACTGATTTAATTCGTCACAGATGGATTATAATCGGGATACCATTGAAGACCTGATAACACTGAACAGCTGCTTTGTCCTAGTATGGAATCGGTGAACTGCAGAATAATTGAAAGGAACAATAGCAATGTTACTGAAGTGAGTTTTTACTTCAAACTAAATTCTAAAAAGTCAACTAGTTTTTGAACTGTTCACAGTAATTTGATGGTGTTTTACTGTGTCGCTAAAACAATGAATGAGGTGACCATAGCTGCTATCTTGACGTGGTGGTCGGGCTTGTCTATCGTCATGACCCAACCGTACTCTGTTGGGTGCAACATATGCTCCTTTAGGTCCTACCATACCAGGCAGGTCGATTGGAGAACAATGAGACTAAAAGCAGCTACTCAAGGTCTGAGGGCGTAGTCGTACTGCTGACTGTAGGGGGATGAGACAGCAGTAAGGTGTTTCCTTCGGAAAACCAACATCAGCAGCGATGCTGCCTTCTCACAAGGAAGGAAGGGCTTAGGAAAGGTCGACCCTGAAAATGTCACACCTCACCCTGACCCTTTAGATTTCCGTCTCCGTCGGTCAGGGCTGCCAACTAAGAGCTTTTAAGAGCCGAGCTAATACTCAAAAAGCCTTTCGTAAACAGGCCGTGCGTGACCGGCAATCAAGCAGTTGTCCCTTGTGATTGACGGTCATGCTCTCAATTTTCTAAGACCAACACTAATCTACCTTCCTTTTCAGGTTCTTCAAGAAACACCTTTCCACGGTGTGGGCAGCCGGGAAGTGACACGAGACCAAATTGGTCACAACCAATTAATAAATGAGGGAGGAAGGATGTGCTCCAAATGAACATTATCGATTGTTCAATCGATTCGGGATGAAGTTGTAGTTAGAAAATAAATTATTTATGTCAAATTAAACAAATCAAACATTGTAAGTGATGCAGAAACTTGGTCTTGCAACTTGGATAGATTCAAATTTAATTGAATAATAATCTTTTTAATTAGTTTTATTGAAATGCAAATTGATTTTCAACAATACAGAAAGAACTTACTTTCATTGTTCCATCATTGTTAAAAATACGAATATCATAGGCTGGTTTCCATCCACATCGACCTACTACATAGGAAACAAGCATTTCAACTTGACCTGTTTCTCTCGGTTCAACGAGTACACTTAATTCTCTATAACATTGAGAAACAATGAAAAATAATACAACAATGAGGATATATATATATATATATATATATATATATATATATTACGCATTAGGAAGCAGTTATTGATTTATACTGTACATACATAAACAATGTATTCCTTTTGTCACACAGAAATGAAGCTGTGTTATTATTTAGTCGAAGAAAAAAACTTGACAGACGATTGTCGAATATCAAATGATAATAATTTGGAAAGAAGGAGAAATTTTATTTTCAATGAATGTGATCATAGGGATTTTTATCTGGTCAACTTTGTAGTTTTACATTCTATTCAACAACTGACAATCAGAAAGCAGTAAATATTACATGTTAACTAGTGATATCTTCTAAGAGGTAATCCTCGGAGTTCTGGAGAGAAGTTATGACTAGTAGAGTTCGACCTTGTATTGTACTCACTAATGATATCGGAAGATATCGCAATATCACGATCTGATTGATGTTAGACATATAAACCATCGGATACCAACTAAATGGCAGACCCTTGATGAGGTCTTCAACGAGCACAGTGATCAGCGTCACGTGTGAATAATTGGTTGTTTCTGTTTATGACTGAAGGTTCTCACAGAAAAGAAATCCATCAGAGTACTTACTACAGCAGCGGTCCAAAAATGAATCTACTTAAACCTATTAACTTAAAAATTTCACCATCATAGTCATTTCATTGAATATTTCCGCTACATCCCAGTTAATTTTTATGAGTAACTGAAAGCTATTACATAACTGTAGTATTTATCCTATGTTTTCTCATCAGAAAATTACATATCACTAGTTTCTGTACTTCACAGGCAGTATTACAGGATATTCTTTCTGTATAAGAAACCTCATATCATTTTGTTCGGTTCCGGAATCATAAAAAAGTCAAATATTGACTAGAAATACTGAATTAAATTGTTGAAAAATAGGGTTGAATGAGCTAACATATATTGCGTAAAGATAATCTACGTTTATCTACAGTGCTTTTGAATTTTACCATTTCAAGTTGTTATCTTGATGAGAATTCTGAATCCTTTTTTTTAATAAAAAATAGTGTCCATATACAAAATGATACTCATGTAACACAAATTGATACAGTAGGACATTTAACAATCTGCCAAATGGGTGTGTGTAATTGGCCAAGAAAGGACTGATATTTTTAAGGAATGAGACATACACCAATGACGGCTTACATAGACATATGAATGGGTATATACATGTACCAATCAATTTAAGCAAAATAAACTTCCTTCTAATTATCAATCTTATCACTCAAGTAGGTGGTTTGGC
>OX103979.1:56392424-56704924 GCA_944470395.2 Schistosoma turkestanicum
TTGGTGAAATTGATTGACGATGTGTGGCCATATGTATGAGGAAGAAATAGTATTTGAATGCGATAGAATAGCAGTGTGTTGTTTAGTGCGGCGGATAGTCGGGGGTGTAGCTCAGTGGTAGAGCGCTCGCTTTGCATGCGAGAGGACCCGGGATCGATACCCGGCACTTCCAGGACTCCGTGAATCCGACCTCCCGAACACTCAGTGGTGGTGGTTGGCTCACACTTTTCCAACTGCCGACTAACTCCACCCCAATCAACTAACTATACCACACTACACCACACTTCACTTCACTCACTTACAGCAATGTCGTCTGTCCATCCTTTCTCATCTAACCGACCTGCGCATTCTAAAGTAATGACATTAACTGGTCACAGACAGTTGAACACGTTGTGCTCCGTTCTAAAACACACATGTTACTTAAAAAAAGTCGCACTAAGTCAGTCGTCGATGGCTCGAACAAATGTTTGCAATGTGTGTCCAGTTGTGGACAAGAGATCAGCCTCACTGTTCCAAGTAAACGGCATGCCTGTAATTACACGAATATCAAATTGGTATTGACAGTGAGAAATCACTGCTGTCATTGATCCGTCAGCAGGCAATTGATTGATTCGGTGTTTGGCATAACAATCTTCCGATTGTTAGGAGGAGTGGAGCACGGTCGGACGGGAGCTGGTAAGTCAAGAACAATTGAACACCCTTAACATATGCATTCTCGCAGGCAGATGATACTCTCTTACACAAGCCCAAGACACTCCCTCACTCCACAGTGCTCATATCATGGATGAATACGAGTGCATTCTGCTCCGTTCCCTGCTTCCTCATTCCGCTCTCCCCTTCTTGCTTTGTTTCTTCCCACAATGTGTTTCGACACACAGCGTACTGCATATTTCGCTGAAATACAAGAACAATATCTAACTGTTAGTATTCAACTCCACCGTGTCTCTAATTGATTGCGATCTCACCACAAAGAAAAAACACCGTGGTGAATGCTTGCAAAAATTGTCACTAACTTGGTCGAGTGAATTATTGTCCTTTGAAAATCAGCATTCTCAGTCTACTTCCTGTCCAGTTGTGTCAACCATTTTACATTGAAGCACAATGCTCAATCAGCTTTCAATACAACAGCATGCATATTTGAAATATTGTCGTATTAATGTTCTATTTGATAGCAGCATCGTTTCGCTGACACTGTGTAATCGAGCGAGATATGTGCTAATGGTGTTCATGTCGGCTTTGTATGTCAAGCACCTCAACTGAATAATCGTGAGTAAAACACCGGTCATAGTGTAGTGTGTTAAGCACGGTGCTGGTCTGATTACGACGATGTGTGAATTAGAGAAGAGACGTGGTTGAAATGATGCAGGTGCAATAAGACGTCTGCACCGAACGATGTTTGCTTCTGTTGCAATTGTATCCAGTGCATTGGTGATGATGACTGACTTTGTGATTGTCGGTACATGTTGTTTGTGAACTAGCGATGAATCAAGTGGTTGGTGAAATTGATTGACGATGTGTGCCATATGTATGAGGAAGAAATAGTATTTAAATGCGAGTAGAATAGCAGTGTGTTGTTTTAGTGCGGCGGCTAGTCCTGGGTGTGTAGCTCAAGGTGGTAAGAGCGCTCGCTTTTGCATGCGAGAGGACCCGGATCGATACCCGGCCTACTTCCAGGGACTCCGATGGATCTCCGACCTCATCCGAAACACTCAGTGGGGTGGTCAGGTTGGCTCCACACTTTTGCCAACTGCCGACTACTCCACCCCACATCACTAACTATACACCACACTACACCACACTTCACTTCACTCACTTACAGCAATGTCGTCTGTCCATCCTTTCTCATCTAACCGACCTGCGCATTCTAAAGTAATGACATTAACTGGTCACAGACAGTTGAACACGTTGTGCTCCGTTCTAAAACACACATGTTACTTAAAAAAAGTCGCACTAAGTCAGTCGTCGATGGCTCGAACAAATGTTTGCAATGTGTGTCCAGTTGTGGACAAGAGATCAGCCTCACTTCCAAGTAAACGGCATGCCTGTAATTACACAAATATCAAATTGGTATTGACAGTGAGAAATCACTGCTGTCATTGATCCGTCAGCAGGCAATTGATTGATTCGGTGTTTGGCATAACAATCTTCCGATTGTTAGGAGGAGTGGAGCACAACAGTTACGGCCGACGGTAGACTGTCAACGCTGTTCCAATAAAGAAGTATCCAATTAGAACACACACCCGGTTTTATAACTATTATACCATATCATTCCTTTCAAACATAGGATATGCATGAACTTTTCCATGACTCAAATGTGCATAGGATTTCAAGTATATAGTAGTAGGTCACAGCATCAGTGATAGATGAAAATTATTACTCCTATCGGTTTAACAACAACCAGCCCACGAGCACAGCTACGCATTTGAGAGGCGACGACGAAACTGTAGAAATAGATTGTCGGGATATTTTTTTACTCGAGCGAAGAGAGATAAAAGGATTGGAATGTATTCCACTGACAAGTGCCAATTGTTGTGACCCATTCTGAGTAATGGTCAGCCAAAGCATGTCGATGCCATACACGATTGCACTCTCTTCCGCTTTAAACATTGTTCCCTGCTAATTCGACTCCGACCGTCGGGCTCTAGAATGGCGTGAAGCTTAGCTCTGTTTTTCATCCATGTGAATGACGTAGTGCAAGATTGTCTGGATTAGTCCGATCTAAGTCCGCTGCTATCTTGCTGATTTACTTTACATATTGTCAATGACCTGCATGCATCCGCTTCATGTCCCCCATCTTGGTTTTGAATAGATTACTTCTGTTGAAAATTTCAGCGTGCTTCTAATCACCTGACTTTTTATCTAAGGTTAATAATTAATTTCATAGTGGGTTTGATAATCAGAAAATGATTGTCCAAATAATTCCAACAGTCCATTCCAGTCCTTCATTACTTTTGTACTATTCGCCTGTATAGTATCGGTATCTTAGCTCTATTCCTTTCGAGCTATATTCTTGAAGCTATATTGTTGACTATAAGCATGTTTTAACGCTATCACATCCACAGCTGTAACTGAAATGTCACATTCCGACACTTCTATTCATTCGCAAGCTGGTTTCGACCGTATCAATGAGGCAATATTTCCTCTGAAATACCAGAACAATAATCTAACAACTGTTGCCTTATTTAAGCGATTCACTCCAGACTTATCCGTTGAACGAGATCAGTCTCCTAATTGGATATGCGTCGAATCGATTCACCACAAGAAAAGCCACACCGGGGTGAATGCTTGCCAAAAATTGTCACTAGAAACCTCTTATTTAATTGGTCAGAGAGAGATTATTGTCCTGAAGAATCATCATTCCTCACGTGCATACAAAGTACAAGTGATTCTTTCCTGTGACAGATCAGTTCTATGTTTACCTTCGACATTCAATTCTACAATTCACTGTCGGCCTTCACACAGGTAATACACTACTGTTTTTGGCATTATGATTAACCCTCAAACTGCTATCTGAAATTATTTTCGGTCAACGTGACTGTACCAGTTTTGGATAACGTTCCAGGCAAATTTGGTGCCTGGTCCGAGTTTTTAAATGGTCATTACTCGCGCTATATATAATATATATTTATGAAGCTTAGCCTCCCATGTATGAAGAGCAGTTTAAACATCAAGATATGACTCGAGATGTCCTGGAATTATCACTTTATGCCCGATTGTTGAAAATTTGATGGCAAACAGTTTTTCAGAGCTATCTAATTTTTTTACCATGTTGTGTCAACCATTTTACATTGAAGCACAATGCTCAATCAGCTTTCATACAACAGCATGCATATTTGAAATATTGTCGTATTAAAGTTCTATTTGATAGCAGCAACGTTTCGCTGACACTGTGTAATCGAGCGAGATATGTGATAAATGTGTTCATGTCGGCTTTGTATGTCAAGCACCTCAACCTGAATAATCGTGAGTAAAACACCGGTCATAGTTAGTGTGTTACCATCGTGTTTAGTTCTTGCTCTCGATGTACAACGTATTTTGGGATTGCAACTGTAAGCAATATTTGGGTAGGTTTTATCGTGTGGTATTGAGAAATGGATGTGCAGTTGCGTTCATGTGTCCAATATTACGAATGATACGATCCTACGCTACTAAACATAGCGAACGAATGTTACATGCTTTCTGTTGCAATTTGAGTTTATTTCATATCCAGACATTATTTCACTTGGTGATGGATGAGACATAGACTTTGTGATTGTCGGTGAAAAAAGCAATCTTTTTATTTTTATTTGTTGGAACTGACGCAGAATCTGCAATCATGTTGTTGCTGAAAAATGATTGACTGGAATGTGATGGACACCATATTGTATGAGAGGAATATGGTAATTAGTATTTTCTATTAGTTCAAAAATTATTCTCAAAAGTTCTACTATTTCACACACAGTAATACAGTGTTTGTTTATTGGTGGCGGATAGTCGTGCGGGATTGTAGCATCAGTGGATAGATAGCGACAGATCAAAATGGTTCAATTTAGGGGCATGCTTTGCATGCGGAGGACAATTCGATGGATGATAGCAACCTCGGCGCGCTGCATTCCAGTAGCTGTTCATTCACATTCGTGAACAGTATATTCGTGACTATTCTTAATACCAAACCATCCGACTCGCCTAATACTTTTCTCTTTCTGATATTATCCCGACACTCCAGTGGTTTCTTGGGTGGTTGGTTTTTTCTTTCACAGCTTCCATGGCATTTGTTAATAACTTTTCATCATCTTCAAATCTTTCATGCCGACTAACTCCACCCCAATCAACAGCTAATACAACAGTTTACATTGACCCCTGTACAGACTCTTCAGCCTTTTTTTTATTTCACGCGTGTTAGTTAAATAGGTCAGTCGATAAACTTTGAGCAGGCATGAGTTGGTCTGGCTCGCATCATATTTATTTGATTTCTTCCCTTCTCTCATCTAAACCGATCTGACTGACGCATGAAACTAGTACTTCTAAAGTAATGACATTAACTGGTCACAGACAGTTGAACACGTTGTGCTCCGTTCTAAAACACACATGTTACTTAAAAAAAGTCGCACTAAGTCAGTCGTCGATGGCTCGAACAAATGTTTGCAATGTGTGTCCAGTTGTGGACAAGAGATCAGCCTCACTGTTCCAAGTAAACGGCATGCCTGTAATTACACGAATATCAAATTGGTATTGACAGTGAGAAATCACTGCTGTCATTGATCCGTCAGCAGGCAATTGATTGATTAGGTGTTTGGCATAACAATCTTTACAAGCGATTGTTATGTGAGTGCAGGTGAGCACAAGCGATGTCCGGTCTGTTTAAAAAGGGTGTTTTTATCTCATAACGGCGAGCTGGTTAAGTCCAAGGTAGACTAAATTGTGAATTATGTTCTTAAAGCATATTGCCATCAAGGAAATAGTTATAGTTTGGGAAAGAAATGAATTAAACTAACAAATTTATAGGCCGTTAATAAAAAAAATTGTTTATTGAGTTGGGGGGGGGAGTTGATTCAAAATGATTGAAATGAAATATTGTAGCTTTGTTCATCTCTCTAATAGAGTAACAGATAGCTTACCTATATTATCTAAATAGATCGCGAAGAAGGAGAGAGAGAGAGAGTTAGTGTGTATTGGTGATTGTTTTAAACCTGCCTTTTTTCCAACATATGTCCATTCTTTCCTGGTAACTAATAATAATAATAATCGGTAGGCGGCAATGAATACTCGCTTACACCACCCACGACACCTCCCCATCGGACTCCACAGTGCTCATATCAGGATGAATTACGAGATGCTACATATAAAAAGTGAATATCCATATCACTGCTTATATAATTACAGTGGAGTGATAAGAAATTGAGCCGCAGTTCCCTGCTTTAGACTCTCTCATTTGTTTTGTCAATCTATTTCCACGTATTATCCTTCCTATTTAACGTGGTATGAAAATACACTGGAGTCGAATTATTACAAAAAACAATAAAGAGACTTCCCCATTTAATCTTATTGCAAATGAATATCGCTTTTGTCTATTAACTACTTCACATGATCGTAATTGGAACAGCACATCTAACCCGCAAATAATAACTGTTTATTCATATCCCAAAAAAAAGCTCTTCAACAAGCTTCACTCCTAATTTAACAGTAAAAAGTATTTATTCAAACGATATAAGAAAACTGTTTGAAGTTTCTATCGCAAGCAAACACAGTTTATGAGTAGTCGATATCGTAAACACTGACATAATTTCGCTGAAATAAAAAATGCAATACACTCATTTAATCATAAAAAGTACAAAGTCAAATAGAATCGGCAACATAGTTAATCTAACTAGTATAGGTACAATTCAAAGTGTACTCTTGCACCTGTGATCTCTAAAGTTGATTGATGCGTATCTCAACCACAACGGAAAAAAAACCAGTTACAAACACACGTGTGAATGCTTGCAAATCAAAAATTCGTCATAACGAGATCACATGAATTGTGTGAAGCTGATTATTGTCCTTTAGAAAATCACAGATCCTCCACAATCAGAGCTAGGGGTTAGAGTTAGTCAATCTAGACCGTAGAGAAATATAGTCCAGTCCTGTAAATCATCAGTTTCCTGTTCCAAAGAAGCAAGACGAGATATCATCAAATTTTATGAACGACAATAATTCTAACGTTGTTAATTTGAATTACCTTAATTTTTTTTTCTTTCGTCTTATGTAACATGTAAAGAAGACAAACTTCATAATTGGAAATTTGATGTCGTTAATAATCAACCGGATTTTATCTGTTACGTGACTTTGTGTCAAACTATCCCAATCCATTCATTGAGAACAATGCTCAATCAGCTTGTTCATTTATCAAAACTAGGCATGGCATATTATGAAATATTGTCGTATTAGAAGTTCTATATTTTGATGTACAATCAATGTTTTCGTGTCTGACATTTATTTAACTGGGTGTGTCCAAACGCCCATTTCTGAGCGAATATGTTGATTGCTGACTAACACTGTGTTTTGCACTCATATTAGCCAAGCTGCCTGTTGTTAGTTCTACATAACTTTCTTCTCTGGAGGTAGCTGATTTACTAATTATCAGATGTGGGCCAATCAAGAACTCATGATCATTGACTTTGTTACTACTTTTTGGAAGCTTAACGAATAAACAATGCAGGCAACCATTAACTGATTTCAATTAAAAATGATTCTCCTATAACAATACATTTACTCTGGATTATTACACTGTATGTCATCTGGACTTCTTGTAATAATCTATTCGACAGCTTTTAGCTGAGATACACCTCACTGAAGAATCGTTAGTAAAAAACACCGGTCTAGATCTATGCATCATTGTCTGTTCTGAATGTTTTCAATGTGCGTTCGATAAGTTTGGACGAAAAAAATGCGACTGTGTTAGCAGTAATAGTTGGTGACTGTTGAATAAGCAACGGTTGAAGATTTTACTATGAAGATTGGTTTGAATAACATAATCATATCATCCTCTACTGGACGATGTGTGGTTAATATAGAGAAGAGAAACACAGAAATTTTGTCGATATAGTATTTTTGGGTTTTGACAACAAATGATGCAGTGTGCATAAGACGTCTGCACTGCGAACGATGTTGTGGCTTCTGTTGCAAAATTGTATCCTAGCTCACTTTTGAGAGACTATTTTATTGGGTTGAGTCAGATAGACCGTTTTGAGCATTTTTGACATAACAATGTCAGTGTCGAGAAGTCATCAAGGTGTTTTGTCCTTTTGGTATTGAATCTTTTAAATCACCTTTTAACAGGGCCGATGAATTCAGTGTTGGTAAATTGATCCTATGACGATAGTGTGCCCGGAATAGTATTATGTATGTTTCTGCTATAAGGATACACTTTCTACATGCTGCTAAGATAGTGATTTGACAATTGTGTGCGATTATAGGGGATTAATTTTAGGCGAGTTAGCGTGCAGTGGTGTTGTTTAGTGTGGCGGATAGTCGGCGGGTGTAGCCTGTCAGTGTGTAGAGTATCGCGCTCGCTTTGCATGCGAGAGGAACCCGGGATCGATACCCGGCACTTCCAGGACTCCGGGTGAATATCTATTCAATAACTTATCTACCAACCAGCAATTATTCTCCAAATTGTGAAAATTTCCCCATAAATCAAAGAGAACAAGCGACTAATCATTTCTTGAGTGAGTGGGTAAATTTGTTACTTCCATTTCACCTTTTAAGCTATGGTGAATATTGTCACTTCTGCTTTCAAACCCTTATTTCTCAAGTGTTATGACGTTGTTGCAGTTGCTACCGAACACTCTAGTCATTGGGGTGGGTTGTGCACTCTGTGTCCAAATAATTGTGACTTTCTGGTCGTTGCTATTCGGTACTGGCCGACTATCCGATTTCGATACTGATCACTCAATCTTTCCTAATTCCCACCCAATCCATAACTATACCCAAGCCCTACTAAACCACACTTCACGTACTCAACCCTCATATCTTATAAACGCAATGCGTCTGTCCCATTCCTGTATCTCAATTTAACATCTAGATAAACCGACCTGATCCATTTCTAAGTAATGACATTGAAAACCTTAGGTACTCTCGGAGACAGTTGAGACTTTAACTTTTTGCTTAAAACTTGTATTGGTTGTTGTCTCACATTATCGACACTTCATATTCTGTATGTATAGCGTTCTAGCCGTCCATTGGTGTATGTAACTCACTATATCCTTAAAATGAAATATCATCTCTTAAAAAAAGAGTCAGCCACAACTACAGTGAGCAGTGAATCTCTCAGGTCAGTCGCGAATCCTACACAGCATGGCGCACGGTAGTGAGCGAGAGAAAAGAGAGATTTCCGTGCTCCTGTGTTATATATTTTTAAGGAATGAGACATACACCAATGACGGCTTACATAGACATATGAATGGGTATATACATGTACCAATCAATTTAAGCAAAATAAACTTCCTTCTAATTATCAATCTTATCACTCAAGTAGGTGGTTAGGCTGGTGAATAGGAAGCTTGAGTATCAGTATCGAAATCGGATACCGAACAACACGACACAATTATTGGACACAGAAACCATAGCAACTGCAACAACGTCATAAAACTTGAGAAATAAGGGTTTGAAAGCAAGTGACACTATTCACCATAGCTTACGAAGTTGAATGAAGTAACAAATTTCCCCACTCACTCAAGAAATTGATTAGTCGCTTGGATTTATGGGGAATTTTCACAATTTTCTGGAGAATAATTGCTTTAGATAAATTTTGACTGAATCCGAATTAAAGTACCCGTAAATAATCAACAAAAGTAGAGCATGTAGAAAGTGTATTCAGCAGATAAAACTATCTCCGTATAGGATGGCCTGTTAAAAGGTTGATTAAAAATACAAAAGGAAACTTATGCTTCTCTTACATTTGTTGTCAAAAATGCAAAACGTTGCAACCAATAAATAGTCTCTCAATGTTCAATGTTCACAAATATATATCGACAAACTTTCTGTGTTTTTAACAGTAGAGTGATAGATATGATTATGTAATTTTCATTAAAGATTTCATTTCAAGTACCAACTATTACTGTAGTCGCATTTTTCGTCCAACTTATCAGACTCACATTGAAAACATTCAGAACAGACAATGATGCATAGATCTAGTCTCAGTAAAAGTTTCCATAGATTTTATAGATTTGTATTTACAGTGTAATAATCAGTAAATGTATTGTTATAGGAGAATCATTTTTATATTGAAATCGGTTAACTGTTGCCTTCATTGTTTATTCGTAAGCTTCCAAAAGTATTAACAAAGTCAATGATCATGAGTTTCTTGATTGGCCCACATCTGTATAATTAGTAAATCAGCTACTCCAGAGAAGAAAGTTATGTCGAACTAACAACAAGGCAGCTTGGCTAATGAGTCAGTGAGCAGCAAAGGGTTGGACTAAATAAATACACAGATCTATTCTACCAGAACATATGGTGGATAGTTAGTCACGTAACAGATAAAACCGGTTGACTTATTAACGACACTCAAATTTCCAATATGAGTTTTGCCTTACATGTTACATAAGACGAAAATTAATGTACATTCAAATTAACAACGTTAGATTATTGTGTTCATAAAATTTTTATGATATCTCTCTTGCTTCTTTGGACAGAAATTATTTACTGACTATTATTTCTCTTTCTTTGAAACTCTAACCCCTATCTCTGATGTTATTATGTAATTCATGTGATCTCGTTGATTTTTAACTGTTTTTCGTATCACTAACAATAACACTTGTCATTTTACTATCGATCTATACTTTGTACTTTTTATGATTAAATAGCTGATTGCATTTTTTGATTGTGTTATCACTGACTCATAAACTGTTTTGCTTAGTTCAACAGTTTTCTTATATGTGTATATAAATATTACTGTAAAATTAGAGTGAAGCTTGTTGAAGAGCTGATATGAAACAGTATTATTTGCTTAGATGTGCTGTTCCAATTACGATCATGTGATTAGTTAATGACAAACGCTATTATTGCATTAATTACTAGGTCTCTTTATTGTTTTTTGTAATATATTCTACTCCAGTGTATTTTTCATACCACTTAAATAGGATGGATAATACTGATAGATTGAACAAAACAAAGTCAACTGCTCAATTTCTTTTCACTCCACTGTAATTAATATTATGTATGTATATTCACTTGTTATTGTACCTACCTATTATTATTATTATTATTGTACCAAAGAGAGGAAAAAAGCAGGTTTTAAAACACTCACCAATACACACTAACTCTCTCTCTCTCTCTTTCTCTCGATATATATATATATATATATATATCTTGTTACTCTATTAGAGAGAATGAACAAAGCTCACAACTATTTCATTCAATCATTTGAATCAACTAACTCAATAAACAATATTTTTTTTATTAACGGCCTATAAATTTGTTAGTTTAATTCATTTCTTTCCCAACTATAACTATTCCTATGGGCAATATTGTACATAAAATAATCACATACACTGTTTATGAGAAAAAAACCTTTTTAAACAGAATGTTTATCTTTGTAAACAAATCATTGTTAGAATTGGATGTTGTTATTTACCCAAGTTGTCGGCCAATCAGAGTCAAGTACAGTTTTAAGATAGGAATAATCAATAAACTCTATGCGCATACTACTCCAATTTATCAATGCTATTTAACTAACACGCAATAAAAAAAAGCATTCACAGGCAAATGAAATGAAATTGTATATTAACAAATGATGGAAGCTAAGAAAAAAGAACAATAATTTAGAAAAAATATATAGGCAGTCGGATGGTTTGGTATTAATGAATAGTCACAATACTCGTAAATTGATGATAAATGACATTGATAATTTAAATGCACTTAAATTACCATTTTGCATCTTTTATTATGAATGAATATAGAACTTTTGATGATATTTGACTATAGAACATACAATCATTTATCAGTTGACAGAGTCGCTATTACATCCAATATTTGTTTTCCATGTCCAATAATGTATGAAAATCTGTCTATGTTTAATTTATCATTGAAATGAAGAACTAATCAATAAAAAACTAACCAAATATCGGACATCCAAATACGGATAAACAAAATATCGTGGTAAAAATTAGTAGTCTGAAAACTTTGTATAATTTTCAACTAATCGATAAGGAATTCCAGACACTCAGTCATATCTGATGTTTAAACTGATCTACACTGAGCTAACTTCTTATATATATTTATATAAGCGCGATTAATGACCATTTAACTCGGACCAGCCAAATTTGCTGAGTTCCACTGTCAGTCGTTGACCGAAAACATTTCAGATAGCTTTGATGGTTAATCATAATGCAAAAACAGGTTATTAAGTGTGAAGGCCGACAGTGAATGTAAATATGTTAATTAAAATAATGTTTTGTGATGCATCGTTAGGTGCTTCTTCAGGAATATCTCTTAAATAAAGAGTTAAGACCATTAGTCGACCAGTTGATGAAAGGAATGTGATTTTGTTAAAATAAATTTATATTCAATTAATATAGCTCAAGATAGACTGATGATACTTAAAATAGTAAAAGGAATAAAGGACTGAATGACGTTGAATTATTTGAAATCATTTTCTGATTATCAACCCACTATGAAATTAATTATTACCTTAGATTACAGAGTCAGGTGATTAGAGCACGCTGAAATTTTCACAGAAGTATCTATTCAAAACCAAGATGTGGCATCAGTTCATGAGGTCATTGACACTTGAACTAAACAATCTTGATAAATCCACACTGAAAAATCAAGCTTCACGCCATTATCATGAACAATGTTTAAAGATGTTGGATGACATTACTCAGAATGGGTCACAACAATTCAGATAAATTCATTCTTTATCTTCTCTTCGATACTGACTTTAAAAAAGTATCCCATACTATTTATTCTACAGTTTCGTTCTTCCTTCTCGAATCCTACTGCTTGTACCTAATATTTTCTATCACTGATACTGTGAATACTTATAATCTATTATTTGTCATGATAATTTCATTCCTTTGAAATGCTATCTTATAATAGCTTAAACCGGTGTGTATATATGCCAGGTTCGGAACCGTTAACGACTTAATGGTTATTTTAGTTAGAAAACCAATAAGAAATCGAACCAGTAGATAAAATAACAAATAGAAATGATAACCTCACTTTACTCTAATTACTCAAGTTACATTGTAGAAAATTTTCCAACCTTTCATTTATTTAGTAATTCAGATACTCGAAACAGTAAAGAGTAATAAACAGTTGACTAAGTAATTGAGTTCATGAAATATCTAGAACTTGGTGAGGTCCCCATCAACTAAATTAAATTGATGAGTTGATACTGTGGAACTAAACCACTGCTAATATTTAAAAAAAAATTATATATGGGATGTTAGTATGCTAAAATAAAATGATCAGCCCAACCCTTTTGATAGGCAGTACATCACTCTAAACTAATTTGTACAAGAGACGATCATCAGGAGTCAATGGTCCAATGAATAGTTTGGTCTGGTGTGATTCTTAATTTTGAGCAAAAATACCAGATGGAGATGCAAATCTATTTGAATTATAGATTCTATTCAAATGGGTTGTTGAGCTTTACTTGTTAATCATAACCTAATACAATTGGAATTTGAATAAATGCTTATTTTACTTTTCTACTGACATTATTACTCAAAGGTTAATGAACTAATACATATTTCTGAGGACATTACATATTTACTCAACTCACTAGTCCAGTTGTGAAGCTTGTATGACTTTTTAAGACAATATTATCAGAATACGGCTTTATCAAAAATGTATACAGATAGAAAAATATTAAAATTGTCACAAATACCTGGCTAAATGTTCATCTTGTTTTAATTCTACATCACGAACTTCTTTCTCCAACGTTTCAATTCGTGTACGAACTTGTTCCAATTCTTCAGTAGTATCCATTAAAACTGTATCAAATCGTTCAGCTTCATCTTTATAAATTTCAAGGAATTTATGCAACGTTTCCACATTTTTTGGATCATAAGGATTAGCGATCTGATTTGAAAAAAAGGCACATTGAAAACAAATTGAGGTTATTTAGATTTAGGAAACTACACACATGAAAATTACCTACATGTGTAATGAAATCTCTCGTTCACAACAGGCAATATAAACAACTAAATTGATATTGTCCATTAATAAGAAGCTTGGTGAAAAGAGTTCTGTGATCATTGAAAGTGCTGCCCAGGTCAAAATGTGTTTATTCATTCACTTCATATTTAGTATGTGACATGGCAGATCAATCGATGAAGTATTGAAACTTCACCAGTTGAGGTGGTTGGGACATGTGTTGCGTATGGCTAACCACCGACTGCCTCGTCGAGCTTTGTTTTGTAGTGTAGGAATAGGTTGGAAGAAAGCTAGGGGCGGCCAAACCAAAACATGGCAGAAATCCATGAAGTCATTGACGAGTGGACTGAGCCATGTCGGTAATTGTCGACTACCTGGTTGGGGTCCGCGAGATTATAATAATCGATGGCTAGAGACCTTGAATGACATGGCTCAAAATCGTTCGCAATGGCGCCGGTGCATTTATTCTCTGTGTTCTCTCAAATCCTAATCATCTGGATTCTTCAACCCCTCTAGTTTCGACTCTCTAAACTTTTCTCACTGAATCATACTTCTTGAATAGTATCTTCTAATCCTAACCTCCGATTACTTCTAATTCCCTTACTACCTCTTCTACTATTGGATTTGAATTGACAATTATATCTCTGTGCTGATGTGGTATGGCAGCATGAACTGATGTACTTATGTACAAAGTTCTACGTCGCATCTGACTCAGACTAGTATGTGACATAAATTTCGAAGAATGTAAGTTTAACTCGAATCGTGCTTTAGAAATGATTTCTTTCATTATAGTCATCACATACGGTATATTATTGTTATTTATCAAGTTGTAAAACTTCACCTGTATTTTTTGATATTATAATTAATTCAAATGTCAATGTAAATGAAGCACATAAATATTGATTAGAATGCATTTACATTTTTTGTATAGATGGTATTTTGTCTAGCAAAACTAGTAGTTCATTTCGAATAAATAAAGTTACTATAAGTTGATTCATCGAATTGTCTTTCTTACTTACTACACAATAACAAAATGATACACTATTAATAGTAGGTGTGAATTCTCAAAAGAGATTTAAGAAATCAATCATTTTGATAAATATTAGTTTTTTTTCTGGAAAGATTTTAGTTGTTTGAAGATATTTTTTGTCATAGTGTGTGAACTGATTTAGACTGCTTTTGAAAAACTGGAATCACTAGACAGATATTTCTCAATGATATGGGACTACTAAGTGATTTTATTACCAATTAGGGAAATTTAAGAACAGAATTTATTAGCTACCTTTTATTTTACTTTAGGTGATCTATAGAAAAAACTATTTCTTGATCAGAATTGATAGACACTACAGTTTTTGAAATCCACAGTTATTTTTTTTAATGATTCATCATTGAAATCGGTTCATATTAAACAATATACATCTAGGAAGTAGATAAATTTTCAAACTTTTTGAACGTCTTACATTTCACTTTACTAAAAAAATATTTGAACATTGAAAACTCAGTGTTAAACACAAACACGAAAGAAAACAACTTTTATTCTATGTAAAACAAACCATTGCGTTAAAGTTACTCTAAATACTCCTCTTGTCCAGTTTCTACTTTAAATATTAACTACAAACCCTTTTTAAATCTGTGACTTTTTCTCGAACACTCTTATTTTGTTTGAATCTTATCGCTTGTCACTAGTGAACAAAAAACGCTGGAGTGAAAACACTGAAAACTCTAAAAAACGCTGAAGTGAAAACACTGAAAACTCTAAACTGGACAAAAAAGAGGAATTAGATTTGACAAGAAATAAAAACACCCAGTGACCAGACACGGAGACGAATAGGAATTATACGGAAAAAATCGTTTTATGCTTTCAAATCTCTCCTTAATGAATGCTTCATTGGACAATTACGAATCAAAGTTTATTCTACGAATCAAAGCATAATGAATAGTATGTATATATATATATATATATATATATATATATATATATATATATATATATATATATATATATATGTACGTGTCCAAATTATTAATATGTCATTTGTATTACAAACCGTACACAACTAAACATCACACTTTTTTTGAAGTTAGTCTGATCAAAAATACATGAATACATTGTGCACTGGTGAATAGGATCTTTTAGTGAAATGATGACAATTATACAATTCATTGAAATATGCACATACTTTTAACCAGTTCAGAACGTCACTACATTATAGAATAGGATAACGTTTTACATCAAAGTTCCATTTCAAATTGTGTATTACAGTAGTAGGGCCCATCTTTATCAGCGGATATACATTATGTAAGCATATAGAGAGTCTGTCGAGTTTCTTGAATTGTACAGCCTACAGCAGGGATCAATCTTAATCGAACAAGCATTGGAAAATAAGAAACATTGAATAGCTGGTACGTCTTAGATTCCTATTCTTCAATATTACGCACTAAAGTCTCCAAGCCATGGTTCTCAGGAGTCGCATCCAATCTTCAACATTTAGACCACAGTGCGATAGTCAGTCAAGTCCAACCAAATAGAGTGTAAGGCACTTACCAATCGGACTAGAATATGATTGAGCAATATAGAAAGTTGATTTAAGATAGAAATATAAACTAAGAATGCCCCCTCAATAGTTTAAAGGTAAAGCATTCATAGCTAGACCTAAAGCTCTTCTATTAAATCCCTTGTAGGATGTTTGTAATCACTAGCGAAAAGTCATACATTAGAACAGATTAGCTACGAAGTGCATGTCGATTTTAAATTATTGTCTAATTTAGAGCAGAAAATAATGTAATTTGAAATATTAAATTGGAATTCATATAACTGATTCTGTCAACGGTTATTAGTCGAAATTAACTACTCAGGACAGACATTAATGTATTCCTACGATTGCTAAACCGTTTGAATCATTTCTAAACAGCTAATCACTTGATGTTTACACATTGCTATCGAGATACTATTTCAAAAATCAGTATTAAATAAAAAAGCCTGAATTCTGTATAGTTTACCAATGGTGGATTTATTTTAAAACTGTATCAAACTACAAACATATCTGTAGTTGGATCTGATGCAGACTTAAAGACACGGATTAGCAAAGCAGCATTTCTATATTTGAGGAACATCTGGAACTCGAAACGACTGTCAACTAACAACAAAGTCATAATTTTCAATACAAATGTCAAGACAGTTCTGTTGTATGGGGCGGACACTTGGAGAACTACGGAAACCATCATCCAAAATATACAGGTGTTTATTAGCAGTTGTCTACACAAGATACTCCACATACTTTGGTCAAACACAATCAGCAGCAACCTACTATGGGAGAGAACAAACCAGACTCTAGCTGAACAAGAAATTAAGAAAAAGCTCTGCAGGTGGATTAGACACACATTGTGGAAATCACCTAACTGAATCACGAGACAAACTAACTGTAAGTTGGAATCCTCAAGGCTAAAGGAAAAGAGGCAGACCAAGAATTGGAGACAGACAGTTGAGCAGAACTGGAAAAGAAGGATCTGGACATAGTTGGTTGAAGAATGCTGGTCGGCGGCCTGTGCTTCATCAAGAGTCACAGGCGTAAGTAAGTAAAAGTAACAAACATATCTATCATTAAAAGGTAGTAGTACTATACTTTTTATCTCGTAAGCAGTAACAATCAACAATCAATGCATGTGGTTAATACACTTATTATCAAACCGAAATCCTCATTTATTTTCAATCTGAGTACAATGATCTAAATGCTTTAAGCTATGATACAGTGCTACTTCACTCATCGTTTGTTTACTTATTCATATCATTAAATAAATAAATAAAAGCTATTATTTTATTTCTTATTTCAAATACAATTAATCAATTAGCGAAACAAGTACCATTCTTGTTATGTAATCAAAAAATGAGCTATACTTATTTATGTTTTCACTAAAACGTTGTGGAGATTGTTGAGTTTCATTGAAATGATAAATCAATCATTGTTTGACCATCATAAGAAGCTTAAAAGCAGTAGATAGCCATTTTGTGCTAGTGTGGGACTCATGTGCAGCGAGCATCTTTAGACCCCTCTTCACGAGACTCGAACCTAGGACCTTCAGTAAGAAAGGGTAATAATACTACTTGATAATTTTAATTGAATTAGTCGAAGCAAAATTCCAAGGTATATTTTATTGTTTGGAAGTTAATTATTTTGGTCATTATATCACGTCTGCCATTTTTATACTAATTTACATAAAGTAATGAGAATCACCAGTTAAGGTAGTTAGTTACATGACATTAACTCATAATTGATGGCATTTTGTATTTTATAAATTGTTGAAACTTATCTATTTCATCTGCTTTTCCGTTATATATTACTTGAAACAAAATCATCATTATCTGTGCATTGCTATTTCGTGTTGCTGATTTCTTTTGATCAACTGATGAAACTTGTCGATCAACTAAATGATAAATTCAGAATTCAAATCTAGTCAAACAGTTAACTCAGAAATTTGAGCCTATTTAACATATCTAGGTCTATGCCTCAATTATAAAATATGGGACTAGTGTAACACCGCATCATGAATCAAAATAAAATAACCCATCCATACTTTTAATAATCTACGAGTTATCTGTCTTAGAAAGTTCGGTGTAACAAAAGCCGTTACTGATTCATTTTCCAATTCAGTTCTGTAGATTTAAAAAAAAAAAACTCTTAGCTTAAAGTACATGTCTGTATCTGATAATAGTTTATTCTTGGCAATAAAATAACTGGACATTGAACATTGTAGAAGATTATTCAAATTAAAAGATCAAAAATACATTAATCAAATATATTTAAATGCCAAACATGAACTTATATTTATAATCTAAGTGAAATATAAAACACTTAATCTAACAAACTGACCTAGTTACAGATAAAAATTGAAGTTAGTAATTTTCAAACTAGCTTTTTTCTAGTAAGTAGGTATCTTTTTCATGAGAAAGAAGACAAATGAACTAGATTTAATGTTCTTGGTTTTCTGATGTGAAGCCTTGAATTTATTGATTATATTTTGCCAGCTGATTCTAACTTCATGATCGTTTTGCGTTAGGGGAACAGAAATATGCTTTATTACTTGTTTCAACTGACTTTTGAAATTATTTATGATACATCTAATCATCTAGTAAATTATTAACTCTACCTATAGCTCTTATGGGATTATTGTCATTCTCAAGCTCGGAAAAAGGAGGAGAGTTGGGCATGGTATAAGGAACCCCGTCCAGTGGAACACTAACCTTCTGAGAAAACGCTAACCACAAAAAGTAATTCAAACCAATTAGACTCTGCCCTAGAAGCTGGGAGGTCTTCATTTAGAGGAGAGTTATCATGCCTCATGTTGAAATCCGAGTTTTTTCTGCAGTTATAAATCCGATGCTTCTTCTCATAACCAGGGCAACCATTAATATGGGTACATGCAATGTTCACACAATGTTAGAGACCGAAAGAACCATTCAAGTTGGTGAGGGAATGAAAAGATATAACCAGGTAGTCTTTGGGATACGTGGAACACATTCGACACAGGCTGGACAAAAAAGATTAGATTCAAGAGTGGAGAAAATGCCTCACACACAATGATTTGTACTAACACTGTCCACAGAAGTCCAAAGATCACTTATAGGATGGTATTCTGTGAACCCAGGTTCATCAAAACATACTTCAAGTCAAAGAAGAAGCGGTATATGATTAATGATATTTAGTGCCATGCGCCTACCAACGATCATAGTGAAGACGATAAGCATCAATTCCATGAGAGGCGGCAGTCAATCGTCAAGATATGCCCATTCTGATGAGAAACCTAAGAGCCAAGGTTGACAGACAACACTGGATATGAAGACATCATGGGAAGACATGGACTGAGAGAAAGAAAAGAAAAAGATGAGAGATTCGCAAATCCATGTGCCTTCAACAAACTGGATACCATATTACCACACAAACGCATACGAAAAGCTGCATTGGTATCATCGGACCATACTACGGAAAACCAAATCAATCACATTTGCATCAGTAAAAAGTCCAGAAGGACCATGGAAAACATATGAAGGGAAAGAGGAGCTGACAACTTCAAGTCATCACTTGGTGGTGGCCAGGATGGAATTGAAGCTAAAGAAGCATAAAACAACCTGACAAACAGCATTACAATTGTTTAGTCAACGTGACTAAACATGAAGTATGAGAGTTTCAAGATAAACTTCTTCAGCAATCAATAATTGAAAGAAATATTATCTCACATTGATACTGAGATTTTCTGTGCCTTTAAGTGGCAGACAACGAATAAAACTTTTTCGCAGAATTAAACTTTGACTGATATAAATTTAACAGTTCGATTACTTCTGTGTGATCAGTTATACTGGTGAGACAACCAGATAAATATATTGTCATATTTCTGAACACTGTCTCTCTGGGTTGATCAAATGACAGAAGTGTACAATAAGAACCTTTATCTTAACCACTTCAGCCGATGTTGGTCACCTCACTGACACTATATTAGCAGGTAGATGTCTTTGTATAATTCCACTGAACTTGTCTTATGCTTACAGAATTTGTCTACTACATACCACAGAGATCATGGCAATATGTATAATACTTTAATCACTGTGTACAGAAACAGATTAGTTAGGTCTTATAGCTTGCCTTGGCTCTCGATTTGATTATGATAAAGATTCTTGGACATTTTCTCAACTCTGTTCTACTCTAATTTTTAATCCGATTGATATGTAATATGTTTTAATCTGTTTATCTAATTTCCTATGCATTATTCTCACAAATAACATCAAATACGTACATTTAATTGACAAATTTTAAATGTACTCAACTTTCATTGTTATCCTTGAATAACTAGTTGCAATAACGAGCAGATTACGATTATAACGGTATTTCGGATGTGAAGGTAACGAAACTACATAGAGTGAGTTGAGTCAGGTACTTAATGCGTAAGCTTGACAACAAAGTACCCTTAATTATAATGTTTGCTATTATAGAAGCCGGTTGGAATAAAGCTAGGGGCAACCAAATTAAGACATTGCATCAGTTCATGAGGTCACTGACAGTTGAACCAAACCATCTTCATAAACCCACAGTGAAAAATCAAGCTTCACGGCATTATCGTGAACAACATTTAACGATGTTGGATGACATCACTCAGAATAGGTCACAACAATTCAGATGCATCCAATCTTTATGTTCGCATCGATATTCATTTTCAAAAGTATCCAATACTATTTATTCTACAGTTTCGTTCTTCCTTCTCGAATCGTACTGCTTGTACCTAGTATTTCCCATCATGGTTGTTGTTACAACTCCTACTTATCTGTTATTTGTCAAGAAAATTTCATCCCTTTGAGCTGAAACAATATAGTAGCTTGAACCAGTGCGTATGTATGCAAGGTTCGGAACTGTTCATGGTCAACTAACTGATTGATATTTTCAAATAAATCATGTAAATGCATTTTTGAATTGATTCATCGTTATTTATTTGATAATGATTTTATACTTAACCATAAAATCATGTATATTTTTTACGTAGTTTAAACAAACACTTTAACAATGTGGCACCATGATGAAGAACTTATTGAGAAGAAATATTTCTCCACCCAAATCGTATCGTGAAAATTTGAGTCAAAAAATATACAACTAAAAATAACTTACATCAGTTATACTTTTGTGTTCTGCAGTCGTTGAGGACATTTGAGTATTTGCTGTTGTTGTTGCCATTCCTACCGATGATGTTGCTCCTTGTGATGGAATACTATTTGGTTGATCTACAACACCTGTATGATTTGGAAAACTATTCACTGTCAGAAGACCATGATGATTACCGCTTAATAGTATTTCATCTTCACGACGTGACAAACTATCAGCAAATGTTTCGAGAACGCAACGTTGTTTTTCAGTACGAATAATCCGATTGACTAGATTATCTGCACGACGACGACATTGACGTAGTTCAACCAATAGCTCATTGACACATTGTGACCATGTATCTTCTTCACCAGATAATGATTTTGCTGAGAAACTCACATCTAGAATAGTTGCAGCCCCACGAATTTCCACACTGTAATAGCAAGAAATGAAAAGAAATAGAAGTGTGATTAATTAGACAATCACTTATAAATAAATTTCAAACAGTTTTGTAAAACAAGCTTCAACAATCTGCTCAAACCCCCCATATTCGCTCGATGGTGAATTACTTCGAACCATAATTCTATCAGTTCTAATGTGAAACCATGACCATAAAAAATCAACCATGTTTAGTGTAAGGCGATTAACCACTTGTAACATTTGGAGTTGGTTGCACAATATCTTGAGTTGATTGGAGCTATAAATGTTAACTTGGAATGCCAGTTCAAAGGCCTAAAGCTTAAGTGACGTGAAGCTCCTGGGTTCGATCCCCGATAAGGTCATGGATATGTCCTACTAAAGAGTTGCATACTGCAATGAAAAATCTGTTCAGTGCTTTCTAGCACTCGATGGTTATCTAACTAAAATAACTGAGTAATGTAAATAGAAAACTTAATCTAAGAAAATACATTATCATGTTTTGGTTGTATCGCAGCTAAATTACACCATTTATAAAGGATAGACTTTTACAGAGTTACTTATTTCAGGAATAAGATTAAAATAATTGACAAATTTAACGACTTCAAAATAACAGTGGTACTTCACTCATACTTGACTCATTATTAACTTTGATTTGTCTAGTTACAAGTATCTAAACCGAAGGTTATAATGCTAATTTATTTATTTTGATAATTAATAATGACACTGGTCTTACTCCATACAGAAGCATACAAACAATAGAAAGGATAGTTGTATGAAAATTTTTATTGTACTATAAGTCAGTCGATAATTGATAAGTAATAGTAACAAGTAACAGTAATAGTGGCAGAAAGTGCGGAAGCAAACTTAAATAATACAATAAGTTATTTGTAAAACTGTTAGGTTCGTCACTAAGTATGCTTGAAAACTATTACGGGATCACTTTAGTCGATAAACTAGAACTAGACAATGAACCAGTGTCCAGGTAGGCTACTCTGATCCGAAACGGCTAAAGAGAAGTCTTGGTATAGCGTAGAAAGTATATTCTGCAAACACCCAGTAAGCACAGTGCAATCAAGCACAAAACCCTCGTTTATTTATACATCATAGAAACGTCCTTGGGACAATCACAAAAACCGCACACTGAAATACAAAACAGCCAATCACAGCCAAGGAATTTCCTGGTGCGAAATGAAACCTCAAGTTCAACTGATCAGCCCATGCTCGCAAACATGAAATCCGAAATAAGGCATTTATCAAGCAAGATCTGGGGATCTAACGTCCCCAACAAAAACATTTAGATTATATGCGATAACAGTAAACGACGATTGTGAAAATAGCTGAATTCACATTTTTACATCACGAAATCATTGTCAAAAACATGGAATTACTAGATTAGGTATAGTTAGAGTATTTTCTACAAAGGCTGAAAGATCTGAGTTCGATCCAAGTTGTGTACTACTAAAAAGTCCCAGTCTAGGAAGAAACATCTGTTCCGTGTTTTCTAATTTTTAGTGATTGTATAAACAAAGAAAGTTGATGATGTAAAAATTGAAAAGCAATAAACAGTTGGCTCTCTTGTGGTTATTTATCCTGAAAATCTGACTCATTTGAAGTCTTGTTATCAGCTATCTACATAACACTAAAAATCTTCAATAATTCATACTTTCCATAATTCACACTCTCAGAAATAGGGATGGATAATTTCTTTTAACAAATAAGTTTCATTCACATCAAATGCTTAGAATCTCTTGACTCCAAAGTCCAATAGCTTGGTAAATTTTCTTCCTGTAGTTATTAAACGAAACTACGAAATTCACATAAGCGAATTTCCCTTGCACCAACTCACCTAAACTTCAGTACGTATATGTTAAATTCATTAAGCCCTCCAACTAACCTATTTAACAGAAAGTGTCATCTGATCATTGACAATTTGTTTGTCAATTGCATTAGCGTTATCATGCTTCTATGATCACGTGTTATCGACTACACATTGATTTCTCTCACTGGCATAAACCTTATTTGCTTAAATCGCTTGATGAGTCATTACCTTGCAAACAATATGTGCTTCAGAAATTCATTTTTTTTATTAAGCCTATTATACTTGCATTCATTTACACTCGTATTTTTGTTCGCAGCCGCTTCGAATGCTTGTGGCTTTGTGATTTGTGTTGTTCAATAATGAGCTGTAATCAAGCTGCGATGTACACAAAAAAATTTGATTTGATCGTAAATAAAACATACACAAATATAATTTTATAGGACAACAAATTATAATACTCATCACTAGATTTCATAACTATAATCAACTATTTATGTTATCTGAAATTTTCTGTATTCACCGTTAGAACGCAGACAATAAGTAAATTTAATGAAATTTAAGTGGAACAATTAAAATGGATAGCCTTAAATATAGTAAAGGTCATCAAATCATACTGAGAGATGGATAAATCAAATTACCGGTGAAAAATAGTTCTGCTGTTTCAACTGGCATTTCGCCTTATTTATCAATAAAATTAAGTGAATAAAAATTTTCATTCAATTCTAGTAGTTTTGTGTGTGTGTGTGTGTGTACGATGGATTGGTTGGTATCACCAAATAACTAAATACTATCAGATATTAGAATTAGGATTGCCATTTTCAAATGACCTTTACAAACAAATTTGTTTCATCAATATGATGGATAGCTGGTTTTTGATCCATTTCTGTTAGGAATTCGCTAATGTCCTCCAATGAAGTCTCTAGAAGCCTAGAAATAGGCTGAGAACGTTATATTAAATCAGCATTCAGTAGGAGCTTCTCGGAAGCATTCAAAAAACCTGAAGTACTGTGTGTTATGTGTTTATTGCTTCCAGAAGTTTAAGATAGTCTACGACCCTATAAATACGGTCATTTCCGGTGTATAGATTAACTATGAAGCAGACTTTAGCTCGTAGTTTTTGCCTTTTCTTTATTGTTTCAGTTCAAGCAGAGAGATATTCTAGAGGTATTTTGAATTGTCGTGATGTTAGTTTGACTGTTTAAGATTGCTACCAAGATGATGTGAACATTCTTCGTTATAACTGTGTAATCTTGCCGCTCTACGTATTAAACACCCAACAAACTCTAGAACAATATAACCAAAGTGAATCATTACTTTTATACACTGTTTATTGTATATTATAGGATTAAGGACTAAAAGTTAAGAATCTATCTCATTTGAAAAGCTGCTCAATAATAAAGGCTAATTTGTTTTCTTCTCGAAATCCATTTTAATGCATTTTCAATCTTAGTCTTTCAGAAATGTTAAACAATTAATTGTAATTTTAAATTCTAACATTTTTATTTTCAAAGATTTCCATGTAAATCAATCCTACGTAAGTTTAAAGACCATATTTTAGTGCTAACTAACAATTAGAGCTTGGAGTCTAGTTATTGAATTTATGGACATTTGCTAGCCATATCAATTAGTTTACTTCATGGTCTAATGACTAGAGTATAATCTGTAAATTACTGAATCCAGTGATAGATATATTTCTAGTTTAATTATTGACTTCTCTCTTTCTTGTCATGTTCACTTGTAATTGCTATGAATTCCACTTAATTTGTTTATAATACAAAAAGATGAGTTGATTGTCCTCATTGTTTAAATTTGAAAATTTGATAATGTCTAAAGTTAAAACGCAGAAAATACTGATATAAACTGTGTGTATTTAACTGAATCTAGAATTAAAAACGAACTGATGCTAATAATTTTCTCAACATAAATCTTAAGTAGGTCAACGTGTTTACGAGTATTATTACTGATCATGATATATTGCACTGACAATGACAAACTTGATATAAATTATTAAACAGATTCATTTTATGCTATGGATGAAACAGATCTTGTAAATAAGAGTAAGTTCTGCACGCTAATGGCATGTACTTCAGTTATTATTATGACTGTTATTATTGAAGTGGTTCTATACAA
The DNA here is from genome assembly GCA_944470395.2 of Schistosoma turkestanicum. Classification (NCBI taxonomy): domain Eukaryota; kingdom Metazoa; phylum Platyhelminthes; class Trematoda; order Strigeidida; family Schistosomatidae; genus Schistosoma; species Schistosoma turkestanicum. Next base: position 56,418,036 of record OX103979.1, read on the forward strand.
AAAAAAATCACATTTATTTGGTGGAAAAGTCAAAATATTTAATCAATATCTCGAATTAAATTTATTAGACAGGTCTTAATAGTATATGATGCTATGTGAATTTAGTGAATCATGTCATCCATTGAACTTTCACTGTCGCACATCAACATGTAGTGAACACAATTCAGACACACATGAGCGAACAATATTGTTTTCAATTAGGCTGTCATTAGGCTTTAATATAATAAACTGAAATATTTATCTAGATATGCTAAACCAATCAAGTCAATCTATGAGTCAATAATCACAATGAGAAAGATTAGGTAACTATACATAATAGGTAAAAGTATAAGTTGATGCGCACTGCTGATGAGTCCCATACTAGGACGAAACGGCCGTCCAGTGCTTCCAGGTTACTAATGGTGGTCTAACAATGATTGATTGATGATTTCATATATGTAAAAACACAAACCTCCAAAACTCTGCCTAAAAATAAGTTCATAGTAGGAAGACAAGTGTACTGTTAGTGGTAAGAATAATAAATAAAAAACAATTACAATGACTGATTCAGCATTTCGATGAAACAGTGATAAAAGTTTTTATCAATAGTTCAACCCATGGAAGAAGGAGATCAAACTTGAATAGACAGACTTCAAATAATTACCACTTAACACTATTAGAATTAAGTAACAATAAGATTGTAAAATAATTCAGTGGTGAATAATATAAACGGAAAGAGGTGAAAAAAATTCACAAACAAATACGGAATGTGAAAATACTAATAACAGTAATAATAAGCATAATAATAATAATAATAATAAACGAAATTGTTTGTTAAGTTATATCCGACCAAGAAAGGAGCAGAAGTGTCACAAATTTCTTTTGAACATATAAATTGGGTCGAATGTTTGGATTCCTGCGGTTCCTATCCTATGTAGAAGACAGGCTCGAACTACGTTGGGAAATTGGTTGAGGTATATGATAGATCACACAGTATTTGGTTGAAATACACTCTAACTATCACACTGAGCAGTGGTTTACTTAAATATGAATTATACTTAATGTATTGAAATCAGTTCATTTTATATTTCAGTCAGTTAGAGTAATTTTTTCTTTGATGTGCCGTCGTCATGTTATCAGATGATTTCATCAACCATCGATTTTCATTTAATTTCTTGTGTAATATTCAGTTTTGATTTTTTTTATAAAACGTTTATTGAAAAAAAAACGATATCATTTCTTACATTAAGCAATAGATCGCTTTTACAGATATTAGATGTCATTAAATAAGTAATTTGTAAGTATACTTAAACTATTATCATAACATTTAACAGTTAAAAAAAATCCTATCACACAATCATTTACAATATTACAATTATTTCTTCCTTAAAATAAAGTTTTTATTGAACTTAGTTAATGTTTCATTCAGATTTCAACAGTTTACATGAGGAATCAAATAAGGTAAGAAAGAAACTTGACATTCTAAAATCCATAGATATCTTGTTGACAGGTGATCAACCTCAGAGTTCTATCTGTGTTCAGCATTATGGTTTTGCTTGAAGAACGCACATTGTACTTGAAAATATACTACTTAGTATAGGAATAAAAATAACTACAATGCATACTTCACTATCTCGAATGTTATCTATTTCATAATAGGTTATGTTTAATTTCACCAAGAGTAAAACTAAAACGTATGTATGAAGGAATTACGAAATTTAAGATCTAGAGGAAGATAAACAGTGAATACATCACTATGATCAATTCTGAGCTATGCCACCTTGAGTTTCCAATCACTGATGGAGATTATCGAATAGACCTCAACAAAATAATCCTTATCTGATGATCTATCGCAAACTGCTAATGATCTCATGAGCTGACTTCTTACTATTACAGAAAACAAATGGTATGTCGGAAATTTGCTTCACGTATTTCATTGTAGTATCACCTGCCCCATATAAACAGTATCTGTTGAAATCCAAATAAATAAATACCTGCATAGTAGACAGCTTAAATTTCATCAGTACAAATATTGATGGGTTTCATAGAAATTATGAATCCATAGTTGTTAGACCATCATTAGAAACCTGGAAGCACTGAATGGTCACTTCAACCTAGTATGGGACTCATCAGTAGTGCACACCCATTACCCTTCTCGAAGGTCCTTGGTTCGACTCCTGCGATCGGGGATCGTTGGTGCGCACTGCCGATGTCTCACACACTAGGGCAAAGCGGCCGTCCAATGCTTCCAGGTTTCTAATGGTGATCTAACAGTGATCAATTCATAATTTCAATGGAACTCAACAATCTCCACAACCCTTTCATGAAAATATTGGCAAGTAGATAACGTTTCCTTACTGAAAAATGCGTTTGAACGCATATCCATAATGATCCGTTTTAACAAGTATTTCACCAAAGTTAATTTATAACATAGAACACTATTTTGTGGTGGTTGCCAACCTCCATTTGCTCAAATGAGAAAAGTAATGACTAAACATTTTTCAGATAGTAGAGTTTATTCCCATGAAACATTGAACAAACCATTTTTCATGCAAATAAACGAATGTTTAAAAAAAATAATTACTATGTAACAAATAAAATAACTTTTTCAACGGTACAATTTAATGATTACTAATCTTAAGATAACAAAAAAAGAAAATAAAATCTACTGGAAAGTTAACTTATATTCAGAAAATGTTTTAAACAACACCGTACACAAACACGTAAAGTTCGCTAGTCACACACAAAAGCAACACATTTTACTACCGACAATCAGGATTTAGTTAAGTTGAGAGAGGAAAATTGTTACACTGATTAAATGCATGAATATTTATAAGTCACTGTACCTGACAACAAGTCACTGTATTTGTAATAAGTATTTAGGACACAATCTAAAGCATTGTAAACTAAACCGTACAGAAATGATCAGAACCAATGATTAAACGAATAAGATTACTGCCAGTATTGTATGGACAAAAGATCAAGATAGTCGAATTAGCTTCTGAAAAGTACTGAGCATTCAAGAACCTGTCAGTCAGATAAGTAAGACATAATTCATTGTCATCAGGTAGTATTATATATTTCATCAACACTGTTAACTTATCGGTTATAAGTTCAGTACACATTACAGATGTTTAGGTAACCTCAGTTCATATATGCAAACAGATAAAATCGAGTTTGAACAGTCATCATATAGATATATAATATTTATAATTATATATTTCGGTCATCACTTTCTGAGACTTTTTCTAATTGTATTTGCAGTGAATAATCGTTTTTTTTTTGTAAAAAAAAATACTCCCAAGTGAATATTCAATATGTATGAAAATATAATTACACCATAGACATAGTAGAGATGAGAGACCTAAAGTTCCAACAGCCAAAGAGTTTGTTAGTTCACTGAATCTACTGTATTATTCAGTAGAATCATATTGATCAGAGCCTTAGTAGAGGAAATAAAGATGGAGAACAATATTACTATTATGTAAATTTTCTGGGATTGCTGAATTTTGTCACAGCTGAAACTACGACTGATCTAAACAAACCCTCTATCATAGTAATAGTCATATGCTCATATGTGAATTTCATAATATAATTTCTGGAGTTCTATTGTCCAATGAGGACTAGTGAGATCCAATCATATTGAATGTGAGACAGTTTCCCACCAACCGCGTTGCGAGGTAGATGAACAGTATTGAGAATCAACTGAAATTAAAAATGTCAGATACCGCATGTCAAATCAGTGATCTTAAAGTTGAGCATTCTCTGTGAAATCTGAAATTCTTGGCTTTCATTCTTGGTGAGATGGTGGATGTGCAGTGCTGAATTGTGTAGTGGATTGAAACAACTATCTAGTTCTTCCTGGTTCGCAACCCGTGATTTAAACTCTGCAAAACAATAACTTTGGATAATGATCTTAAAAAGAATTTTCGATGTGGGCTTTGTGGATGTTTTGTCCAGTTGAATTATGCTATTTACCACTGGATGGTAACAACTGAAGTATTGTCGAATACTAGGAGTATAGAACGAATATATTTCATGGTAGTTTGATACTTCTTGTTAGTGAAATACCTGTTCACTGATAATACATAATAATAGTTGTATAATGTTGTGAATAGACTAATGATTTAATACATAGAACACTAATCACCAGCTAGGTTGTCCAGATATACAATCCTCACTGAGGAACCTAGATATTCTTCGTTCGATCTCATATAGGGTAGCAAATCTGGTTTAATTAAAAGCGTCTTATCAAGAGAAAACAACTATTGAGTTCTCTCTGGTGGTTTTCAATTTCAATGAACCATCATCATTAAGAACTATGTAGTTTATGTGTATAGTTGAAAAGGGAGCAATATTTTACTCATTTCAGTGCTGAAACTAATAAATTATATTTACAGTATGCGTTTAAGAGGTATATGGAAAATTGTAAGTAACAATTCACATTGATAATTGAATTTGTAAGCAAACAAAATATCAAATATGAAATTACTCCATTATTCAAAAGTCAATTTATCAGTTTAACAAATAAGGTAATTTTATAAACAGATGTAAGTTTAATTGTCTCAAGTAAAATAAAGGTTAATTAAATTTTTACTTTTCCATACTAATTAAATCACACTGGGAACATTTGTCACTTAAAACAAAAACTCTGCATAGCAAAGTCTGTTATTATGAATGTTTAAAAAAAATAATAACCCACTTTAATTTCCATAAAATCTCACTTTATTTTTCTGCATAATTTCTTATCACTTTTTCGATTGATTATATAATAAAGATATTGTTGATTAGAGTAATGGAGATTAGTGTTTTTATACATTTGAAATCATCGCTCAATCATTTTTAGACCACCATTAGAAACCTGGAAGCACTGGACGGCCGTTTCGTCCTGGTATGGGACTCATTAGCAGTGCGCATCCACGACTCCTGCACCTCGCAGGATTCGAACCCGGGACCCTCGGTAGTGTGCGCGAACACCTAACCTATGGACCAATGTGCCGGTATCCAACGGTGTTAATGTCTAACTCTGATTAATCTAGGGATTTTGCATGACCTCACCCGTTTGTCTTTGGTAGATACTGCCTGCACCTGACAGGGCTGAACTGCACTGATCATGTCTTCTCACTAGAACTTCGAGAATTTCCTCACAAAGCTAGTCACTAGTGAGCACATTTTACAATATTTTTTATTAGAGTTATGCAGATTTGTGTTTTTACAGATCAAGTAGACAGAATTTGAGTTTATATTTTATAAAGAAATGCATTCATTCATATTACAAATATCTCAACGTAAATTTCATTTTTATTTTACTAGAATAATTCATAATAATTCATCCTGTGTTCAAGTCAAACAAACTATTGTATATAAGTTGATGTAGTCTATTTTTTGAATTCAAATAACAATTTTTAATTATAACATTAAACAGGAAGAGAAAATGAATTCGATTTCTATTTTGAATATGTACTCATCAGTCTACGTTTTTTTTCTTATTTTTTGGCAATAAACACTATTATGCTTTCTTTACTCATCACACATAATTAAATCACATGAATTAGACAATTTTTTTTCTAAATAACAAAAAAACACACAGTTCTACATACAAGCATTGATGCAATGAAAATGTCAGTCATCTTTTTCTATTATAATACAACATCATGTAGAGAGATTTTACATTATTATTACGTAATTAACTATGTAACACTGATAAGCTTGTCGCATTAATTACGGTCGTTGATAATCATCATATGACACTGTAAATTACCTGAAGTGATTGACGAAGATTTGTAACAACCTTTTTTAAGTGTTGAACTGAACACATATTTAGACGCTTAAGTTATTATTTATTATTGGCTTACTAAAAATGTGAAAACACAATTTTTTTTTATACTTTATTTCTCTATATATTTTCTTAATACTCACTCATAGATTGGGGTAAACACATAAGTTGTAACAATTAAATCAAAATATATATATTTATTGAGAAAATTATACGTCTCACTCAGTTAGTGTTTTTTTTTTCGAAGTAGTTGCATAGATAAATAAACAGTAATAGAAATATGAGAATTCGGCTTGTTATTTTCTACTGTTAACAATCAGTATTGCCTTTGATTAATCCCTGTTAGCCAATGTCCACTTTAAATAATACAAACGCTTACTAAGACATTCATATCAGTTGAATAGGTCGTAGCAGCTTGATGGATGCGTTAGGTGAAACAGGTACTGAGTTTGAGCGAATATCAGCACTAAAATGCAGGTGCTGATTAGTCCCGAAAGGAATGAAATGCCTATCCTGCATTTCACTGATAACAGTCTAGTTATATTAAAACTAATTAATGAAAATAGTTAGAAATCAAATGAACTGTAAGTATTTGAAAGGAGATATAGATTTTTTTTGTTTTGAAATGGTATTATTCTGTCATTACTAACCTTAAGTTATAACATCTTTTCAATGTTTCAAAGACTAACATCGATAACAATTGTTGTATTATATCTGCCTAATTCAAGGAGACTAAAAGAAAAATCAACACAAATAGATTATCAATATGTGTATTAACAACAGATTAGACTATCCATACTATCGATTAGAATTGTATCAATACAACTTGAACAAAGATTATACTTCCTCATTAATGTCAATCAAATGATTAGAGACTTGTTGAATGTTATTTTCCAGTCTGATGTAAACTGTGAAAGTTTATGCATAATTTTCATTTAAAATAAAATGCTAATAATAATGGATTCTGATTTCCTTAATTGCCATCCGTATGATTTGCGCTTCATACTATGAGTCACTTAAGACTGAGACTAGGTTAGGTAACTTATAAGTATCTTGAACATAACATATTAACATATTAATATTGATGAAGTTTGAATAACCAGTAGATAATGCTTTTAGATGAATGACAGTTTCTCTCAATTGGTCATCACCAATGCTTACCGATCTCACTTTGTAAATAATACTGTTTATAAACAAGTAAGAAAACTGAACAAATGGCTGAATAGTAGTCCATCCATCAATCTCAGACAATTTCATCCATAAATTTTGAGACACAGAGTGAACAGATTACAGTATCTAGACACTTTAATTTGAAATAGCCAAACTAAACAAAATTAAAACTCAATTCAAGTGATGTTCACATCAATTGTCAATGATTATTGACAAAGTGAAATAACTTCCAGTTCAGTGCTTATTGTACACTTCTGAAGTAAACTTGTACAAACTGAAGATATTCGGTTGTTAATGTCTGTCATTTTAAGCCTTTGAAGAAAATCAAATGTCCTGAAGTTCTGGCGCGAAGTTTAGATTAAATCAGCTTGAAACAGATTTCACCAGTAGCACTGAATAATAATCACGTTATATAGTGCATTGACGGAAATCAGAACTGTAACACACGGTGTGATGGTCCTGGTCGTTAAGCGCTCACCCCAAGACCTTGAAGTCCTGGTTTCAATTCTTGGCGAGTGCGCTCTACATGTATCATGATGAAAGAGCTGTACTATTTGTACCACGACTGATAGTAATCTTTGTAAACTTCCGCTGAAAAATTGAACCAACCTCAACAAAACTTTCAATTGAAGTCAATGTATTCACTGTTATTAGAGAATATGTATAAATTATAAAAACGAACTATAACACTAAATCATAGGTGAAAATCTTTTTGAAGCAATCAAAATAACATTTAGATTATCATTAATTATGGACCTTAACAACAGGAAGTTTGCTTGTTAATTAATTACACGATAACTAATTAAACTGTACAAAATCTAGGACAATAAAATCTCTCTTGCTTGAAATTTATAATCTGAATAATATATACGTAAATATATATTTTCACGTTGTTATTGATTCCTGTTTCTTTATTACATGTTCAATTTATTCGATAATTAATCATTGAAATCATTCAATCGAAATCTATTTATGATATTCAAAAATTGGCAAAACAAATTCCAAAAATTAATTGAGAACAGATCATGAAGTTGTTTGTGATTTACACTATTCATTTCAGTAGGTGAGTGTGTTTATTTAAGTGTGAAAAGTATAATTGTACTATAGGATTATTGAACTCTAGTTATTCATTACGGTCAGTATACTTTTCAGCATTTTTCATAATGATTCAATATTCCCATTAATGTACACTTCATTTAATTGGTAGTCAGTCACACTTATTTAACTATTATCAATTGAAAGAGGCGATATATCAAAAGCCTCTACCATTTAACCTTGAAGTTTTTGAAGTAAGATTCATGATGTCAGATCAGTGACCTTAACACTTTAACTGAACTTTCCCAAGTATCTGTAGTTGCCAATAAAATACTATTGTGCAACAATAAAACATGACAGGACAAAAGTCTCATAAACCTCAATAATCATAAAACATATTGCATAAAACTAGTTCAATAACCAATTTATTTTATACAATATGTTGGAGAATGCTGGTCGGCAGCCTATGCTCTGTTGAGAGTAACAGGCGTTAGTAAATAATTGAATAAACCAGTAGTGGATTTATTCATCATAAAGATTATGCATAACAAGAACAGTTTTACATTGAAAGCATAACATGAAAGAGTATAGTGATGGTGGTGTGCCTGTGTATTGTTAATCAGTGAAATAGCATATCGGTTTAAGTTATCATTTCGCACTGGTATTCTTTTATATTTCATTGTAAAAATTCATATAATTCATAATATACAGAAAAAAACGAATTATTTCTTGTCAATTTATTAATACTTAACTCATGATATTATAAAACATTTCATTATTGCGTGTTTATAGACAGCGAATAGCAGGAAAAAAAAATTGGTCTACATCTGAAACAGAGAAGGATGACACTAGGATATATATGGTTTTTAAAATATATGAATCATATTTAGCAATGGAGTTCAGGATGAAACGTTTACCCTTTCTGAACCTCTCCAACCGAATGTACCTGGATTTTAAGAGTTGATGTTCACAGTGAAACCAGAACCCAAACACCCTTAACTTCAAATGGTTTATAGTTAACTACCATGTATATGAATAACGGGAAAATTCAAACCTGTAATTAATTGTTACAATAAGGTGGAATTGAGGAAGAGAAAATTATGTTCTCTTAAATAGGAGCTGTATATATGCATCCGATTAAATTTAGCATTCTCAAAAGTATCAAGCAATTAACTATTTTTTTTTTAGTAGTTTCAATAATTAAAAACAATTATTATAATTATAGTCGATTACAAATTAATGAATTAGATCACATTCACATTCACAAACATTGACAGTGTTAGTTGAGAATAGTAAAGCATATAATTTTTTTTTATTTTTCCATAGATAATATAATATCAAGTATTTAATAATTATACAAACACACACACACACACAATCAATGAATAGTCAAATGTAAATGCATTAATAGAGAAAAGTTATATTATGTTCATAAAAACTAATTGTTTCAACAATTTCAACTAACTATATATACAGATAAAATGATTTGACAAATAACTAGTAGTATATAAAAGAAAGATGTTTATCGATTAACTATGCTTTTTTTTCCTATATTTTTTTTTAAATAGCACGAACAATTTCAATAAATTCTATCTAGATGAAGGTTAATAAATGATGAGTAAATTAATCGGAAACTAGTTTTCGTTTTAAAAATTTCATCATTTATCAAGTTATGAAAACGATGTAAAAACAAAATGATGGCAATTTTCAGCTGTATACTTGCCGATAATTATTATGTATACTTACTGTATAAAAAAAAACACCTCTCTTTGTTGAACAATCATGTCCTCCGGGTACAATTAATAATACATAACACATGCATCGATTGTTAAAAACTCAAAAGTGATTCGATAAAATATATTCCTCAAGGTAGGTATGTCTGAAGAAAAATCATTTGTTTATTATTAACAAGTGACTTGTTTCGTCAAAAATTATTTTTTTTTTCATGTTGAAGAAAGATAATTAAGAATTAAAGAAAGAAGTGTTTACCGATCATATTCAAAAATGGTACAGAATGTGCAGCACTAATCATTTGATATGGATCGAACTCCGTCAATCGAATTGGTCACTACATGTTGAAAAATCTCAGTGTTATCGAAGGTCTGTATCTGTCCCATTAACTAACTATACTGATATGCTCACCAATTGAAATGCCTGGAACTATTACGAGTTCACCTTACTAGGTAAACGGAACGAAGAGCAATGATTCAGTGACACGATAGGCTATTCTAATCCGACTGTCCCAGGCCCTGCTAACAAAAGCAAAAAGTCTTAATAAGGCGTAGAGAGAATGTATTCTACAAGCACCCAGAAAATACGGGGTTGGTAAGCGCACAAATCAAGCCTACTTACACAATGATAGAAAAGCCCTTGGGAGAGCCACAAAATAGCGTACTAAAAAAATCCGTCAACCAATGACAGTCAATGAGTTCCGAGTGGGAAATGAAAGCCGTAGGTCAACTAAGCATCTCTTGGCTCGAAAACATAGGAATTCAGAAGTTCAGAAATAAATTACAAAGTGAATTCTGGGGATCTAACCTCTCCAACATATTATCTAACTGACATTGGTTTCAACTGTATATGAGACTCATATTTCTAATAAATCTTGCTGAAATATTCTAACTAACAAGAAATCTAGGCCATGAATTTCCTGTTCACCACCACCAACCACTACATATAAGTAATAGATTGTCATGATATTAGACAAATTGTTATTTAAGGAATAGTATTATAATTAATTGACATTATAAACAATAAATTCTTTGACTGTTATAATTTTTTTTTGTATTTTCTGTCATAATTTTAGGTAAATATACTTTGAGAATGAAAATAAAACAATCCATTTTCAAAGTAAATTCAATTAAATTTTTTTTTATAGTTGGACAGGTTGACAGTTGTTGTGACAGAAAAGTTTCATTTAAATCAATCCAATTGAATGTGAATGGATAAATCAATATTCTCTATTTTTGTGGACTTTACTTATTGTAAAAAAATATAAAACAATCTTCACATTAGACTGTACTCGAAATCAGCATAGACAATCGGAAACAAGTGATTAGTTTGATTTGAAAGTATCATATCCCGACGACTAGTATTTCAAAATAATCTATTCAGTTATTTTGAAATATAGAAAGATAAAAGTTCCATTTATTTCTAAAAGTGCTTGCTGTGTAAAAACTGACAGTTTTGATTTTGAGAGTTGCCATTCATAAGTGAACTCAATTACAGGATAAACAGTTAACTAACTGACAAACTGTCGACAACTTCTAAACAGAAAATTTACTTCAAAAATGTATTGCCTTACTGCCCGAATCGGATCGCAACCTGTTGGGAATGTTAGATCCTCAGAACTCGCTTGATGAATATCTGTATTTTGGATTTATTTCATGAGCCGGTCAGTTGATCTTGAGACTACATTTCCCACCAGGAAAATCCTTGGCTGTGATTGGCTACTGTGTCATTTTAGTGTGCTATTTTTGTGGCTGTCCCAAAGACGTCTCTATAGAGTATAAATAAACGCATTTTGAGTGCTTGGATTCATTGTGTGCTTGCTGGGTGTTTGTAGAATACACTTTCTATGCTATATCAAGATTTCTTGCTGGTACAATTGGGACAATCGTATCATCACAGTAGCCTACCTAGACATTGGTTCGTTGTTTTGTTCTCGTTATTCGACTAAGGTGAATCCATAATAGTTTAAGCATACCCAAGAGACGAGTATAACAGCTACGCAGTTCAATTTTCGGCGCAGTCAAGGTTGTGCGCTACCAACAAATCCTGTACTATAGTGAAACGTGTGTCCACTGTTCGTCTTTTCTCAATGGTTTTTAGTCCGTGATGAAAAACTTCAAAGGCAACAATCTCTACAACATTATATAGTAATAATAGAAATCTACATAAACTATTGATTAGCTAGACTGATATGTGTCATTGTATCCTCAGACAAATATATATTTTTGTAAATTAATTTGTAAAACGATCACAACATTCAGATAGATTACACAAATTTATACGTACACACATTTGCATACGAACATACATTTAACTTCAAATTTATACTGAAATGTATCAAACTTATTTTTTTCTCAACTTATGATGGATTGTATAATTTTTTTTTAAAAAATTCAGTCGATATTTTACTTTGTTTTAATTCACTATTCGTTTGGTATTTATTAATGTATGCCAAGACAGTTATAATTGTGAAAACAATTTGATGAAATTTTTTTTAATGACTTTTACATCAATCGAATATAATTTAGTTTTATCAATTGAAATTTTTTATTGGACTTTATTGAATAAAAGATTTTTAATCATTTTGCCAAAAAAAAAACTGGTTTGTTTTCGAATGTTTATGCATGCATTCGAGCGATCACATATACGGTAGTAAAGTGTATTGACCTTTGGATTATACTTAGTAAGAAAAAATAACTATATTACATAATATGTGAAGTCAGCTGACTGGGTTAAAGTATCAAAAACAGGAGTGTGGTAAACTTAGCCCAATGACTGAATGTGACACATGAACATTAATGAAAAATTTATAGTCTTATGATTTATGGTAGGTCAATAGATGAATTATCTAAACTTCATCATTTGAGGTGGTTGGGATATGTGCTGCGTATGCCAAACCTCTGACTGTCTCGTCGAGTTATGTTTTGCGATATAGGAATAGCTTGGACAAAAGCTAGGGGCGGCCACACCAAAACATGGCAGAAATCCATAAAGTCACTGACAAGTGGACTGAGTCATGTCGGTAGGTGTCGACGACCTCGTTGGAGTCCGCGAGATGATAATAATCGATGGTCAGAGATCCTGAGTGACATGACTCAAAACCGTTTGCAATAGCGCAGGTGCATTTATTCTTTGTGTTCTATGAAATTTCAACCTTCTGAATTATTCATTACCTCTATCTTTCTCTTTCTAAATTTACCTCATTGAATTATACTTCTTGAATAACATCTTCGAACTTTAATCTCTCCGGTTACTTCTAATACTTTTATTACCGCTACTACTAGAGGATTTGAATTGACAATTATATCTCTGTGCTAATGTGGTATAGCAACTTGAACTGCTTTACTTACGTGCAAAGTTCTACGTTGCTGTTGATGATGATGATGATGAATCTAATTTGAGTGGAACTCTAATAGAATTGACTATACAGATTCTAATAGGCAATATTAACATGAATAAATATGTGTAAGTGTAGTAAGTCATAGCAATAAACGGAATAAAAATGTTTTGTAAAATGAAAAAGATATTCTTATACTGGATTAAAATAATATAATAATCATATGAAGAGCAGTTCATTAAAGTTAAATATGTTATCCAATTGGTTTCAGCTCAGTATCCTAAAGATTTAGGGCTAGTTGTGAGACTTGAAGCTACTGGGTTTGATCCCCAGCAGGTTCATAGATAGGCAAAGCTGAAGAGACCTATAGTTGGATGAAGCAAGTGTTCTATGCTTTCTGGTTTCCAGTGGCTATCTCCTATTATATTTATCTATATCATTCAAACATTGTTCCCAAACGCATTTGGGATCGATTATTGTAATGCTTTTTCGTAAGGCGAGTACATTTTTTCTTGCAGAAAATCAACCAGTCTCCAACCAAGGAGAAAATTTCGACTAAGAACATATGAACAAATCTACAAATTCAACAGATTAGATGCTTCCTTTTAGTAACCAGTATATGCTTAATAAGAATTTTTAGCGATATACGAAAAAGCCAAGACCAGATGTAAAATACATATACTTGAAGAAACCAGAGTTTGTTTACGAAATAGGTACATCTAGCCTTCAATCGCCTATTTTCAATCCAAGCAGGTTATTGGATGTCTTTTTTCATTCCTCTTCTGGTACTCAAAATACTCTCATCACACCATATACTTTGATCTCCTAGCACTTTTCTCTCTCCGTTGCATACTACTTATAAGCCACTTTATGAGAAGTTCACACTACACTATGTGAAAAGATCTTCATTAACATATCATCAGTTTCAGTGTTATTTAGAATATTTATCAATGGTTAGGTAGCATATCTTGACTAAATAATCTTCTAACTTTTTGCCACCTGCTTCTGTCTAAGTTATTATCATATATGAAAAGGTGCTTCATGATCCCAAGAGTGTAAAACTACAGATCAACACTCTCATGGGCTGACTAATAATCTACACTCAATTTCTACAGATTGGCCCCTATTATAATAAACTATACTTTAATATTACATAGAAATATCTGTGGTAGAAAAAATTATAATCTATTTTCTGAAATAAATCTAAACCGAATTCATTTTATAGATTTCTTCATTTCATTGTATTAATCAACAACTCGGTGGGGTTGTTTGTATTAAGTAGTCTAAACTATTTCATCCTATCTGTCTATCGCGTGTAATTTTGATACCTAACTTTTTAATGAGTCAGACTATTTATAAATTAAATGGAATATGCATAATGTTTATGTAAACTGATTGACTTCAACTGTTTTTTTTGTTGTGAAATATATATATATATATATATATATATATATATATATATATATATATAAGCATACGAGTTCAACGTACATAATGAAACTGTGATTTTTAAAACCGTAAAAAACAACTATAATCCATAATGAAATTTTTAAAAAAATGTTTACATATACATACTAATTACCTTTCAATTAGAATTCGATTATTGTAATAAAGCTACTTCGTTACTTAATTGTTAAGACGTTAATGGTTATTGTAAAACATGTTCGCTAACAATGAATAGGAGCTTGGAGTAAATAGAAAGTATGCATTCGATTCGTTCATGTTAGATGATTAAAACAAGAATCAAAATTGAATATTACCATCAGATCAAAAATGAAGATCATGTGAATTTAATACACTGACTTACTCATTAATTATAAAAAATTAATGATGGTTGGTTTCATTTGTCAACGGTGTTTATCAGTGATCGATTTTAATTGTGGTATTATTGAAAAACAAGTGCTGAATAGTTGCTTCATCCTAAAATAAGCCCCGTCAGTCCAGTGAGTCCACGATAACGTATTGGGTGATCTAGCTATATCACGATATAAGCCAAGTTAAAAAATGTAGAATACTAGGTTCAAACTCAGTAGTTGACGAACTTGATACTAGCTGGAAATTTAAATATACCGGTTTCAGAAGGGCTAAGGTTGGAGGTGTTGCTCGAATGAGTACTTCAATCCCCAAACAAAACAGCTATTCAGTGCTGTACTATCTCAGACAGTAGTAAGAACTATTTAGAGCTTAAGTATTATTCAATTAGAGGTTTTCACATTATTTAGGATCAGATCAGGAATTTACATTTTCATCCCAGTTTTATTTACTACATTGTGAAACAAAAATTTATCAACTAAGCATTTATTCTATAAGCTATTAGAAACTTGAAATCACTGACTGAAAAATCGCGCACCTCCAGTTCTACCGACGGACAAGCGAAATCATATCTTCCATCCAATTAACATTATTGGCTAAAATAATTAGGATAATAGTATTTCAACTTTTTGTTAGAAAAATTCCTTGGCTACCGTTCCTAATAGGATTATTACTTTGCTTAGATCTACAATGAAAAAGTCTTCTAAACATCATATGCTTAAGATAGACAAACTGGTTCATACTGATACTTCAGTGAGTGGCTTAGGAAGTTGGGAAGCCGAAAACTTTGAGTTAAACCAATTAGAAAATGGTGGTTGATACTTCAGAACGATTGTACCAACTTACAAGTTGATTTATTTTGAGAATATTGATCTCACAGTTTGGGTAACAACGGTTAAAGAATAACATCACTAATCTAGAATTAATAAATACTCGGTTATATGCCGATGATGAAAACTGCCAGGACGTACAAAACGGACACAGAACACTTCATAAATTCAATTGCGTTTGCCATTTTGAAAAGAGCAAGAACAAAGATTTGAACAATTTACTTCATTAGTTATTTATAACAAGGGACAGTGTTTATTTAGTTTTCTCTGGTTTTTATTGGTTCGTCAATCGATGATTTGATTTTTGATGAATGCCAAAACGAAAATTGTTGTAACAACGAATACATTTAGAAATGTATTTTTTTTTGTTTATCTGTCGGTTAAAATCTAATGATGTTTCGTTTTTAAAAAACAACTTTAAACATTTATTGATCATTCTTTTTGACATTATCGCTGACGCATAGAATGTGTTCTATTAGTTAGTAAGTTAGCGCTAATCAGTTCGCAATAGAAGACGAAACACTTCAAGTGCTATAAACTGATACAACATCGACACATGACATTTACAAAGAAAAAGTCACGTGTGTAATTTATATTCAAAGTGTAGGTCATTCATCTTCAAATCAGTCTTTGAAATTAACAAGACAGAAATCTGAAACAAAATAAACATGCACACAAATACACACAAACAAACAAACAAACACAAGTACACGTACACATACATACACAGATGAATCTGACAATGAAATTTTAATACAAATGACCTCTATATTTAAATTTATTTGGTAAATGATAAAAATGCTTCAAGTGAGAAGAGTATACAACACCAATAAAGTAAAATTGTAATCAATTAATGAGTGTAAAATAAAACTAAAACTCTATTAGCGTTATATTACTAGTTTTGTTCTGTTTCATACTTACCAAGTGAACATTCTTATTGAAGCTCGACATTTTCATCAACTAAAATATAATAGACTGAGCATTTGAACTATGAATACTGTTTCTTAATCAAAGAATCTATATACCTGCTGTAAGAAGGCATATATTTTCAGTGATCAATTTTCCAGTCTAAATTAATCAGTATAAATAGTCGTTTCGATGTTCACTATCATTCCATATTACTAACCAGTTATAGAAAAGAGTACTGTCGAATCATTGTTGCAGATTTTATAAATATTCGAAAAAATATTATAGAAAAGTTACAGAATTAAATTTTGTAAATAAACAGACAAACTTCAGTTGAAAGTAACCAACTGTGTAACAGTAAATAACAGCTCATCATCAAGTCAATAATATCTTTTCATTTGGTAATTTACAATGAACTACTGATGGTTAAATTCAATGAAATAGAATTCCTTAATTATCTGGAAGTTGGTCATCAGTATTCTGTGTTTGAAGAACCTTTATTTTATAATCAAGCAAATATCTTAGGCCTAGTGATTAGCATTGTAACTATTGAAACTATTCGTATTCTAAAGCTATTTTTTGTTATCCCATAAATCTGTTGACTTAGGATAACGGTGTGATGTTGACATGGAAAACTTCAGTTTCCTGACCCAAAATCATCAACAAGTATTCTACTATCGACTAAGTAAACAAAGTTGAACAGATCACTTGACAAGCTGGAAGCTGAAACAGTAACCTGATCAACATGAAACCTAATTATCTTCTTGTCGAATCACGTCTATAAATTTCTGAATTTTTAGTGTTTTCAGGCTTATGATTTAAAGTATCACAGAGTTTACTGAAATTTCACAATCCAACCAGAAACTTCCTGATATTACACCTAGGCAACTGAAAACTGGATATTCATTAAAACTAGCAGAGAAAGAGGGGAATAGCTCGTACAATATTTGGAATTCTGTCTATTATGAGTGTCATCAATGAATATATATGGAAAGATTCATATCCCACAATATGGATGATAATATGAAATAACTAGGTTAGAAGTCAAATGCCAGATATCCTCCTGCAACAATAACTCATTCACATTCGGGTGGTTAGACAAACATATTGAATCTTATCAGCAGGCAAATATCGACAATCTGAAATGAATTAACCATGCAAGAAACAACTTCACATTCAAAAGCTGTCGGTCTTGAATTCACTATCTGGTGAGTTGGCGGACGCGTATTAAGTCGAAACTGTTGTCTAGCACCATCTGATTTTCATTGATTATCTAACCAAAGTTTATCAGTGATATGAAATTTTAAATATGAATATGTAAACTAGCTTATTATTCAATATAAAGTAGTATGTATCGTTTATGTAACTTATGGAAATAAAGTCTATGAACATGAAATTCGCCTGAATAAACGTTATAATGCTTATCTTAAAAAAAAAAAATAAAAGAAATAATAATTTCTGTCTTATTCCGTAACATTTTTTTCTTCTACAAGTAATTAGATGTAAAATATGATTGTTTTTTTTTTTTGTAATTATCATTGTACTAATTAAAATAATAACAACAATATCAAATAACAATCTGCTACTCTTTTTAAAAGAAACTATAAAGCGAGCATCATGTTATAAAGCCATACACATGCACATACTTAGAAATTCCATTTGAATGTTTTATAAAAAAAAAATGTAGAAAAAGTGAATGATTGCATTAAGATAATCACTGGTAACATTTACAGTTGGTAGAGAATGAAACCGAAATAAAATGAAGGAAAAAAAAAAACTTTATGGTCTCAATAAAAAAACATTGAATAATATCAATTATTGAATAATGATTATAATTAGGCATAAATTAATTAATTCAATATGATTTTATATGTATGCATTTCTATTAACTTGTTCTTTTATTTATTGGGATTATCATTGGCTTCTATGAAATAACTGCCTCAACTAGCTCTATATGTAACGCTATTCCAGTTAATAAGGCAGTAATTATTCACATAATAAAAATACTAGTCTCCATGTCGATTTATCTATTTTGAATTAGCCGATATTATGAAGGATGAAATTGAGTAGGTGAATTAAGATTTTGTTAATGAATTGTGTTACATTGCTTCATTCATATATATTCAGTACTAACAGTCATTTAAGATGGTTATAATAAGAGACATGAGATAGTCCATAGTGTAGAAATAAGTCAGTGTGATGTTTAACTCGACCGGCATGATAGCTAACATGGAACGGAATCATTCCCTTCTATAGTTGGATTAACAGCCGAACTTAATTAAACTTAAAAAACTACACCATAATGACATTAGATATTAGTTAGAAATCAATCAATTGTAAATTTTTCAATCCTACACGATGTTAATTGCTTTCCGAATAGTTCCATGATAATTACTAAAAAAATAACCATGAAACTGGAAGACAGAGATTCAAATCCACCAGGGAGCATCAATTTCTCCGAAAATACAAGTACATCTTACTGACGCTTTCCAACTAACACGATATCTAAAACAAGTAGGTTTGGTATTCGACTAAAACCAATTAATTGAAATAGTCGACTAATGAATGATTGATTTATCAGTTAAGTTGGTGTAATCTCTTGCTTATATGATCTACATAATCTTCAAATGGTCAATTTATTAAAATAGACTATTCTTTTAGTGTTTTTCCGAATACATCAATATTATAATGATTCTATAGTATTAAGTTAAGTTGGATTACCTAAAACTATACATTTTGTTTATCTGACTGGCAATCCACATACAGAATTTTTTTTCATCTTGAAGAGTAGTTTAGCATTAACCATTTATAAGTAAACATTTCGGCTAGTTTCGTGATCGATAGTAGATTCATTTATAAACACTTATTAGTATTATTATTATTATTATTATTATTGTTTTAATCTTACTTCAGGCAACCGTTTGAAAGTAAACAATCAATTCACAATATTGGCATAAAATCAAGTTTTGTTTTTTCGATTTAAATAATCGAAATTTCTTGTTGCTGTCATGATCAATAAATCAAAATACAAATGTGTTTATGTGAAAATTAATGAAGGAAAAAACAAGGAGAAGAAGACGAAAGCAAACCTGATCTCCGTTAATTAATTTTTCTCTGTGCTTCACACTTCATGTGCATAGGTGATATGTGTGTGTGTATGTCTATGTGAGAGAGTTTTTTGGTGTATTTATATAATAAGCATAGTTTCTAATAATTCGGGTACTTTAGCTTATCGGTTTTTTCATTTTGAGAAAAAAATTAATATTCAACAGTTTAAACTGTATTTCCACCTAGAAAGTATCAGTCGGAAATTGATTGACTTATTGAATGATTGCAAAACAGTTCTAACTAGAATATAATTTAAGTTATGATTTAATGGTAGCATGTGTATTGAGAAAACGATATTTTTAATCTAAATGACAGTGTTTTAAACAAATTGAAATCGAATCCTAACATGAATTGAATCAAATATAATGCTAAAATTTTTAAAGTCTAACTGAATTCTATAAAAATAAGACTTTTAATCTACACTGATGAAATTTTGTTCATCGAATTACAATATACCCACTAGACTAGATGACTAGACATTGTATGCATTGTATTCTAATGTTAGACAGTGAAACTGAATGATATAGAATCTATCCAATAATATCAATTCTTTCAATATCGGAAGTTCGATTTGCTGGTGAGTTCAAAATGGAACACAATCTAAGTCAAGTCGAATTTCCCATCAACTACCTATGAACAATCAACTAAACATCAAAAATTGAAACGTTATCTAAGTGGTTAACTAAAGCAAAAAATTTACTGACATATTAAGTTTTGATAATGGATTTCAGAGTAAATCATTTTCAATAAATCAGAACATTAAGTAGATGACACAGTTGCTTTTAATCATTTCAAATCATTATTTAATTAATCTTTTGTTCAATAAACAATTTCTTATGTGATCAATATTCAATATCAATATCAATTGAAGCTTAAATTCGTCGAAAACAAAAGAATAATAAACTGAATTAAGTTTTTTTTTGAAACCATGAATCGATCAATGTTAGACCAGCATTAGAAACCTGGAAGCACTGGACGGCCGTTTCGTCCTGGTATGGGACTCCGCAGCAGTGCGCATTCACGACTCCTGTACCCCGCAGGATTCGAACCCAGGACCTTCGGTATTGTCGACGAACGCCTAATCATCGGACCACTGAGCCGGTATCTAACGGTGTTAATGTCTAACTTGATCAATTCATGGAGTTGCGCAACCTCATACACAGTCTTCGGTAGTTACTGTCTACACCCGTATTGCAAATCTGAATTAAAATTTTTTTGCATGGTATAATAATAAATGTAATCTATTGTAAATTTCGTAATTTTTTTTTGGACAGATCATCATATACTTCAAAATATAAAAAAATCATTGCTTCAACTAATAATCTGCTGTTAAACATTTCGATATTCTGTCCAAAATTGTACTTTTTCATAAATCATGTGGAAAAATGTACCACATATTTGAAAGCAAATGTACTACAGATATATATGTATACATACTACTAGATGATTGAAAAATAATTTTTGACATTAATAAAAATTTGCCAACTTCTATTTTTATCACATCACGATTAATATAAAGATTTCTAAACTGATTTGTATGAAAATTGTTGTTTGTCTTCCTACAAACCCCCCACATCACAACCTCATTTCAACTGATCACGAATAATAATAATAATAATAATAATAATTGATAAGTAAAAGAAAAAGGCAAGAATTAGGCAAAAACACATGATATCTATTTAAGTTGTAAATATCTATATATATTCTTTTATTCTAATCTTAAATAACTTTTTAACACTTGATTGGAACTAATAATCAAAACAAAGAACTTGTCATTCTATCGTATATGTATGTATATTAAAAATCGTGATTATTAAAAGAAACATGATAAAAAAAAGGAGGGATAAACAGAATGCAGTAACTGTGATTATATAAGTACATGAAAATAGAATCGAAAACATGGAGATATATACATACATACATTTAGTCGAAACAAGTCAAAACACCATTAAATGATAACAGTTACATGGATGAGATTATTTGAAAATATGCTTACACTCTTCACTAACTCTCTATTGTACTTCTAACACTTTAGAGTCGCCTACTTTGTAAGTAATGCATAGTAGAGTATAATTAATCAATTAGAAAATTTCTCTTCCACATGAATGAATTTATTTCTCGTTTTTTCTCAGTGAATATATTTCATTGTCATACATAGATTGACATTATTGTGAATAAACATCATTCACTATCAAAATATTTGAGTTTGAAATGAAAATTAACATTTCAATATGAAACTCAATAAAGAAATGATTATAAAAGCTCTGGATTTTATGGATAACTTTTGGTGAATGTTTTGAGACAATACACCTCCTCTCTTCTGTAAATCATCTTCAACAGCATCATTATCCTGGGAAGTTTTCAAGTTTGGTGACTAGACAAATGAAAGCTCTAGCCATCATACTTCTCATTCAATTGACAAATAAATAGTTTCAACCCTATTCAATTCAACCTATGATTAATCACTTACGACAGTTAAAGTCGGTTTGGAAAGTAACATTTTAAAACGGATGAAAAAAGTTACACATTTTAATTTATTCAGTGAATGAAGAATAGTTCATACTCAATGGAAAGTGAATTGTATTCATCCAAACATTAACTCAAACCATTATTATTCTTATTAAAAATTAAAAAAATAAAGTACAATCCTGTCTATAAACATCAGAATAAATCAAACATAAGTAGCTAGTTAATGCTAACTGACCACATTGAAAATTGATCAATAGCATTCGACCAGCACTAAGAGGATTAGACAAATATGACATTGATCATTGGACAATGATCAATCAATTATTCATCAAACATTACTCAACTTATATACATGAACAATAATAGTGTGGAAAAAAACATAATATATATTCCTAAATAAATGAAATTAAATTATATTATTAAAAAAAAAACAATTAATTAATTAATTAATTCTAGTTTCCAGTCTCAGATTACGTAGACATTACTTTTCATTAATAATCTATGTACATGTTCATTCTCAGTCGATCCTATTCAAATATGTGATGTGATGAAAATGAATTATAAATGAATTATAATACTGTAAAGTACATGATTATAAACGAAAAGTAAACATGAATTAGTCGACATTGGAATGAGTTAATTCCAGAAAAAGCTAAATGTAAAAATAATAATAATAACAACCTTAATGATAAGGATAGAGGATTTATTGCTTCTTTGAAATATTTACTTATTTAAACATATGATCATTGGTACAAAGAGAAGCACCTACATATTAATGTACCGTACAAATTAGTGAATTTATGAGTAGACTGGGATACCACCTGGATGCTTAAAACGAAGCAAATGGTTTTACAAAGAGCCGAACCGCGGTTCTTTGGCCGAAAAGTCTAATTCACAAGGTAATGGGGCAGCGCCAGGAGATGCAGTCATTTAGTAGCCACTGACCAACGGTACATTCCTAAATAATTTGTTCTTTCCGAGTTATGGAGCGAATCTGCATCACGAGTTTACAACCAGAGTTTTCCAAATTCCAAATATGGATTCTCTGTACCTAACAACCCAGTTTGAGAGTCAGCCATCCAATTGTCGTCCTCTCAGTTTCGTAAACAACACCTCTGATGAGGGAAAGTAGTGAGTATAGCTTCCTTAACAGTGGCCATTTACACGTGACCACGTGAAAACATTTCGAGTAGGAAAGTGTGGACACTCTCCACTATTGGACGTACCAGGGCATTTAGGGGCCCTTAAAACATAATTGGTCTACCGAATGAACATGGAAAAACTGTTCAGTTTCATTAGGATCAAATTCAAAAAAAATAAAAACAATCAGTCTAAGAATAAAATAAATATTCGATCATTTATTTTGAACAGAAAATGGGGTAACATTCAAAAATGATTAAAACTTCATGACTTATCCATTTTTTTATTATCAACTTTAAACAATTAATTTTTAAATTAATTGTACTAATGATTAATTGCTGTCAAAGTCAATGCATAAAATGCCGAACTGAAGAAAATAGCAAAAGTTAAACCATTTTATGAAAACCGGACGTAATAATCAGACAAAAATGATCATTTATAGATTATCAATAGTTTTCTAATATATATTAGTTTCTGATAAAATTACTTTTGGAGATTGTCAGAGAAGTTTTAATCTGCAAATGAAATTATGTAGAAGTTAACAAATCAACACGTGATTTATATCAGCAAGTGATTTTTTTCAATCAAATTTGAAACAAAAATCCATCTTTGATTTTTGGAGATTATTGAATTTCGTTGAAATTATCGATCCATCATTGTTAGACTACCATTAGAAACCTGGAAACATTGGGCAGCCGTTGCACGATGGCTTGGATTGATTAAAGTTAGACTTTAACACCATTGGATGCCGGCTCAGTGGTCTAGAGGTTAAGCCTTCGCTTGCGAGACCCAAAATCCTGGATTCGATTGCCACGAGTGAGGGTCGTGTATGTGCACTGCTGATGGGTCTTAAGTTAGTACGGAATGATCGTTCAGTGCTTCTAAGTCTCTAATGATAGTCTAAGAATGATCGATTCATAATTTCAATAGATCTCATTTGTGTCAATTTATCAAGTCGAAAATAGATGAAACATTTTTACTGCATATTAGTTTTTCAGTGATTTAAATATCGATATCGAAAAGTAATCTAAATAAAGAAGCTACCTGAATTCGTTTGACCATGAAAGTCGATCATGACAGTTGTGAATCGTTTTTAACCCCGCCACTCCCCCCCCCAAAAAAAAACCGTATAAAATGCAATTTCGACACTAATTTAGACATTAATACCGTTGAATGCCGGCCCGGTGGTCTGATGGTTAGGCGTTCGCGCACAATATCGAAGGTCCTAGGTTCGAATCCTGCAAGGTGCAGGAGTCGTGGATGCGCACTGCTGATGAGTCCCATACCAGGACGAAACGGCTGTCCAGTGCTTCCAGGTTTCTAATGGTTGTCGAACAATGATTGATTGATGATTTCAAATGTGTAAAAACACAAACATCTAAAACTCTGCCTGAAAACTAACTATATAACTGGCTGGTTTCATTTAGAAAGATAACTAGATAATATACCGACTAAATGATGTCATTATTTTCAACATAGTTTGCCTCATAATAATAGCAATAGTAATAATTTTTCATTAGTCACATTTAAAATGTGATTGTTGTCAGATTAATCATTAATTAAATGAACTTTTGTTGTACTCAGTATCTATTAACTTAATTGATGAAATTATTGGAATTTATTTGAAATAAGGTGAGTTGTTATTTCTACAAGAAAAGCTTATTAATCTCTGACTGATGACTAGTAACAGTACATTTAGAAAACAGAAAGAATTTCCAAAAAAAAAAATAATTACAATGAATAATAAGTACAACATAAGATTACAAGAATAGATGAACGAAATACTTATTTTAAATAATTTTGTAGAATATGTTGTCAAAAGACTTTAGGATTTCATATATAGGCTAATTCTTAATTAAAATAAAAAATGGTTGAATTGATCTGCAACGTTCTCAGTGGCCAATGAGTGTTGTGTTCAGTACTTTCTTTGGTTCAGTAAGTAAATATGCTTTATTGAAGTGTAATTTCTATGAACGACCTCATTTTATGTGTCTGAAAGTATTCACCGCTATGCACTATGAATATGTCAGTGTAGCTTGGATTAACATGCTTTATTTAAAGCACAGATTTTACAATGAGAAGAACTTCAGAACTAATGGGAATACAAATGTCTACTGAAGTCACTGTACTAATTTTTCATCAAATGATACTAGAGCATTACAAGAAAAGTGACTAATCAGCCTGTACAAATAACGTAATTGAAATTAATTTTTTTGATTCTTCTGTTAATGATACACTAAATAGCAACATTCACTAAAGTTTTCAATGATAAATAGTAAAATACCAAGTAAGCAAAATTCAACTTACCGAATAGAATCTTTATCAATAGCTGGTGATAAATGTTCAAAAACAACTTCTGTAATATCCGATGCATTGAAACGTGGTCTAATACGTCGGCATATAAGTGCACGATCCAGAAATACTGTCAACTGTGACATTTGACATTCAAACATATTGTACACTTGTCGAGATCTATCCAAACCACCACCAGTTGATGCTCCACTCTTAGCAGCACCTCCACCACCAGCACTTCCACTGCTATTAGCACCAACACCTCCATTTATCCCTCCGTCAATAGGATTTTGACCAGTTTTAGGATAAATTGTCGAACTTTTCTGTTGACCCACTGTTGTTCCAGATCCAGATACAGGACCATTAACATTTCCACCTGTAGGTACTACCATAGTAGTATTTGATGATATATTTCTAGCAAAATGATGCGTACTACCTGTTGTTATTGTATTTGTTTGATGATGTGTTGAATATTGATCAGTTAATACTTCACCAGTCTGTGGGTTTAAAATTAACATTTCTTGTTGTTTAATCGAACCAGCTTGATGATGCATAATATATTGTTCAGGTCGTAGCGGTTGTAGCGAACCAATCACACTATGTAGTTAAATTCACAAAAAAAAACAATAAAAGCTCCTATAGTAGTTATCTGATAAATAATAGTACAAAAATGTGGATAGCTTTTTGTGACTAAGAAATGCGTGTGTATTTCTTCAGACAGAGTATTTAATGCTGAAAATTCCAGAATAAATTACGAAAAGAATTCAAATGATTTGCAGAAAATTCATTCATGAAACATCTTGATCTAGCCACAAGAATAACAGCAAGAATGCCGCATTTCCAATGTTGAATTGATGTTACATTTTAACGGAATATAAAAATAAGGACACTTAAAAATAAGACACACGGCAAAGTCAGGTGACAGACTTGATTAATTTATAACCAATGGTAATAAACTGTGTGGCACACTAAATACCGGTGGGCGTGTGGATCACACTATCTGCATATACACAACCATTGTATCGTGCGTGTTTTACTTGGCTACTTCTGTCTGAATTAAGGTAAAAGTTCGAATTGACATATCACAAAAAAAACATACTATTTGATATACAACTAAATACAATAATGAGTCAAGTGTATGAGACTACCGTGAATGGTTGAAAAAGAACTCAAATGGTATCTATTATTTATGATTGGCAGGAATAGCATTAGTAGTAGTAGTAGAAATAGTGATGATGAATGTCACGTGACAGTGATTTTTAAATCTGTTTACAATATGCTGAAATATTTAATTATCATTTTTGAGAATAATTTCTACTGTCATACTGTTCAATCATTTTATTATTGAAAATGAAGTTGAGCACTTACTCTCTCTCTAACCGGTGATAATAGATAAAAAATCATAGTATTTTTTTGAATTCGATCAAGATACATATATACAAGCAAACAATTATGTTTTCAATGATTGCGCTTTATCGTGCCATACTTTTAATTATACCGTAATATTTATTGATAGTCATATACGATTAATAATTACAATGATTTGTGTTGTGTGAATGATAACAGTTAAAATCAAAATAATCAATTAATCATACCATGTAAAAAATTAAAAAAAAAAAATAATTCATAGTCAATTGATAGGTTGGTTTATCGATAATGATAAAGATGATCAACAGCATGATAATAATAATAACGTGCGTGAAATAGGTTGAAGATTGAAAAAGTAAACTGATCAACAGAAAGAAAAGTGATCATTCAAAACTCTGTAGTAAGAAATGCTGTATTAGTTCCCATTGTGAACTATTCAAATGAATGAGATACACTAACGACTTTCGAAACTACTTTTAAAAAAATGTAGAGAGAAATTACGACTGATGATAAGATTCACGAATTTTTAATTGCAACCATGAAACTTGTAAGGTGATGAAGATTTATAAATATGGTTCAATGCTTCTTTGTATTCGATACTTCTCCTTGATTAAATAGTCTATTTTTTTCCTGTATACATTCAAAAAGATTTATATGGCACACTAAATTCCCCAATGAATGGAATCTGCTCAATTTCCATGTAAAGCTATTTCCGGATTATCCTATTTTGTAAGTGAACTCACTAAACGTAACAATAATAAACTGATATGATGAGTAATCGTTTAATCAAGTGGTGTGAATGACATTTGAAATAGGTGTGTTTTCTTTTTTCAATCGTCTGTAACAAAAATATTCACAACTTAGCAAGACTTAAATGTAAAATATTTATTAAGTGTGTTTTCACACAGTAAGTGGTTGAAATTATTACTCTTAAATACAAGTTAGTTCAATTTCTATAAATTTGTTTGGTAATCATTTGATTTATTTTGAGAAACAAATAAATCTTTATTGTAAGTCTTTGATTTTGCAATTTGTGCGCTTTCTCTGCGTTCAAGTTATTGTGTATGTATTTTCTCGGGTTAGTAGAAGCTGCTAAGCAACCGGAACGAGCGTTCATTAAATAGATTTATTATACACTTCTTACAATCAACGAAATCCTTATAATAAATGTGATTAATTTGAAAATTATTTGCTACGAATTTCTTCCCCTTTCTAGATGAATTAAATTAATGTGTCCACCGTGGAACTTTAAGGTCATTTTATGCAGTTTCAGTGCTACTTACTTAATCACGCCTAGTACACCCAATTGAGCATAGGTCACCGACCAACAATCTACAAATAGCATTGTCCCAGATTATTTTTCCCAGTTATTCCTAAATGTTACTCATTTTTACTGTCTACCTCCGATTCCCGGAGTGATGTGTTTTTGGTCAACCTCTTTTCCTTTGGCCTTGAAGGTCCCAAGTTGGGGCTGGCCTTGTGGTGCAGTGGGGAAATTTCTGCAGTGTATGTCCGATCCACTTCCACTACTCTTTCCGAATTTCTCCTTCAGTTGGAATCTGGTGTGTTCTCTCCCACAATAGGTTGTTGGCATTCGTATTGAAAACTGTGACTTCGGTGTTGGTTGACAGTTGATTTGAGTTACAGATGTTTTTCAATTGTAGAAATACAGTCCTTGTTTTACCAAACCGTATATTTACATGTGCATGAGATCCACCTTGTTTGTCGCTGTTGCTTCACAGATTTGTAAACGTTTCCTTATCTTCCAAACTTCTCTATCAATTGTGGCTTGATTGGTACATAGTGTGTTGTATTGGCGGATCTTACTTCTTTCCTTGCTTATGTTGAGATCTACTGCTGCAGAGGTAGCTGCTCCATTGACCGTCCTTATCTGAATTTTGTCGTTGTGTGTATGATAGAAGAGCCAGATCAGTTGCGAAGTCCAGATCGTTCAGCTGCATCCCAGCTGTTCACTGTATTCCGTGCTTTCTCCCAGATGTTGACGTCTTCATAATCTAACAAATCACCAGGAGAAAGAGAAAGGGTGAGAGTAAGTAACCTCTTCTGACTCCGGTTTTCACTTGGAATAAGTCTGTGAGTTGTCCTCTTTGCACGATTTTTTAGTGTAGTTGGTCATAAGAATTTCTTACAATGTTGACCATCATTTTAGGTAGACCGTAGCGTCGGGGAAGTTTCCAAATTCTCTTTTGTACACGTCAAATGTTTTTTCATTGTCAAAGAAGCTGATGTATACTGGTGAGTTCCATCCCATTAATTGTTCAACGATGATCTCTAGTCTCGCAATTTGGTCGGCACTTCTGACTGACATGAACAATTCAATCCAAAAACGAAGCAGGAGTTTTCACTCTGATTAATCCTTCTAAAGACAAAAGTGGTACTTAAAGAAAACCTTTAGAAACATATTTAAAGTAATGGCTAATTTTTGTAGCTGATATATCAAGTAAATGCGTGAAAAAATAACATGAAATATCGCTGTTTTGTATGCTACTACACATCAAAAACAAGCTTATAATACCTCTTAACTTAAAAGAACGTATATGGAAGAACCACTAAGATTTCAGATAGCGTCTCTTGCAATTTGATAAAAAATTCATCTATCCACATAACTACAAAGCATTCTTGTGTTATAGGTGATATCAGTTGTCATAAAAGCCACAAAAATATACATATGGCAGTTTGCCATTCATGTTAAATTTGCTTATCAGCTGTTAAGATTGTTACTTGTTCACTTTAATTAGCCTGACAATCTAAACCTACAATCTCTTCTGATTGACCTATAAGTCACACAGAACCATCTATATATTTTACGTCTATCATTAACTTGACCTTGGAAACAACATTGTGCAAAGATAAATTTTCTTAGAAGAAAATTTAAAAAAAGAAACGAGATGACACTTTAACTCACTTCTTTTTCTCTAAATCTTCTTTAATTTGATTAAAAGTCAATTTTTGTTGATTTTCAACATTTTCAATATTCAAACCCTCCATATTTTTTTCTGTACCCAATTCATTTTTATCATGTTCACTTTTCAAAGTGTCTTGATCTAATTCTTGTTCTGAATGCGATGGACATGTAGAATCATGATAACTTTCTTCAGTTTTCATGTTGGTATACTCTGACCGATCATCATTCATTTGATTATCTTCATGATCATTAATTTGATTAAGATTTTCTTCATCTCCACCATTTAAACTACTTTGATATTCAGTACGATTTAGATGTCCAATAGAACTTTCAGATGGCATATCGTAAGACGGATAAAAAGTATATGATGATTCCCGATTTATTTCTGATTGATCAGCCATTATCTCAGATACACCAACTGTAGTACTCATTGATGTATCACAATTTAAAGTGTTCAAAGTTAATTCTTTTAAATTATCTTGATTATTATTAGTATTACTAATGTCTGTCGTATTATTCACAGAATCACTTAATGAATTAGTTGATGAAGTATGTTTCGATGGGATAATTTCACTGGATGTCAATGAGTTTCGATAATTCGTTTCTGTCAATTGATTTGGTAGGTCGGTTAGTACTGATGGTGTTGCAGAATTTACAAACAAAGAGCTAGAATGTGTTTCTTCAATTAGTTCAGTACCGATTGGAGAATTATTTTCACTGTGCTCATCTACTATCACTAATTCTTCTTTTTCTTCTTCTGGACACAATTCGTTGGACGTTGAGGATTTTGAGGTTTCAACAACTAATTTATCTCTGTATGGTTGAAAAGTCTGAGAATTTTCTGATTCACCAGAAACGTTTATTTCACTCTGAATATTAACTGGATCGATTAGTTCTTCAAGATCAGGAGATATGTGAATTTGTTTTTCACAAGTAGATGAAAGAGAAAATTCTCTCTCGTTTTCAGAATTCAATAAGTCGATTGGTTCTTTCTCAAAGTTAAATGAATCAGTTGATTCCTTTTCAGTGTTCAATTTATCGTTTAGTTTAAATATACTAGTAACGTTGTTCTGTTCATCAACTTGAGCCTCTGCGTTATTTTCTAAATCGTCAACAAACTGAACATTCAGTTGTTGTTCAGTAGGTTCTTTTAATGAATTGTCGATCTCTTCCTCTGTGAAATTCTTTGTAGATGGAATAGACTCTAAAGATAAGTTAATTGATTCAACTAAGTAGTTATCACTTATTTTATCTAGAGTTTCACCTAGAATTTGTTCAGTTTTAATATCTGAACAGTATTCGAGTATTGCTTCTGGTTGGCTGTTTGACAATAATTCAGGATTGATGTAATTTTCTGTAGTTGTTGAAGGTGTCAAAGGAAACACTGGTAAGTCTTCACTATTCTCTATATGAAACTCTTGATCAACTGAAATTGGAGGTGATGGTAGGTCGTTGTCGGATACTAAGACCCCTTCGTCCTCAACAATATTCACCCCTTGAAAACAAATTTCTTTATTCACCTCAACGTCTTGTTCTTTCAGACAGCGATCAGTGTGATCGCCCTCAAAGATTTCACCTGAGTTTACTGACTCAGTATCACTTTTATCACTATCCTGACTAGGAGTTATTTGTTCTAATTCTTCAGTAGCTAAAGGTGGGAGTTGATCACCTTCTAATTTATGTACCTCTTTCTTATGGTCAACTGACCCGTTTTCTACTGGTTGAATAGTTGTGACCTCCACGATTGTAAATCACGCAAATTAATGCTTATTTAAAATAAGTAAAGGAAATGTCGAAATCTGTTCGATGGTAGAAAAACAATTCCCGTTATTGATGGTTTAGTAATATTAGAGTTTAATGGTGAAACAATCACGAAACGAAGATATCGACCAATATCATATGACCTTTAAAAATAAGAAAAAGAATAAACAAGTGTCATGATGGATTGAATAATCATAAATTTGAAGAATAATTGCCAAAAAATAATCCGTTTCAATATGGAAAGTAAAATTGTTTATTCTCTTACTAACTGTAAAGTGATGGATATACGGATTACAACAAAACGATTACAGGTTCTGAAAATTTATCTGAGTTTTTGTGCAGACAGTTGGATGATTTCTTCAAAGAGTTACACTTGGTTATTAATACATGCCAGAAAGTCTTGTTTAACAAATTCAGTTAACTCTGAACAAGGAGGATTAATTCTTTCTGGAGCCTCTATGAATGTGTTGCCGGCTCTTATCCTTTGAAGAGCAGAATATATAGTTGCAAAATAACTAATTGTTGAAGACCAGTCGTCACACATTAACTTGAGAATTGAAGGGTTTCCATACAGAGGGGTAATGATGCGTAATGGTGAAATCTGAGAACCTTTAGAAGTCATGAAGTCAAAACCACTTTTAACAATTAGGGCAATAATAAACATGTGAAAAATGTGAGAGACGGGAAAAGTTACTCGAATAGCAACGGAAATAAGTGAAATTCAGTCAAGAACAAATCATTGAGGTTCAAGTGTAATAGAAAAGGTGCATAAGACAAACTGAAGTTCTCTTGAACAAAACAGTCACACTGGACGCACTGGACATCAATGCATCTGATACACAAACCTTCCTATTTAATTTACCCCACTAACAACCGAAAAAATCAGAATAACCATCAGACAGATCAAGGACTGTTAAATCAACAACATCAGACAAGATATCAGCTGAGTCAGTGGGAGAAGGCATATAAAGAACTGCGAAATGCTTCACGTTCTCTTCCGGAAGACTTGGGATAGAGAACAGTTATCAACAAGTTGTAAAGAAAGAAATCTGCTCAAGATACCGAAGAAAGGAAATTTTG
The DNA here is from genome assembly GCA_944470395.2 of Schistosoma turkestanicum. Classification (NCBI taxonomy): domain Eukaryota; kingdom Metazoa; phylum Platyhelminthes; class Trematoda; order Strigeidida; family Schistosomatidae; genus Schistosoma; species Schistosoma turkestanicum. The sequence continues at coordinate 56,450,756 of OX103979.1, forward strand.
GCAATGTGAGAACTACAGAGACATCACAATACTATCAATATCAGGCAAAGTTTCCAACACAGTGTTGTTGAACCGCATGAAAGGATCTGTAGATAATGAACTTCGAAATCAACAGGCAGGATTCCATAAAGATAAATCGTGTACTAATCAAATCTCGATACTACAGATTATTGTTGAACAATCAATGGGATGGGACTAGTCTTTATGCATTTAATTCTTTGGTTTTATAAAAATACTAGACAGTGAGGATAAGATATCATTGTAGAATCTGCTGTGAAACTGCAGAGTGCTTGTGAAGATCGATAACACAATAGGGACTTCTTATGAGAAAATGAATTAACAAAGTTGTGCGTGAAGTGGAGTTATCTGATGTATTCAGAGTGATGAGTGGTTTCAAACAAATTTCTCTCCTCTATCCTCCACTCGTTCTCCAACTTGTGAAATGAATTACGATGACCTCCGAATCTCAAAAGTGCGGAATAAAGAGGGCACTTTGAACAAAGTTAGGTGATTTGGACTTCACTGACAACTTAGCCCTTCTGTCTCATACACAACAATATAGAATGGAAGAAAGTCAGCGTAGAAGCAACATGTACAGTAGTAGGCCATAATATCCATGGGGGACAATCCAAGATCCTAAAATGCGATACATCAAACACTGACCAAACCACACTAGGTGGATAAGCTCTGGAATAGGTAGAAGCCTCTACACCTAGGTATCATTATAAGTAAAGAAGGAGGGTCTGACACAGATTTAAATGCACGAACTGTTAAAGCAAAGGAAAAGTCCTTCCAATTTTTGAATATCTTTAATTCAAAACAACTATCATAAAAGGCAAAATTAGAATTGTCAATACTAACATTAGAATAGTCTTATTGTTCGGAGCTGAAACTTAGAGAACTAACAACAGAATCATCAAAATACTAAAACTAACATCGAAAATCTTTTTTTAAATCAGTAGAGGGTATATTTTAGAAAAGAGAATACTACTGAACTAAATGTTTATTCCTCTATTTTATAATCAAAATAATAGTAGTCATATGCTTTGGGTGTAGTTCTCTTCACATTGATCAGTTATTTAATTTCTGTCAATACATAGTGACTTTTAGTCATTATTACATTGATGTTTATGATAAATAATTTCTGCCTAGGTTGGGTTTACGTTTATCACTAGCCACTTCCTTCAGTAGCTTTAAACAACCTCCAAGGAATGAAAAACTGCTGTTTTAGACCTCTTTTTAAGGGCGATATGAACCATAGGTTCTGTAAAACAATTCTAGTACACGAGTTGATAATACACAATGAAAGATTAAATCTAACTTCCGGTGACATGTGTTCATTAGATATTTAGTAAACTTTAATTACAATCTAAATACAAGTAGCTAGCTGTACATTAATTTTATTGGAAGGATTTCGCTAAGACTGATTTGATTTATAGGCTGATTAATTATGGATTGATTTCAGCTGGTATACCATTTTAGATCAGGGACCATTAGGCAGTTGTTTCATCCTAGTATGAGATTCCTCAGCATTAGTTACCTATGACCCTATCAGGGACAGAATAGAGAACCAGTCGGTCTCACAGTAATCGACTAACAATTAAAGCCACCGGTGCAATGATACAATTCTAATTTCAATCATTAGGTAATACTTTGTAACAATCATCCAATCCCATTTATGCCAACTTTTCCACTCTCATGTGATAGGGTTATTCTTCTGGAAGCAAATGGACTATAAAGCACAATGATTGATTAATTTGCCTAGAATGGTTGAAATGACCTTTGACCAATAAATCAGATGAAGGTGAAACAACAGCTAGTCCATGATGGAGCTTCTCATTCTTGCCAATCCTATAGCCAAAATGGAACAGGTGGATACATTTTTATTGTACAATCCAGTTCACAAAACTAACTCATCTAGTAATGTATATTAATTCTTGACCTTACATCGACATAAAAAATCACTACATAATCATAACTACATCATAAGAGAAAGTGGATTAGATGATTGGTTAGTAATAAATTAACAGTAACCTAAGCACACTATAACACTAAAAGACAGTTTACACATTATGAAAAGCTTAAAGGATATATACACAAAATCATCATGGTATCGAGTAATTATACAATAAAAATGGAAACAATATTCTTTCGCAATATTCATCGCGTTATAGTAGACAATTTACGTTCAACTTCCATTGCATTAACCTTCATCACTCATTTAATGCTTTAAACTCACTTGCACTAATGGTTTTATTGATTTTTCTTTACGATTAACAAAGGTACACATAGAATGTACTTTTTCTTTTATTTTCAATGCATTTTTACTTAATGGACAATGAGATCTATTAGTTTGGCTTGATTTCATATCATCGTTAACATCATCATTAGCCTAGGCTCAATAGTTCAATGGAACTAGGTGCTTTGTTATTCATCATTAAAAATGAGTGTTATGGTTCAGTAGAATTGATTAACACAATACTCAATTCAGGATACGTTGATCTAAAGGAATGTCATAAAGATTGCATACAATACCTTTCGATGAATATCAATCATAACCCCTTAGGTAGCTTGCTATCAATCCCATTGATTCATTCAAAAGGTATACATTCTTTAGATTTATTCTGACTCTCAGTATTATTTCACACTCTGTATCTTTTTCATGAAGTTTCAATTCAAAGGTAATATGAAATGCATTTTTTTATCGATAGACGAACAATCAGATTGATAAGATGCGCAGATATGTCGTTTCACCGGTTAATTCTTGAACTGAATCTGCATCATTTCAAGTAATTTATCTTGTCATCCCATATAGTAATTCATAATCACACTATTTGAATTAAGTATTTCGACTTCGATGCAATGGGCCAGTCAGATGACTGTTAAGTGATGAGTACACGCTATTGGCCAAGACCTGGCTTCCTTTTTTAGGGGAGAAACATACCACTGATTGAATACGTTACTTAAATTTAGGTAAGAGAAACTCGTTTAAATGCAAATATCCGTTACTTAGGTTCAACCAATAAAAATAACCTTCTCATTCTCAGTTTTCTGACTGAAGTGGCATGTTGGGTTTGCGTAGAGGAAGCCTATATATCAGTATCAGAATCGAGTTCCTTACAGCAATATATATATATATATATATAACACTTTTTTAGAAAAAAAACGTGTGATTTAGCCAACCTGTCAATGACTTCATCTTCAGATAATTCGTCGGTTCAAGATTTAATTCAATGCATTAACTGTTCTTACGGTTATCTCATACAGTCCGTCATTCGAGCATCAATTTATAGGTAAGCAAAGACTTAATAGATTGTAGTGCAGATGACCTACAAAATCATTTTTTTCAATTTTTACTCATTAAATCGTCTGACGGCAGTAGTTTAATTTTATGGCATACTAAATTCGTTCACATACAGTAAATTAATCATACATTAATGTCAAGTACAACCCAACTCAGTTTGTACAAATCTGACTGTTGATTATGGTAAATAAATCTTAAGAAATTAACTGCATTAAAAGACCAATTCGGTTCATTACCGGTGTAAAATACGTCCCACCTATCGATTTCGTGTTCCTAGTCCACTAACTGTACGAAGTTATTATTGAGTTATAAACGTAGTCATTCTAGAATTAACGGATCAATGATAAAGAAAATGTAACATTAATTTTAAAGTATATGCCTCGCATTTTGACGTCGTCAAATTCTTATACACTGATCTGTGACTGATTTCACGGCGACCTAAATCAGATTTCGTGAAAATGTTTTTGAAATCAAAAGTAATGTAATATTTATATTCATCATAAAATTATAGAGATTGTTGTTTTTGATTGAAATCATGAATCGATCATTATTAGGCCACCATCATACAATGTGCTCATTAGTTATTAACTTTGTGAGGAATTTCTCAGGGTCATTGTAAGAAGCTGTGACCCGGGGAATTCAACTCTGTCGGGTGAAAGCAGTAACTACCGAACACAATTGGTGAGGTCGCGCAAAACCTGAGATTAATTAAAGTTAGACATTATTATTTTTGGATGCCGGCTCAGTGGTCTGGAGGTTAGGAGTTCGCGAGAGACTGAATGCCCTTGGTGTGATTTCTAGGTTTCTTATGATGGTCTAACATCGATGGATTCATGATTTCAATCAATAATATTTGTATGTTTGCAAGTGAAGAGAAGTTTTAAAAAAACTGAATGGGAGGTGTTGTGAGCTTATAGCTTACGTTTTACAACAATTTACTACCACTATATGCAACCAAACAAACATTTAAGATAATGTACCTCAGAAGACAGATTATAAATTTTTCAATGAAGGAATACAAGTAACTCAATATGGTATTAAATTAATGACTGACTACTGATTTAATTAAAAGTAGCCTTAGCAACTTATGACGAAAATGACGAGGTCAACAGTATCAACTTACAGGTGAAGTATCAATATACTGAGGTTTAAAATATTCTTTTAAAAGCTAATTAACTTCATATGCAACAAAACAAGAACAAGATTCATCCAAAATAATAATTCTCAAACAATACTTCTAATTTATTTGTGTTTATTTGAAAATAATCGAAATATTAGTTATTTCGAAAATATGTGTATTATACATTTGATAGATAGACTGTTTAAATTTTGAATTATATAAATTCTATTAGCTGTTTTACTTTTATGAATTAAAAAGCAATTGGTAAATTCTTATGATATAAACTGTGTGCGCTAGATAAACTGGACAACTAATTTACAAAACTTTTATCATGAACCACTACTTAGGCAATGTGAGAGAGATGGAATGAGAGAAGTAAGGAAGTGAGCAAAACTCCTATATCCAAAAAGTTACAACCGTAATACCATAAGTCTATCTGAATAACAACCAATATGGTAATGAGATAAAACAAAATATCAAAATGAAAGAGAGAACAACCAATCAGTAACAGTTAGATTAATGAGAAATTATGAACTGATAGAAAGCTACTGATAATTTATTTACCCGTCAAAACTACCGCTTCCTAAAAAAAAAATTGGTAAAAACTAAATAGTTTTAGGGTCTTCTTGGTATTTTATGACTCCACTTTTTAATTTTAATTCATGTTGTGTAAATTATGTTCTCTTACACTTTATTCCAAATGTTCACAACTTATTTAGAAAAATAATTCAGCAGAAAATGTCATCATAAGGATTATCGCTGACAACGTTATTAATTGAAATTCCATTGGGAATATAATTTTCCGCAACATTACTGGCTGTTCTTGTTCAGAAAACCTTGTTACGAAACCTAGATCTAGATTTTCCTGTTAACTCCTTCCAAATCATATGATATTAAAGATTATACTCATACTAATATGAGCTGCAAATTTCTTAGAAAGAATGAAAAAGATTACTTATTTAATCTGTTATATTTTGGTGTTTATCGTAACCTATGATATTATACTGATATTTGTTTCGTCATAATATGTGGAATAATCCCTAGCTAGCATATAACATAGTGTGTTGTCAAAGTATTTAAACTACTCCAAGTTAATTATGATGATTTTCGAAGGATAATTCTCCCTGAATGTTGTTTTGAGGAAGAAAAAAGGAGAACTAGAAATCGGTTTCGTTCTACTGCCATCTATCATCACTGATGATATTCTTCTTATCCTCAGTATGATTGAACTCCATCGGTTACTATTTCTCACTAGGAATCAAGAAGTTACCTCTCAACGTTTTTCACTAATAGGCAAACGATGAAGTCTTAGCATAAGGGGTCGTGAAAACTGCTGAAATTTGTATTTTTACACAATAAACCGATTTCATTTAAACTCAAAACTGTCCATGATGTGAAACTTCAAATTTCCGAATCTCCACAACGTACTATAGAAAAAAATTCTAAAGTAGTTTTCAAAACAAACTAACATCATATGACGAAACAATGAAATTAAAGTTAGTAGAGCATACAATCCACAACTCTATTCAAGATTAAATTTACAAATATTGAGGTCTTGTAGTAAGAGCAGTTTCACTGAATTGACGAGCTGTGATTCGATGGTTTGGTGTTCAACTCTCGCGTGCATTGTTCTGCAAAATGATTTGAATTGCATGTTAAAACCATGGATTATTACTAGTGGTATCGAATTTTAAAAATCACTGTATCCCCGTTTTAACCAATCATAATATGTTCACATAACAAGCGAAGTTCGACGACAGATAGATAAGCAGACAGATAAATGAAAATAAATCAATAAATTTAATGGGAATACTAATAATATTCACATTAGAAATCATTGTAATTCACTAAAATAGGGAGATTTAATTTTTTATATGCCTGCCGAGCATGAAAAGTAATTATTAATTTACTTCATTCATTCACTGAAAATTAGTCACTTTATAGAAAAGTTTGGATAAATCAACTGTTTACTTTCTATGATATTGATGAAGAAATAATGGTTAAAGAGAATGAGTGAAAGAAAATAACACTGATGGTAATCACATCCTAGATAGATAAACACATTTACATACATACACGATGGTGTATTAAATATTTTGTTTATTCGTTGCTCTGACTAAAGAATGTACATATGACTAAATTAGGTTAGTCATATTCATCGACCATAATAAAAAAAACAGATATACCTCACAGAAATATGGTCCTTGATTTGTGAGGAGATGTCTTTTGCAAAACAGAGACATACATTTATTTCTCTTCTATCATTTCACTATTATTTATCATGATGACTAAAACTGATTTAAAAAAAATTAGAGGTGACCGGTTTATTGATTTTTAACGGCTATATTATCACACATCCTGTTTTGATACTGTTAAAATACAGCTAGATTGAAATATTAACATAAACTTGAATATATTCACACTAATGGTTTCTTTCTGAATTTCTCAAATAACCATTTTTACTTTTGTTGTGAATTTACTATTCCCAACAAAGTTTTTATGAATAAACTCTTTGAAGAGTTATAAAGATAACATTATGGGGAAACAGTGGTTATCAACATATGAAGAAGTCATTGACTTGTCTATTATTTAGTGAATCACTAATAAAATGGCTTCTTTGCAATTTTCCCAAAAACATAAATAAAATTAAAAAAACTGGTTGATTTATGTGTTATTTAAAATGTAAGGATTTGATACATTCAGTAAAAGCCTGTTTACGCTATGATGTTGAAACAAAGTTTTATCCAACAGATTTAAATGTTCACATCACCATACAGAAGTATTTCTATCATAAATTTTACATGATGAAAGATAAATGTTATTCAAATTTGGAATTAGAAAAGAAACCTCGAATGTGATTTCATTGTCATCTCGATCTTTTGTCAGTACAAACAAAACCTAACGGTTTAGCCGAGATTTTTTAATTGTTATTTCAAAATTCCAACAAATTATCTTCAATATGTTCTTATTGCTGTTTGTGTACTGTCACTTCCTTAATTTCAGAAAGAAATTGTTAGTTAAAATGAATTATTCTTGCATGATAATTCTCTAAATATAAGAATTACCATCAAGTAAGTTTTGTGGTAATCTCATTTAATTCTGATTGGTGGTTATCCACCAACCTAACGTAATACAAAGACAGAACCGATCTATAAAAATATGTTCAGTAAATTTTGAACACTTTTATACCTGACAATGAATTCTGATATGAGAATGAAGATGTTCAATGGGATAAAAAGTGAAAATTGTACTTATAAAAAAGAGAATTTCGTTTAGTCATATCATTCACGGAATTAAAAATGGATAAACGATTGCCCGGGTAAAGTTGAAAGTTTGTTTTCTGCATAAACATGGGAAGAGTACGTTATGGAGTGTTCAGGGATTCTATTAAAAAAATCCACCTTTGATATTCTCTGAAGTGAGACTTACTACTACTTCAATTCCATCTTTTTCTCGCTTCCGCGGATCTGGAAATCGTCTACACTATGGACTGACTTTAGTCAGATATTCATGAAAAACATGCGAAGCAATGAATAATTATTTGATCCTAGAAAATGAATGATCAGTAGTTCTCCCATTCTAATACTGTTAATAATCTCTTATTTCCTGGCAGCTGGTAGAAGTTATAAGTGAGAAATAGTAACTACAGTGAAGCTCAACCCTACTGGATTAGAAGAGATTTTGCTCTAACAGAAATGGATAAATGTTTCATTAAATTGCACCGTAACAGAAGTTAAATACACAAACTGTAAGATCTCACGACTCAGCAATCTCTAAAGATTAAGGGCTTGCAAAGAGACCTAATGTTTCTGGGTTTGGAGTCTGGTGAGCTCGTAAATCTCAACCGTAAACGAATCCCATATTGAGAAAAAACAGTTAAGCTCCTTAGATTATCAATGTTTCATCGAATAAATGCTGTCTATGTTGTGAGCTATCTTCCACAAATGTGAGTGGTCTTCAAAACCTCCCATGTGAGTAACGTAGATAAGCCCTTAAATTTGTTAATTTTTCAGAAACTACTAATCCAGGAAGTGGATAATAAGTAAAAATAAAATATTCTAAGGTCATTACATTCTATAATGGTACTCATTAATTCAGTTATCAAACTATGAAAAGGATTAATTATTTGAGTAAGTAAAAGATAATTTATTTTCGTAATATAATTAAACTTACAATTATAGAAATGACCTAATTATGACAGTAATTTTTTGGAGCACATATCTGTTCATAGCCCTATTTTGATTGGTTCGAACATGCACGAAGACAGATACATATATATGCACATTTTTTCCACTATTCATAATGCAGAATATTTGAACAGTTGTATGGTAAAAGAATGTAGCCATGATTTTAATTCTAAAATGACCTGACCTAATGGTATTATGAATGAGGAATCAATACCACTAGTTTATTACTGATTTAGTCAAATTACAAAAACCAAAAAATAGTTAACAGTTCCCAAATATTGATTTGCCGGAAAAAAAAATCTAATATATGGTATTAAATCTAGTTACACTGAATTTTTTTCCTAACTGTTCGCTTCATTCACTTATTGAAAATATTTCATAAGTCTAAAGGAAGAATTTAAAGATATTAGACTGGTTCTCCATGAAAAAATAAATAAGATAATGATTTTCCAGGTGTCAGGTATACTAATAACTGTTTATGATATCAAAATCAAAAATGGAATTGGGGTCTAAGCACTGCCTGTGGGTAAACTTTAATTATGTAATACAAACTAGAATAGTTTACCATTCGATATATCGTATTTTTTTTATCAACAATGTTTGTTCGGTATTAAAAGCTGGATAATAGGTTAGTAGTTCTTGTTAAATTATTGCTTTTTTCTAGCTACTACCTTCACAGAAGATTAAAGAACACTGTGAATTTACCAATAACAAGCAGTAGGTCTGATGACGAGTTGTATTTGTTGTCATTTCCTATTTATCGGAACAGAATACACTTATATTCGATATAGTAGGATAGAATAGCGTTCGCAAACGAGACACAAGGTTTTGGGTCCAACTCTCGAGTGTGGCGGTCGTGGTTGTACTCTGCTGCGGAGTCCCGTACTAGGACGAAACAGTAGTCTAGTGCTGCAAAGTTTGTAATGGTAGTCTAGTTTAGACCAGTTAGTGACTTAACCATGAAAAAAAACAATATAATTATCTAGCAAAGTGATTTTAGATCTAGTTAGATGATTTTTTGAGAACAGTTTGTTCTTTCCCTTAAGCTATCTTCGTAATATGGATTTGTCATCCAGTGTGGTTTTCACATGTGTACTTTAATATTATTAAAAATTACAAAATTACGCAATTCGAAGAAGGACAATGAAGCATATATTTGAAAAAAGGGGTGGAAATTAAATGAAGACTATGGAAAATACTGATAAATAAAATCTTGCTACTTTGATCAAGGGGAAGATTAGGGCGCTACAAATTTCATATAAATATAATAACGTGGATTGTTAGCTGGTATCCATATAGCTTCTTCTATGTGTAAGAGACAAGGCTGAATCTCATAAGGAAAACTAGTAGGTATAAGATAAATCACTTTAAATAATTTGCTTCCATCTACTATGTGTGATAGAATAGAGCTGTTGTTTTAATGATCCTTTCCTAACCAGAAAAGAAGATGTTCACTAACTTGTGTGTTCATTTGTCTGGTTGTGCACCCAACATAGCTTTCTCCTCAGTAGCAGTAGATACACATAGATTTGACAAACGGTAACTTTTCATCCAGTTGAGGAATAACCATAGGTCGGCTAGAGAACATTGAACAGAGGTTTTGTGCATTAAATGTCCTTCCGATTGCTTTAGTTGGTCTATCTCGTAGTACAAAACTAGATCTTCGTTTTGTTGTATGTTCAAAAAGGGACGTTTTTCGCTAACCATCGATTTATATGTTCGCCTGTCCGTTATATGCAAGTGTCGTTTCAGAAAACCTTGTGGATAACATGTTTCACTCACTCTAGTTCCTTTTTCATGATAATAGCTGAGTATATCTTCCTGGACTGACTGCTCTAATTCATAATATAAGGATTTTTGATACTGTTCATTATGTTGTTGTTTGTTTAGACGGAAACACTTAGGGTGGTGTCTCGAAAAATATCTTGCAGACTGATTTGGCTAAACTAACTCCTCGCGAACGAAAATGAAAAGTTTTGTGAAATATTTACAAGTTATAAAAATAAAACGCTAATGAACAAAATTGGAATACTGATCTGGTTGGGTAGGCATTTATTTTAGAGTTATCAACATAAAAAGACAATAATTTTATATTCTGTACCATAGTTCATACAATACATTCTGTAATTTGAGCTAATTTAGATGTTTTTCAATCTGAATTAAAATCGCTTGATGAATCAATTACAATATTAAAAAATACGCTAGATTAGATCCTAAATCGTTTCCATTGAGTACAATACCTATAGGTTTCATCCACGGGATTCAAAGGAAGCATTTGATGAATTTTATTGAAACCATGAACCGACCAATTAAACTCAATCAATTCCGAAACCCTATACTGATAACTATCATGTGCTAACTAGTAACTAGCTACTTGACGGGATTCACGGAATTCTAGCAAGAAACCGTGACCAGTGGAGTTCAACTACTTCAAGTGTGAGGCAGTTGCCTACCAAAGACAATGGACGATGGTTGTACAATATCGTGGATTGATTGGATTTAGACATTACTACCGTTTGATGTCGGCTCAGTGGTCTAGAGGTCAGGTGTTTGCGCGCGAAATTGAAGGTCTTCAGTCCAATTTCTGCCTTCAGGATCGTGAATGTACACTGCCAAGGAGTCCCAAACTAGAATAAAACGGACGTCCAGTGATTGGGGGTTTCAATGTTGATCTAACATTGATTGGTTGATATTAATAATTACTGAATTTCTAGTAGAAAACTTTGGACATGAATTCATTTAAGTGAGATCGAAGAAAATCACTCACTGACAGCCTGAAGAAACAATTGTTACTAGCTATGGCAAACTTACTAAGGTTGCCAAATAGTGGACCTGGAAGTAACATGGTCTAAATTCAATAAGTTCATAATTTAAACTATGGAAACTCGGAAATCTCCACAAATCCACCTATCACAAAAATTATCCAGAGTTTAATTATTGTATTCCCTTAAACTTTCGACCACACTATCATCCTGATAACATATATTTCAACAGACAACTGGAACTAATGTATAACAGTTCCATATACCATAAGTGAAGCATATTTTTACTGGTGCTATGGTTACAGAACATAATTATCACACGGTCTAGCTACCATGGTCAATGATGTTTTACAAGTTCGTGTCGTGAATTATTCAATGTCTCAACAAATATAACTTGTTTAAGATGTAAATAATTGCCTTTTACCATTGACACCTAAAGTTAGACCAATTAGTTTTTTATCACTTTGAATCAGTCAATCATAGGTAACATAAACCGTGTCATATATGTTCATCGATCCAAGTTGTTACACTCTATAGGCATAATAAGTGATGTTAACAAGATAAATGCCAGAGTAATAGAAATAGTAACAGAATCAGTGGTAGCAGAAAATAATAAACATAAAAAATATGGTTCTACCAGAAAATATGAATTTGTGGGATGAAAGACAGTAGAATTTCGAAACAAAATATCTATAGAAAGATAACAAGTGAAGGCAAGTGTGCCATTATGTTCTGTTTTAGGTTGTCATCTAACATCTCCAAACATTAGCATTTACTAACATCGACTGGTTCAACTGGTGATGACTTCACGGTTCAAACACCTCTACCTTTCTTCATACCTAAACATAGACCGGACGTCAGGCATAACGTATTACATGTCCTAACCCTAACTTTGTCAATGAAGATTGCCTACATTATCATTTTATACACCGTCCTTACCTAGTACTAGTGTTTAAGGTTGAAAATACGAAATCCAAGTTCATCACTCTCCTTTTAAACAGAAAATAATTATACTCAATACTTTTCTTGTGATTCATAAATTTCCTTTCAGTATTCTGGCGTCTGTTCGGTATTTTAATCTGTGAGTGCTAATAATTTATTTTTGGAATATTCTTAAAATAAATTATACTTCTCATGAGAAACACCTAAATGGCATAATTTTAATGAGAAAATTATTAACAATGCCGTATTCTAAGCAATATATGAAATAGATTAGCTACTTACTCGATAACAAACTAAATCACAAAGAATTACAATGAAGTATAGTAACCTTTGTAATAAATTATATATGATAACAATTAGATGCATGTAACCATGTAACACTAATACGAATAAATGAAGAAATATTTTATAGAAAATCTGCTGTAATTCAGTTGTTATACAGTTAAAGTTTTGTATCAGAATAATTTTTGTGACAAATCACGTTTATTTTCTTTGATGTATTAACTCTAAAAATAACAAGCAATGAATTTCATGGCCTTTCTTTTTTTGGTCTGTGATATAAACTTGAGTCAAGGATGTAAAGAATCGACAACTGTTAAATGTTTTATTTAAAAAAAAAAAACTATGGTTTGCTACTGTATGAACATATATAAAGCGAATTATCAAAATATACAATTGAGAATACGGAAATTTTGTTCAGCAGTTATATTTAAGTGTATAGAATAGTATCAAAGACCAGAATGTGATAGATCAATCAGGTTTACAACTGACTAAATACATAAATACGACGACTGATCTGTTGATGAACACTTTCTTCACAGCAGAGAAGTTTTTTAAGCATTTTGTATTCTGTACAGTAAACCTAATCATATTACTAATGCTTAGGGGGAAGATTTAACAAGAATTGTATTCATGGTATTGTGCTTTCGTATTCTCGAAGAAAGTCAAAACCCCTTCTAATCATTATTATGAATATGGATACAGTAGGAACTTATTCAACAAATTGCTATACGCTCCAGTTATAGACGATTTGACTTCGTCATACAAGTTATTTAGTGTTTTAATAGTTAATTTTTAAGAAAATGAAAGTAACACAACTTGTAGAAATATTTTGAAAAGTTCTTATATTTTTGAGTATAGGAACTTGAATTTCTTTGAATTTGCTGACGCGTTAAGAAAATATATTTCTTTTTGTCAAAGTTAAATAAACGTGAAGTGCATCAACCTAGTTACAAAGAAATGAGCCAAAATTGTTGACCTTGGAGTGATACGGTATGCATAGTAAAAAAATAAAACAGCAATCAACTTACTGTCAGTTGACAATGCTTAGAGTGTTACTTCCATCTACACAGTATACATGCTTGAATTCCTAAAAACAGTTGGTAAATACGATCTGACTTAGAGAGACTAACAGAGACGTTATGACTACGATTAGTATGTGGATTATGGTGTACGTGTGTTTAGGTGCGTAACAATGACTGACTATGGAAATCATAAAGAACAGGGGAGCTAGACAATCTAATCTTTCTTTATTTGGGTAAAAGTTTTTCACTATGACTTGGTTGTCCTCGTTGGTCTGGTAAGAATGGTAGAGAAAAAGTTTGGCAACAAGCATTGCATGTGTGTATATGCTTCGTATTTGAAAGGGGTGAGTCATCCAAATACTACAAACGACCTAACCTATCTCACGTTGTCTAACCTTCATTTCTGATTTAAGCTGCAAAAAGGATAGGAAAAATATTCCCTATATCCATTTGCTTTAGATGTCTCTAGTTTTAGTGAGAGTAACATGCAGTCTGAAAAATTTGGTTATTGTCTGATAACAAATGTTAAAACTGAAATGTTAAAATTCATCGTAATTAACCTAACTCCGTGAGGCAGAATCATTTATGACCAGATATATTGAAATCGAATATTTGCAGTATTATAAAGATTAAAATCACTTGATGAGGAAATTTGATATTGCAAATATTTTTCAAATTAAGAAAGTTTATCAAAATAACTAAATGCATGAAACTGAGAACAGTCATGGTTACAATCTGAGCTTGACAATTTCATCAATCTCCTACACCAAGATTGTGAAACTTAAAAAATAACGATCAATTATAAGACGTTCTAAATACAAATATTTTAAAAATGTGAATAGTTAATCATTAGCGAATTCAGCGCCTGGAACAAGCCTAATGCATCAAAGTGGCAAAGACAATAAACCTTACTTCAAACTGGTTTCATCAGAAGAAAATACACTTGTACAATTGTAGTGCATTACATATTTATTTTCTTACTGCTTTAACAAGCTGAAACTGGACAGTTTGCACATATCAGCAATTCAAAGAACTAAGATCCTATCAAATATTTTGAAAATAAGAATTATTGATAAGGAAATATTTACATAACTTATTCTCTGCTGAATTGAGAACTCCGAGCATAAAAAATGCTATCGTTTGTCGTGTGGTATACAAGTATATTACGAATAACAAATATCCACTGGCGATTCATAGAGTTCTAGTGAGAAACCACTGTCACTGTAGATGGAAAATATATGTGGTTATTATCTACCAATCCCGATCGAAAATGATTCAGTCATATCGCAAAATGACTGAAGTTAGAACTGTCAACCACCGGCTACCGACTTGGTAGTCTGAAGATTAAAGGCTATTATATAGGCCTGAATATCCTGAGTCCGTTATTTGATGAGGTCACACATATGTAATGCCGAAGAGCCCCATATTATCAAGAAACAAAACTTCAGTATTTCCAATTTTCGAAAGGCTGTTTGACTAAGATCTGTCGCTAATATAAACTAAAATGTCAGATAATCTTGATAAACCGCTATTAGTGTGTTTCATTAGTAACGTTATTTTCTGCTGAGTGGGACTGGTAACTCTGTATCTAAGCCTCCTTCTTTATCCGGTCCTGGGATCAGCATTAACACTAGAAGAGCTCCAGCAAGAATTACAAACCGATTCATTATATCACAGAGGTTAAATTGTCTAGATGACTGAAAAAGGATCTATTCTATTGTCTCACAAATTTGAACCCTACTTACTACATTCAGATCGATGATTTCCTGTGTGCTCGAAGGTTATATTTTTGTTACTATCCTGATACATTAATAATGGGTTAAGATTTCACATGACGTTCACACCACTACCGTAGAGATTATATAGGGTCGTCTTGAACATTATATGAAAAGAAACGCAAATGATTTATGTAATAATTAGGATTACATTTAGACAACAGAATTAACCTTTTACTGGCTAGTTATTAAAAAACAATAGCTGACTGCGAAACATTTTATTTGTTTAACGACATCACCTAATTTAGCAAGAATTGACCAGTCACTAGTCCACAGATTCAAGATATATGTCCTGAAGTTCTAGTAGAGAGTTGTGACCAATACCATAACTCATAAGTGAGATTAAATGGAGATTGTACTAAAATAACTAATAAACCGGAAGTTCAATACTTATTTTTGCTATGTTCTCGATTCATGGTGGGATTGCGATTAGTTGCAGGGAACGTAATTGGTCTGTAGTGGTGTTCATAGTCAACGTCGACTCGCGCGACTACAAATATTGAAGGAGAATGCTACTCAGTTAAGGAGTTATGCATCAAAAATAATATTTCAGAGAGATGGCTACATTTGTAACATACACATTTTCAAAAAGCATAGCTTATGAATTTTGGAGTGTTGATGAAATACAGTAACACGATTAATTCAAGAATCACTGGTATGTAATCGAATAAACTCAGTCCTCCAAATTACAGACTGAATAAAAAATCCTGAGCTTTGAGTGCAAAAGAAGTGTTTTATAGGCTGCAAACAGCTGATTAGGGTCAAACGAAATAAGACAAATTCGCGCTGTTCCACCCAAATCTTTTTTCTTCCTCTCTTTAGGATAATAAATGGAACTGTACATGTTAAAATATGTTCAACCACTTCTTTTACATTGCTTAACTTCAGAACTGATATGCCAGCAGTAATTTGCTTTACAATCATATATAATCGAACTGATAACATACAGCCTTCCATTTAGAATTCTCATAAGTGAAATCTGTTTTAATTCACGTTCTTCAGCATATATATGAGGGGTTTCATAAACACATAAAGAATTTTATCATCACTTGCTTAGCTCATATTATTCTATAGATCACATTGCTTTCGATATTAAAATATCTGCAACATACAATCAACCTATTAAGTTGCAAGTAAATTTTTAGCGAAGATGAAAGTTATACAAACTGACATAGACAAACTAGTAGTGAATCCACTTTTATCAAGAGGTCGGTTTCATAGAAACATTCATTATTATAACCAGTTGTACCAGTGATTGCTTAGCTGTACCTTTCGTTTAGAACATTCTTCAAGCGCAAAATTCCTTTTGTGTTGCTGCCATTTTCGCTCCACTGTCTGTAATTTCGCCCCTCTTTCCTGGCATGATTTCGGTATTCCTTCGATACCACGAAATCGTCAGCAAATATATTCTTTACTATGGCGTAACTTTTCTTGTCTCTGACGGGCTGTAGTGGTGATCATAGTTAATCTCGACACGACTGCCACTACAAATTGGTGGGCTGAAGTTTCGTTCAAGGAAGTCAATTACGGTGAGTCTATTATTCATCTATCACTATTTTTAACATGTTGCAATGCTATTAATAATGTCCTTTAATACATATTATACTTGCATAAGGTTTTGAAATGGTAGATAGTTATAACATAATAGACTCCGAGTCGCAGGTCATTGCATTTTTACCTATCTACTTCCTGTCAACCCAGGTCGCTCGTTTATTTTCCGTGAACGATTTTTGCACTAACGCTAGGTACTTAGTGGCTACAGGTGCCCAAGTTTCTGTCGTACATTTTGGTAGCGGCAAGTCTCAAGCTACGTTGCCTCGACTGCGAATGGCTCTGTCATTCCTACCTATGGTACACGACAGCTAACGATCAACCTGAATAATCGATGACAGTATCTATGGCAGTTCATCCCTGCTGATGTTCCCATAGACGTACATGGTATCGATTCCTTACAGCACTATGAACTGCTACTCGATTCACGTAGGCTGAAATAAACCGATACTTCATCGAATATTAAGTCCAAGGGTTTTAATGCTCCAAAAAATGTGTACGAATCACTGGTGTATTTCTCTGCATGATTATTTGTTTTATGTTATATTTGATAAATACTCCAAAGTAACTAAACAGAGGAGATTCTATCGGTGATTAATTATATGGTAAGCCACATCGTCACCTGCAGACCCCCAGTAACAGCAAAACCTCGCCGACTGGACAAATTAGTTTTCGCTAAGCGTGAGTTCGACAGTTTACTCGCTACATGTATTGCTTCGTCTTTCACAAAGTCCTTAAAACTCGTCTCTCCACTCGGTTCGCAGGAAGATGGCATTGATTGGAGACGACACGGCGATTACAGAGCAGCAACGGCAGATATGCAGTGTTCCGTCTCCGAACTTGTATACGGCACGACAATGTATCTGCCTGAGAAATGTTTTCACACCACGGAGCAGCGATTTTATGTACATCAGATAACGTCCAATGACTATCTGTGTAGATGCGAACACTGCTTCCGGTGTGAACTCGAATATAACATCAACAGTTTGCTCTCCCTCGATAGTTATTTACCTGTTCGCAAGTTTATTACGAGTAGATTCGGTACTCAACAACCTTACGAAGGATCTTTTCACGTGATCTTTCGTCACGAAAAGTCCTTCAAGGTTGATCGTCTCATACCAGCACACGTCAATGACGGTGCTCTACCTGGTAAATTGAGATTTAATGCTGGACTCGTCCAACTCACTAGCCGGATCCTTATTTCTCCTTCTGATCCCATGCTAGATGCATCGGAAACCTCCCTCTCACGTCCCAGTCAACAGCACGCGTCATCTGCCCTATCTACGGATGAGACTCCGGTATCACGTCCAGATCAGCAGACCGCGCCGCCCTTGACTTCGGATGAGATTGCAGGATCACGAGGTAAGCATTAGACTACTCTCTCGCGTTCCGGTCTCCTCGTACGCCTACCTGTACGTTTTCTCGAGTAACCACCGAGGCAAAAATGAATATTAGATAGGACATTATCCTCACACTACATGCATGCTACACCTTTCTCTTTTTCCTTTACTTTATTATCCTGAACCCATGCCTACGGCCATTTCCCTGTCGGTACAGTCGATTCTAGTCAATCTTGGCGACAGCTGGCCTGATCACCCACGCTCTTGTCAACGCACTCAGTCGATTTTGTGGTTACAAATACATATGGTATACGAATGGTTCCGCACTGGTCGTTTCTGGCTCCTTCGCTCAATCTGGTTCCGTCCTACGTCTGCAGCTTTATGTGGTCCGAACACCTACGAACTCAATCTTCGGACTCTAGATACGAGCCACGCTGGTGTGGCATGCCAATCCGATAGAAAAACTTGGCACGTCAACTCGAGCAGCCAAGCTAGCACGTTACTACTGGTACAGTTCAACCTAGAAGACTATCGGTGACAACACGAGCTTCATTGGTCGCTTCCTGTTCGTAAACCATTTTGCACTACAATCCAGTGTTGGCCGACCAGCCCCCCTCGAACGCACCCGCTATGTAACGAAAGTGTAAACCCTTTCTAGGTTGAGGCTGCTGTACTGGAACACTTCTACGAACAAAACGAGATTGGTGAAAAACAAACATTATTTTACTCGTTTTGTTTAACTGTACCAAAAACTTCTTGCGCGCAACGTTCTTTCCGCGTTGCTGCCATTTTTCATAACATGCTGCTCCCTATGTAGTGCCTACTTCCTCCTTCAATAAAATATTCAAACATGGATTTATTTTGATTTATGTTACGAGATAGTATGGAACATTTAGTGGCGATCATAGTCAATCTCGAATTGGTCACCACTAAACATGTTTCAATGTATATACCTGCCCTTAAGGATAGTTCAAATATTTTGAGTAACAATCTGATCATGCCATTAAGTATCTGTTATCTGTACCAGAACTTACACTAAGATTAGGGTTTGCATGACAGTGGATATTACTACGATCAAAGTTAATGGTGTTGAGACTAGTTTTGGTGATGAAGCCGGTATTAAGCAACAGGATATGAGATGTATTTGAAATTTGGGTGAACCAGTCATCTAACAGTTCATAAAAATTTGTATAAAGTGAATGTCATAATTTTTGCTCTTTCTTATGTGCTTTCTGAGGATATTACAGAGTTATCGCTCTCCACTTAGCCAGTGTGTATATACAGTATAGCCTTAGAAGCGTAGGAATATCGCTCACGGAAGTTAGAAACACTAGAGCATCGGTATTATAAGTGGCACTGGTTCATTATACCAGTGACTGAACATAAAATCACTGAGAATACTTAGATTGAACATTTGACACTTGAACAGGATCAGGAATGGTCAACTAGGAAACACTCATATCAAGAGAGCATGGCTCGGTCTTGGGGGCTTCTTCTTCTTTCCTTATCCATTAAAATATTTCATTCTCAGCCCAAATGTATCTATGAAAATTTCCAAACAGTATACTGTGACATGTCACGAATGGACGAGTTGGTAAAAACAACGATGTGGCTTACACGCAATACCTTATAGGTTAGGTAGCCACATGATCGAAAGCCTACAGTTGTGAAATGGGCCTATCACTCTAGTAGCATATATGAGTTCACCTATGCTAATATAGACTCTAATCATACCACGTGTTCGTTTTGAAGTAGACAACAAGGGTTTGTATATGTTAGTTTGAATCATTTAGCTTCTAGAACCATTGAGCGAGTTTTTAAGTAAGCTAACGTTGCCGTTTCTAGTGCTCGATGGGGCTAAAAGCCGTGCATGTGTTGTGTCCGTTGTGTCCTGATTCTTGGAACTTTTAAGGTCCACTCTAAAATGCTTATTGGTCTCGATATGATTCATGGCGGAAAACAGGCGTTGCTGAACATTAGGATGATTGAGTACATTCAGTTCGATCTGTGTCATAGGGTTTACTGCTACCGTGGAAATATGAATGTTATGGTCTATGCGAGACTTCTGAGGACTATTGCAAAGACTTTGTTCTGAACGACCACAACTTACAGCGCAGTTTCTGTTGAGATGAGTGATTAGGTCTATGCCGGTGCCGCTTGCACAATGCTGGGTCACCAAAAAGGTTTAACTGACTTGATATTCGGTAGTAGTTGAGAGCATGAGAAAGCGTTGAATGTCTACATCTGTTTCTTGTGGAATTTGGATCATTAGACACGTAGCCACAATCAAGGTGACTAAACAGCCAGAGATCTAACTCCAGTATAGGCAAAGAATTAATTATTACAGTGAAACAAATCTACTATTTAATTTTTGTATATTTCCCTGTCTGTGCGACAGCAGCAATTAGAGGTCCGATACCTTTTCAGACATAAGAATGCCAATCATGAAACTTAGCGAAGTAACCAAAAAAGGTGAATGGGCTAAAATCGATGTGATGAAACATGGATAATTGTTTATAATGGAATCATACAAGCTAGACATGTAATAATCAAAGTAATCCGCATAGTGGTGTAAAAACACATGAAGTTAAAAGCGAACTACTGACAAAGTCGAAAGATGTGTAAATAATGGCTTGACAGAATAGATTTGTTAGATTTTCCGAAAGCCAAAACAAGCCATGAAGGGTTGACATAATAGTACACACAGCAGGATATTCGGTTTTTGCAAGATGTAGGGGTTGGAACTTAAGATATATGCATTGAAATGCATAAGCTGAGTTGATCGATCCGAAAATTTGATGATAAAGTGTTGAGTAGTTATCCTGTCATGGATGATTCTTGTTTTTTCAACGATCTGAATATTCCTAAGAAATGAGTGATGAGATTCTGTGATATTATTTAACTGAAGGAGAATGGGACAGGATGTTTTGGTCTGGCCTTTACCCAATCTCTGTGCTACAAACCGTGCGTGAGAAAGTTCACATTATTGTAGTAGATTATTTTTAACAGGCTTTAGGCTAGCACTATCAGGTAAATCACACGATGACATTTAGCATATACTGAAATCTTTTCAACAATTCTGATTTGACCAATTTGCGTTTCCTGTTTTTGTTAAGTAATTATGAAACGAGTATTTTATGGGACAATTGCCAAGTATATCTGGTAATAAATCGTGAATATGTAAAGTCCTTGTGACAGTTCTTAGTATTATAACTGATAGAAGTGTTAGAAAATGTATCAAACTTGTTCAGTTCGACAAGGTTGATTATGGAATTGTTACAGATGGCCACTGGTGGTCAGTCTGTGCGTGATTAGTTGAATAACAAATGGTTTAATAACTAATGATGAAAACAACGATGGATGAGCTAGTTATTGAGAAAAAAGTTGGCTTAGGATTACCTCGACAACTCTAAAGAAACCAGTGCAGTGACCTTTTGGATATTCACCAAATACCATTATATCCCTGGAGGATGTAATTGCCGAACTTATGTATTTTATGGATTTCAGTCAAGTGTTTAACAAAATTTTTCCTCCAAATTTTAAACTAAAACGACAATAGACCTGATAGTTTCAGGTAGAAGGCATCTTATTAACATGAGAATATGTCAAAAGTTTAGTTGCCCACGGTGCCATCGTTGACTTTTTTATAATTTAATTTGTGTTAATTATATACCAACTGTATCAGATTAATCTTTTTTACTTTTTCCCGGTGACATCAACAGATGGAGGGAAATGCACTTCAGAGGTCATTAGGGGGCGATTGAAATCAACTGAGTGGATGGATAAACAGGTAGCGATTTGAATTAAAGCAATACAAATAAATTGCTGAGACCATATACATAACTCGACAATAAATAAGATGGAAGTTCTTGCAGCTACGGATTATAAAAATCTAGTAGTCTTAATAAGTAACGATATTGAAACTACAAGTAACAATAAAGCTGTCACTACAGAAGACTTTACGTCTTATCAGATGTTGTTAAGTCATAATTTCTAATATTGAAATTGTTTAGGATATTATGAACGAAGACAGTTGGGTCGTATTTGTAATATGGGATTCATCGACTTGGCAAAGGCCTTTGACACTGCACCCCACGCACGGCTAATCGAAAAGGTTGCGGAAATGGGCTTCATTGACCCACTCCTATCTTGGCTAAGAAACTACCTTGATAATAGAAAGTTTCGCACCAAGGTAAACAGAGTGCACGCGAGTTGGCGAGTATCCACATCGAGAGTTTCACAGGGGACCATCCTAGGCCCACTCCTCTTCCTGATATTTATTAACGACCTGCTAGGCTCAGTTAGCTCGCCAGCATTGATCTACGCAGACGATGCGAAGATCTGGAGGTCCATTAGAAGCGAAGAGGATTCCACTGAGCTTCAAAAGGACCTTACATCTATTGAGAAATGGGCAGTGAAAAACGGTTTAAGCTCAACCAACCGAAGTGCCACGTCATGCATTTCCTGCCTCAAATGACGCAAACGACCTATACTCTCAATGGAAGCCCGGTCCTTAATGTCTCCTCAGAGCGCGATCTTGGTTTAATAACCACAGAAAGCCTCCACACCAGTCCAAACTATGTGGGGGATGCAGCCAAGGCAAATGCGACTTTTCACTTTATGCGAAGACAGCTTGGTGCTATCACCCCGAAATTATTTTTAACCCTGTTTAAGACGTACGCGCGCTCAAACTTGGAGGTTCACAACGTCATCGCACCCCCTCTGCTTAAAAGAGACATAAATCTCTTGGATAGAGTGCGGAGACGAGTAACCAAATGGGTGGTAGTGTTGAAAAATAAACCCTACGACGATAGACTCCAGCTCATGGGATTATTTCCAATGAGCTACAGGAGAATCAGAGGCGATCTGATTATGGCGTACACCATAATAAACACGCCAAACCATCACCACCACTCTCCTCTAGGCAATCCTTGAAAGATTGCACATCAAAGAGCAAATACTCAGATTCGTGCACACTTTTTCTCATTGCGAGTCGTCTCAACTTGGAATGCTCTGCCAGCCGAGGTAACCACAGCCCCCCTCAGTGGACTGCTTTAAGAAGAGACTTGATAATCACGTACTCACATACGGACTATCATCTCCCTCTTGGACAAGCTGTTCATGATGCATATCATGAGACCTGATAGTTGTTACCATTGCCATCACCTCAGATCACTCAATTAATTTATCTTGCCTATTACTTCTGTTTCCTCTCCCTTGCTTACACTTCGGTCCTCTCTCACAATCTTCACTACCAATTAACAAACTAAATTCATCTATATATTACTCAGTTCTGAAATTTTATTCATATTATCATTTTAATTTATCCTTATTATCCTTATTACTCGCCACATTGCAACTAACTGATCTCCGGTCTGGTAATGTGACGGCTGCTAGTATCCAGAAACCCTAGTGCCCTGAAACAAAAGTTTTCATTCCAATCCCGAGACATACAAACTCACAACCAACTGCCAACTGACTAGAATAAGACAGTCGAGTGGCTAGACCTCCATCCATTGGACATTACAGAACACCTGGAACCGTACCGAAAGAACAAACGCGAAGAAATCAAATTGGTTTACACTAGCTCGTGAAAAAGATATTGGATATTGGAAGCAGTGAGCCTTTGTTTCAAGCATTATACGGATGTCAGAACGAGTTCAGCAGTGGAGGGCCGGAGTAGTAGACTACCTCACTTACCTATTTAACGAATATACACTGAGAAGCTTAAACCTCAGGTAGCAGGGTAAATAATTACTGGCCTACGTACAGAGAACGATGATTTTCGTATTACTATGTTTTATCTTTTCCTTTCACTAAAGACTAATCGTCTGAGAGGATAATCTAAGAAAGTTCAGGAACTGAGATCAAATCACTTGTGTCTAGACTTTCGTTTGTCGCATTGAATTGTGCATTACTGAGACTAACGATTGGCCAGAAATAAACGCGGGACTCTCGAATTTCTTCATTGCCCGCCCCTTTTGAGAATGTTTTTGTAGCTTTCAGAATTTTTTTCCATTTTTTGTAGTTGAAAAATTTTTCACTTGATACAAGCAATATGTAAGTTAAAATCTGGGTTATATTTTTCTGAACATTTGGTTTAATTTGTCTTCGGCTCCTAAAAAATCTTTTGTAAATTCCTCGTACAACACTATTCATTCAATCGATCTTAGGAAAGTTTATCGGTTTTCTCCGTCTTTTACATAAATAAAGATTATTGATCTGAGTTTAACGTTTACAACATCGTTATTCACTCTTATTTTGATTTGTGGTTTGTTAGTGAGTGGAATGACCATAAAACATGGATTCAAAAAAGGGTTACACGAGCAAATAAAGCAGTTTAACAAAAGTAACTTTCCTTTCAACCACTTCGTTAAATCAGGCTTTATATTTGTACAATCTAGTCCGTTCTCTACATAAAGACTAGACAAACCTTCAGTGAGGATATAATCGATAACTAGTTAAATTACAGATACTGGTAACTAATAAATATCTATCTTGATTCATTGCCAGAATATTCACGCTAAAACCACAGCATGAAGAAAGACTCTAATCGAATGCACAGTTAGAGATGCTACAGCAGTAATTTTGGGAAACAGACTTTTGAGGTCTCTGTGAAAAACATTCTATTCCGCTGAACTTCGTATTATCTTTTCTAATCTGCCACTAGTTCGTTGTTTTGTGAAGCATAAGCTCAAATTTTAGGTCAAATCAATGTACATTTATCAGTTCACTTGTTCATGTGGAGCAGGTTATATTGGACGCACAAAGCGAGCCCTTTTGCAACTTATCTTCGAACATTACCCTGCCTAGTCTTTCACAAGATTAGAGAATCCAATAGAAAGCCTAATTTTAAACTGTCTGATTAATTCTCAACACTTCGCTCCTTTCAAAGCCCCCTTCAATATCACGTAGTCGGCCCAAAGGGATTTCAGATAAAAAGCTATGCGACAGTCTATTTCTGTCCACCAGTTCAAACCCAACCTTTGCATATTAAAACGATATGTTCAGTCGCGTATTCTTCCATTATTTGAAACTCCGCTCCTATTCCTCTATAATTTACGTGCTTCTTGAATGTTTGTTTTTCAAATTATTTTCAGTCATTTTCAAGTAGTTACATAGCTGTTAATTAGTCATTATTACAACTCTCATTTATACTTTCCGTAATGGATATCAAGTAAATGGTTATGTTAATTTTAGCAGTTGTAAGTAGCTCGTTATTACGCAACTTACCTTCATAACAATGAAAAGCCACTGCCAGTTGTATTTTCTATTATTCTACACTATTCGACTACCTGGTTGGGGTTCGCGCAACATGGTAACCGATGGTTGTAGACTTTAACTGACATGGCTAAAAATCATTTGCAGTGGTGCAGATGCATCCACTGTTTATCTTTACTCAAATTCTAATCTTCGGAATTGCTCATGACCGTTTTCTGTTTTTAAGGCTGTTGCTCACTGACTAACTGAAGTTGTCGAGCGTGTCAACCGCTTCATTTATCTTGGAAGTTTCATCAGTCCTGATTGGCTGGTGTCTGACTATATTTCGACACGGATTGAAAAAGTTCAGTGGGGTTACACTGACTTAAGTTACTTGTGACTCAGGGGCGGTATTCAGTTGCTCAATTATCTGTAAATATTTTAAACTATTGCATAACATATAGTATGTTAGAGAAGGAGTTGAAACCATTTTCACTGCTATCAGAAAATATTCTAAATTGCTTTGATCCTTAACAGAGCTCTTTCTAAATTAATTTTCCGCGATAATGAACGACTCAACAAATGAAGATGTTTTAGTTTTATTTCGTTACACCCTCATCAGCTCTTTACAAGCCGTAATGTCTCAGAATTTAGTGTCCAGATAAAAGTTAATATATTTTTATTAGTAGAGTTGATGGAAATTCAGCAAGTAGCAAACAATCCAGACAGAATATTGAAGACAAATGCAAAAAAGTTCCTGTGATGTCAATGCGGGCAGTATGAGAACTTGTGACTAAAGTCTAGCGGATACGTAATCATATGATAGTACGCAAGTGTACGATGATTGAGAATAGAATGAACCAACGTCAGTCATTTGGAAATCAGATTATGGGCTAGAAAACAATTAATGGTGTAGGTAGGTGGCGGAAACCAAACGAAATAAAACAATGTTATTCTGTCCAAAATTTTACTTTTGCTCTTTTCAAGAGACCAAGTGCACAAAATTATTTCATTTAAACCAGTTAGTCGTAATCTCAATCCAAACCACAAATCTAACCAGATTTTCCATTTCTAAATTTCAGATTTACTGTTCACTTTAGAAATTCACTGCATTCTTCATTATCTTGAAAAATGTCTAGTACCGCTTTAACTGCAATTTCTGTGGCCATAGGAGTATTTTTCATATTTTTTGGGACGTTAAAGCTTGGTCCACTATTTTCTGATGAGCTTTATCGTAGTGTGGTAAATTCTTTTCGAGAAGAGATCTTACCTAATCTGTCCAACAGAGAAAAAACTTCATTAGGATGTTCAAAACATTTCCGTTTAGTTCGTTAACTGGTTGGAATCCAGATCCTCATGTAATTAGACGAGTTTATGGAACCACTGAAGTTGTCGGTGGCATTGTACTTGCAGCTTGTTCTGGAATTGCACAAGATATCAGCAATGTTATACTGCTAATTTTTATGCTATTCCATTTATTTAGTATTTGGCGTGTAGCAGATGGACTAAAAGAAGCTTCCAATATCATTGTTTTATGCTTGATGCTAACATGCAGATTTATTATACGGATTCAAGTGAGTTATTGTTAACTAAGCCTATGAAAAAATGATTGATTATATGCATGCCTATAGACAAACTGACAGTTTATTACGTATGAGTCCATCTCATTTAGTTGACATGTGGAATTCGACAATAAATATTGATAATATATAAAAGTCTTATTAAGTTAATTTAGTTTCAACTAATAGGTCGAAGGTCCAAATCCCTTTTTACCTTCTCTAGTTTTTTTCAGTCAGGTAGTATCGTTGATCTTCACACAAATAGTGTAGCTTAGAGTACACAAACCTTTATTTGGTAAATGAATTGCTATAAAAGTACAAACAGAGTGAGGATATGCGACCACTCTTATTCATTGGAATTAATATTTCCTAGTCCTGTCATTCTCTTTGATTTCATAATTAACAACACTATAGAAATAGCTTTGATGGATGTACACTATATTAGTTATCTCAACAGAAACATTATCAGTGTTATTACTTCTTATGCTGAATTACTCCGTGATTGGAAAGATAGTCAACCACTGTTTTTCTTTTCTCTTATTACTTAACTAAATTCAGAGTTTAATAGGTTCATTTGACATTTTCAGGCTCCTTCATTTGCAGAAAAGTAAGATTTTATTCTGCACATCGGCAACAGAGTGTAGAATGTGGTAGAGTACTCTTTGCTACTTAAAAATGAATTTTTAGTGTATGACTTAGTTCATGAGAATAAAGTAGCTAAGATGCTTTGGAATAAAAAGCTATCAATTTCGTAAATTCAAAACGACCACTCATCAAATCTAAATCAAATATATCTTGAGATGAAAACAGATACAATGGTTTGTTGTAAACACAATTTTGATTTATTCGTTAGGAATCAGATACAAATCATTACTAGCAATCAATATGTATCATATATGTGACACCTGTTACAAGTTTATTGATCATTAAGATTTTTAAACAGAGATTATGTTAATAATTCGTGTTATTCGCATATTGAGATAAACAGTGCTCAATAAACTCCACCTGGAGTCCCTCCGGAGCTACTGTCGGTCCCAAGCCTGGATAAAATAGGAGGTTCGAGCTTCGGGTTGGCAACCCCGTCCCGTAGAAAACCAACAAGAAAAAATTAATTCAAACCATTTAAACTCTGTCCTGGAAGTTAGAAGGTCTTTGTTTAGAAGAGTTATGACGTCTCATGATGAAAGCCGAGTTCCTTCGGAAGTCACGAGGCCTATGCCCTTTTGACAACCAGAGCCCTTCCACGGTGTGTGGGCAGCCGGGAAGTAAAATGTCGGCCCTCATACCATTAAAAACACACGAGATCAAATCGGTCACAATCAAATCCTTTCTACACGTCCTAATAACTTTTATCTCCATGACCAACCCTTCTTTGGTTTCTCTGTCATTTTGCGCCACTGATGCAATCGTTTTGAACTCACAAAACATTATTCCTAGTCTCCTAAAACCCCGCTCCGAACTACCTATTAAAGCTCGTAATGTCCGGAAATTGTGTCAAATAAGGCAACAGGAATCCGGTGCCATCGACATCTCCGAAACGCGCATACAGGATCCTAGTAAAATCATTAATTTGATTTCACCGTGTGCAAACAGAGATTCCACCCGGTCTACGCTCCGTGTATCTGGAAGCCCTGTTGCTACTTTGCGTGGCCTCTCTGGTGTAGGCGTAGTATCAAATCGTCAGGCTGAACTAGCTCTCTTAGACTGGATCCGGGCAGACAGTCGCTTATGCTCTGCCTGACGAAAAGGGACATCAAGGGCTCGTCGTATCTGCCTACGAAAGCTCGTGAAAAGCAGACTCGAGAAAACCAGTCTGGTTTTCGACCTGGACGTGGATGAATAGACCAGATATTCACACTACGACAGGTCCTAGAACATAGGTCTACGTTTAGACGTCCGACAGTAGTTGTATTGTTCGACCTTAAGGCGGCATTCGACTCCCAATCTTGAGGTTTTATGGTAGTATCTGTCATTAAAAGGTGTACCAAAGAAGTACATTAATCTTTTACAAGCTCACTGCTCGAACACTACCGGTTGAGTGAGAACTTATGGCGAACTGTCACTGCGATTCTTTACTTCAAGTGGTGTCCGCTAGGGATGCCTACTCTCTCCATTCTTGTTTAATTTTGTCATAGACATGCTTTTAGAGTTTACTTTATCTTCGTCTGATAGTTCAGAAGTGGACTTCCTACCAGGAGACGCGTTTGCGGACTTACAGTATGCTGATGACATAGTTATATTCGTTGAAGACGCTGACAAAATGCAGAGTCTTCTGACTACTCTAAGCAACAATGCAAGCATGTTTGGGATACGGTTCTCCCCGTCGAAATGCAAAATGTTGTTTCAGTATTCATCATCACCATCATCAACAGCAACGTAGAACTTTGCACGTAAGTAAACCAGTTCAAGTTGCCATACCACGTTAGCATAGAGGTATAATTATCAATTCAAATCCCATAGTAGTAGAGGTAGTAAAGGTATTAGAAGTAATCGGATAGATTAGCGTTCGAATATGTTATTCAAGAAGTATAATACAATGAGGTAAATTTAGAAAGAAAAGAAATGTAATTATCAATTCAAATCCTATTGTAAAAGAGGTAGTAGAAGTATTAGCAGTAATCGGAGAGGTTAGGGTTCGATGATATTATTCAAGGAGGATAATCTAGTGAAGTAAACGGAAAAGATAAGGGTGATGATTAATTCAGAAGGTTATAATTTCATAGAACACAAAGAGTAAATGCACGTACGCCACTGCAAACGGTTTTGAACCATGTCATTCAGGGTCTCTAACCACCGATTATTATCATCTCGCGGACCCCAACCAGGTAGCCTACATCTACCAACATGACTCAGTCCACTTGTCAGTGACTTTATGGATTTCTGCCATGTTTTGGTCCGGCCGCCCCTAACTTTCGTTCAACCTATTCCTATATCGCAAAACACAGCTCATCGAGGCAGTCGGTGGTTAGCCATACGCAGCACATGTCCTAACCACCTCAATTGATGAAGCTTCATTACTTCATCTGTTGACCTACCATCATTGCCTAGCACCCGTTTCCTAACAACAGCATTGGTTACTCGGTTGTCCCACGATACTCAAGCAGTGCTTCGGAGGCACCTACGATCAAAAACCAGTAACCTACGAATATCTTCTACTCTCACTAGCCATGTCCCACAGCCATATAGTAGGACAGAGCGAACTGCTGCGCAGTACACTCGTCCTTTAGTCAGCAAACGGATATATCGCCTTTGCCATAAATGACGCAAGTTGACAAAAGCCAATCGAGCTTTCTGTATCCGTGCCGAGATTTCGTCAGTCACCAGGCCATCGGCACTGATGAGACTCCCAAGATAAGTAAAGCGGTCGACACGCTCAACTACTCTACTCCCTATCACTAGTTCAGGTGCCGATGAAACCCAATCTTGAAGCAACACTGCATCTTGAGGGGGAAAACGGCATCCCGAACATGCTTGCATTGTTGCTTAGGGTAGTCAGAAGACTCTGCATTTTGTCAGCATCTTCACCAAATAGTACTATGTTATCGGCATATTCTAAGTCAATAAGCGAGCCTCCAGGTAAAAGGTCTATTCCTGAAAAATCAGACGAAGATAATGTTATATGATAAAATTAAACAAGAATGAAAAGAGTGGACATCCCTGACGAACACCACTTGAAGTGGAGAATTCCAATGAAAGTTCGCCATAAGCTCTCACTGGACCAGTCGTGTTCGGGTAGAGAGGTTGTATAAGGTTAATGTACTTCTTTGGTACACCTTTCAATGACAGACACTGCCACAGAACCTCACGATCCAGAGTCAAATGCCGCTTTTAGGTCCAGGAAAACAACTATTGTCGGACGCCTTAATGTGTTTCTGTGTTCCAGGACCTGTCGTAGTGTGAATATCTGGTCCATACATCCACTTCCGGGTCTGAAACCAGACTGGTTTTCTCTAGTCTGCTCTTCACGAGCTCTAGTTAGGCGTCTAAGGATAATCGAGGCTAACAATTTAGAAACTATATTAGTTAGACTTATTCCCCTGTGATTGTCACAAGAAGACTTTTGTCCTTTCTTATAAATTGGGACAATCAAGGATTGAGACCACTTGGCTGGGATTGTGTCCAGTTCCGAGATCCTACCTATGATCTCGGTCAATCTAGCAGCTAAAACTGGACCACCATCCTTGAAAATCCCAGTGGTCACTCTATCAGGACCCGCTGCTCTTCTTCACTTCAGATTTCCTATCGCTTTTTCAACTTCATGAAGACTAGGACTTACGTCGATTTGCCATTCAGGATGACTGCAGATCGTAGGTAACCAAAGTGTGACTGAATTCCAGTTGAACTAATCCCTGAAGTGTTTTACCCATCGGTCCAGTCTCCTGGATTGAGAATGAATGATACAGCCATTCTTTTCTGAGATAGTTTCACTCACATTCGGGATCCTAATACCAGTTTTCTGTATGAGGCGAAACAACTGTCTACTGTTGCCTATCGCCGCTGCCTTTTCCATCTCCCTTGCTTTCGCTACCACTGTTCTCGATGATTGCGAAGGCTTTTTATCAGCATGCGCCTGATCTTACTCCGCTCCTCATCGGGCTCAGAGCCAGCAGGGATGAACTTTCGAGCATCCATCATTTCCGTAGATGCTACTGAAATCCATGGCTTCGCCCCGACCTTACGGTTTGACTTACTAGCAGATATCACTGCTGTTTCCCCAGCTTTTTTGATATCATTCCAAGCTGCTTCTGGGTGGGCATCACTTTCTACATGGCTGCCTAACTGTTTTTCTAGTTGTTCCTGAAATATATTCCTAGCTTTATTATCATTAAGTAGAGCCTTAAGAGGTTTCCTTGCGATATTCTTCTTGCGACCAGTATGGCGCAAACAAATACGCGCTCGCACTAGAGCATGGTCTGAGTCTAAAAAAGTGCTCCAGAATGAGCGGCAGTCTTCAATAGAGCCTCTCCACCGACGGCTTATGGCGATGTGATTTATTTGGGTCCAGCGATCGAACGACTTTGGGGGTCGCCACGTCAGAAGGTGTTTTACCTTATGCTTAAAGTTAGTGTTTGCTAGGAATAGGCGATTATCTGAGCATGGCTGCAGCAAACGGTCGCCATTATCTGTTCTATTATCCACGACACCATAGGATCCACCCAGGTGTCTTTTCTTTTCGTTGAGTTTACCTACTTGAGCGTTAAAGTCACCAGCCATTATCACTATATCAGAGCGCTTAACATTTTGGAGAAGTTTAGAGATGTTTCTATAAAACTTATCTTTCATGTCGTCTGAACTGCAGTCAGTGGGAGCGTAGGAAGATACGACGAATAGGCAACGGCGAGTGTCCCTATGCTTCCGAGTCCGTCCCGTCCCGTCGGACAGTGCACAAGCGACTATCTACTGGGATCCAGTCTAGGAGAGCTGGTTCTGTCCTAGGACTTAATATTATACCTACGCCGGCGAGGCCACGAGAAGCGGCATCAGGGCTTCCAGAAGCACGAAGCTTAAATCTTGTTATGTCTCTACCTGCACTAGGTGAGACCAAAATGATGATTTTACTGGGATCTTGTATGCGCGTTTCGGAGACGTAACATACATCGATCGCCTTGGATTTCAGAGTTCTAGCTAATGAAGCCGGTCGCCCTATTCGGCATAGCGTCCGAACAATAAAAGCTGCTATATGTAATTTATTACGGGGTTTCAAGAGATCAGGAATAACATCTCGTGAGATTATACCGTTTGCTTCAGTGGCGTGAGGTGATAAACGATCGAAAGAAGGGTTGGTCGAGGAGATAAGAGAGTTATTAAGAGGTTTAGAAAGGATTTGATTGTGACCAATTCGATCTCGTGTGCTTTTATGGGTATGAGGGCGGATGTTACTTCCCGGCTGCCCATACCGTGGAAGAGTTTTTCTTGAGGAACCTGAAAAAGAAAGTAGATTGGCGTTGGTCTTAACGACCTGTGAGCGTGATCACCCGAGGGACAACTGCTTGAGGCCGGTCACACACGGCCTTTTTATTAAAGGTTTTTTGAGTATTAGCTCCGCTCTTAAAAGCCCTTAGTGGGCACCCTTACCAACGGAGACGGAAATCCGTGAGGTAGGGTGAGGTGTGAAATTTTTAGGGTTGAATTTTTCTAACCCTTCCTTCCTTGTGAGAAGGCCGCATCGCTGCAGATGCTGGTAGTCAAATGGAAACACCTTACTGTCACACCCCCAAACAGTCAGCAGTACGAATTCGCCCTCAGACCTTGAGTAGCTGCTCTTAGTCTCATCATTCTTCGACCTGCCTGGCATGGTAAAACCTTCAGGCTTATATGTTCCAGCCAATATAGCTCGGTCGGGTTCTAGTATTTGGTTGTATTGGCACCTGAACTAGTGATAGGGAGTGAAGCAGTTGAGCGTGCTGACCGCCTCACTTATCTAAGAAGTCTCATCAGTGCTAATGGCCTGGCGACTGACGAAATCTCAGCTCGGATACAGGAAGCTCGATTGGCTTTTGCCAACTTGCGTCACATATCGCTTTGGTGAGATATCCACCTGCTAACCACAAAGGACGAGTGTGCTGCGTAGCAGTTCGTTCTGTCCTATTATATGAATGCGAAACATAGCCGGTTAGAGTTGAGGTTGCTGGTTTTCGATCATAGGTGTCTTCGAAGCATTGCTCGTGTATCCTGGAACAACCGAGTAACGAATGCTTTAGTTAGGAAACGAGTACTAGGTAGGGATGGCAAATCAATACATAAAGTATTGAAACTTGATCATTTGAGGTGGTTGGAACATGTGTTACGTATGCCCAACCACCGACTGCCTCGACGAACGATGCTTTGTGGTGTAGGTTGGAAGAAAACCGAAACGTGGCAGAAATCCATGAAGTCACTGACAAGTGGGTTGAGTCATGTTGGTAGATGTAGGCTACCTGGTTGGGATCCGCGAGATGATAGTAACCGATGGTTAGAGACCCTGAATGACATGGTTCAAAACCGTTTGCGATGGCACAAATGCATTCATTCTTTGTGTTCACTCGAATCCTAACCTTCTGAAGTCCTCATCACCCTTATCTTTTCCGTTTACTTCACTAGATTATCCTCCTTGAATAATATCGTCGAACCCTAATCTCTCCGATTACTGCTAATACTTCTACTACCTCTTTTACAATAGGATTTGAATTGATAATTACATCTCTGTGCTAATGTGGTATGGCGACATGAACTGATGTACGTAGGTACGAAGTTCTGCTTTGTAACTGAGTGATCGACAATACAAAGAGTTTAAATCTTAATAAAATTGTATTTTTTTGATATTATTCTTATTATATTAAAGTATTACGTAGGTATCCCAAATGAATTTTTTAGTACATATCTCACTATTTCAAAAGAACAAAATTTAAATATAATAATATAGATGGTTGTGTTACAGTTACTCAATGTTGAATTTCAACATACGTTAACTGGATCTCTCACTTGTTTAGGTAGTTCCCTTAGCTATTACTTTAAGGGAAATTCTCTGCAAAGTAGTAAAATAATGGTTAAGCCCTTCGCCTTTCAACTAATAAGTCACACGTTTGAGAAAGTCATGTGGTGTTAATAGCTTTTACACATACTAAAGTTAAATTCATAATGCTAAATGCATGAAATTCTATGTGGTTATTAATTTGCACTTGATTACCTATCGGTTAAAATTCACCAATTCTTTGTTAATTTCGCAGCCTTCAAAAACACTAACTAGTGTTCTTTTTTCAACTTTAACTCCTGTGAAAAATCACTAACGTTCATATAAATATTTTTCCTGCCCATTAACTTGTTGTTCAAGCTGATTCAAAAGAATGAAGAGGTTACGGAAAGTAATGAACTGATTAAGAATGATATAAGAAGACGAATTGTTCTGCTACAGGAGGAACTACAGAAAATGAAAACCTATAATAATAATAATAGCAATAAAAACAATGAAACAGAAAACGGCACACACAAAGTAGAATGAAGTCTATGTTTTTTGGTTGAATAAATCATGACTTTCACCTATTGTAAAGGTTAATATCAATGTATTTATCTTGTCTTCTCCTCAAGGTTTTATTTGTAACTTAACTGTTTTTCTACATTAACCCACGTTTTTAATGAGTTGATTATGTAATTTGTTCAACAAATATACGAACTTGAGGCCGTATAAACTTTCCTACTTACGCCTGTCACCCCTCGTGGAGCATTAGTCCGCTGACCCAGATTCTCCAACTTATTCTATTCTAGCCTATCCTTTCCAGTTGTTGCCACGTGCTGTCCATTCTCTGTCTCTTATTCTCAGCACAATGTGTTGCGTGGTATTCCTCTCCACCATTTGCCTTGAAGACTGCGTGGGGACTTGTCTTGTCACGCAGTTTGGGAATCTCGGCAGTGTCTAACTCACTTCCACTCCCTAAGCTGAAAGCTGATTTGCTCTCTCCCACAGTAGGTTGTTACTGATGGTGTCTGGCCAAAGAATCCGCAGTATCTTGCTTGTATGAGCAACTGTTAATAAACACCTGTAACTTTTTGATAATGGCTTTTGTATTTCTTCAAGTTTCTGCTCCATACAATAGAGTGGTTTTGACATTCGCATTATAAACTCTAACTTTGATGTTGGTTAACAGTTGTTTTGAGTTCCAGATGTTTTTCAATCTCAGAAATACCAATTTGTGTCCTTACATCTGCACCAGATCCATTTTGTTTATCGGTACTGCTGCTCAGGTATGTAGACATTTCCATGTCTTCCAAATCTTCTCCATCAAGTATAGTCTGGTTTGAACCTGTTGTATTGTATTTAGAGTCTTGTTTTTTCCTCTGTGTATGATGATATCTACTGCTGCAGAGGGTAGTACTACACTGGCCGTCTTCATCTGCATATGTTGTTGTGTATGGGATAGAAGGTCTAGGTCATTTGCGTAGTCTAAATCGTCCAGCTGCCACTGTATTCCGTGGTTCCCCTGAGATGTTGACGTGTTTATAAACCAGTCAACCACCAGAAGAAAGAGAAAGGGTGAGAGTAAGCAACCTTGTCTGATATCGTGTTTTAATTGGAACGAGTCTGTGAGCTATCCTCCATGCACGATTTTTCATCGTAAGGATTCCGTCCTATGTTGACTATCTTAGGTACACTGCAGTGTCTCCATTATGTCATCCTGTCTACTTCCTGGAATGCTTTCTCGTAGTGGGTGAAATTGATGGACAGTGGTGAGTTCCGTTAAACTGATTATTCCACAATGATCCTCAGTGTCGCGATTTGATCGGCACCCGATCGATCTATACGGAGTCCAGCCTGTTGATCTCGAAGTTTTGCTTCCATTGAATCTTTCACTCGGTTCAATAACGCGGTTGAAACCTTTACCTGATACTAATAGTAGTGTGATGATTCTGTAGTTTTCACACTAGTTGTGATCTCTTTCGGTATTTTGATGACGTATCCTTCCTTCTAGTCTGTTGATACCAGTTCTTCATCCCAAGTCTTGCTGAGTAGGGCGTGGATCATCTTTGTAGTTACTTGTATGTCTACTTTCAATGCCTCAGTTGCGATGTTGTCTGGTCCTGTTGCTTACACACTTTTGATCTGTTTGATGTCCGTTCTGACTTCGATTGTTAGTGGGGTGACATATATAGCAAGGTGTGTATTTCTGCTGATTTGATGTCCGGTGGGTCCAGTGAAGATGAAATATTCGAGAGTTCTTGAAAGTGCTCTACCGGCCTACGTCGCTGTTCTTCAATTTCGGCGATTGGTTTACCTTCCTTGTTCTTCACTGGTCGTTCTGGTTTACTACACTTTCCAGAGAGCTTCTTCGTTGTTTCGTGTTTCCTTATGTTACAAGATGTAAACGAGCTAATGCTTTTATTATACTGCACTAATTTCCTATTACAGTAATAATATCTTTCCAAAAATCTAATCCTGATTTCATTCTTTCTTTATAGTTGACAATTTTTGAGGTTATGCTCCACCATCATTTATTATTAATGTATGAGATCATTTTAAATGCTAATTATTTAAACAAGTTTTACTTGGATTTATCAATAACAATGAACACTACATGGTTTTGGATCCTTACGAGAATCTATATCATGTTTAGTGAAAGAAGAACACTTGATTAAAAAAATGTTCTTATTTTACCGGTAGCACTAAGGATACGAAAATAAAACTTGACTACTCTTACATATATGAATAGCGTAATGTACATGAGCACATATCATCACTCTATGGAGCTGAGGCCACTTGGACACTGACTGGAAATCCAAACGAATCAAGTTTAAACTATGAAATGAAATAGTTGTTTTCATTACTACACGAGTCTTGAAGTTATTGCTGGTAAAGCCAGAAAATATTTGTAGCTCAGAATGAGGATTTTAAAAGTGACATATTCTCTGAGCTTTCATTGTCTTTCTCAACAATATCTAATATATTCTACTAATCTATAATTTAGTTAATTATTGTCTACAAGCATATGGCCGTTGTTTCTGTGATTACTTGGACTGTTTTCACTCCACATATGCATTGACTTAAATGAAGCTAATATCGCTGCATTTAACAGCTGGCTGGTGTATATGTAAACAGAGAGAGGGCGCTTTGTCTTATGCAGTCTCTTGAAGTTGTTACAATTTATCCTGTAAATGATGTTTGATTCGTTTCTGTTTAACAATCAAATTCTAAGTAATCAGAACAAACTCAGTGAATTATGGTGTGTGTCCCGATTATGTTGTTGAGAGAAACGTTGAAAATCTCACAAATAAACTATCTATGTCAGAGAACACAGCACCTTCATTATTCAAGCAAGTGGAAGTTAATGGCTGTATGAAGTTAGATTAATTAGTACATTCATTGGAGTAAATGTAGTCGGAATATATGTACACACATAGTTTTATAGCAGTTAATTAGTTTAGTTGACAAACGTTCGAGACGATGGCCAAACAAATAAGCATATCAAACCTGTACTTAGGGTAGCTAGTTTTCAACCAACTAATAAGATGAGAGAAAGTTAAATAAATCGTGAGTTACTAAAAAGTATCATGATTAAAATATAGACGTCACACCAATCTAGAGCTAGATCTATGCTTGCAACTGTCCTGAATATCCCTTATATATTGAATCAGAAAAGCAAATTAAATGTCAACAAAACTGATATAGGTTACAATGTATCGTTGGTCACATGAAGTTGGGAATGTGAAGTAACAATGTTGCGCTTGTAAATCGTCTGATAGTCATACGGTTTGTAGTTAGTATTATTTATTACTGGAAATTTCGGAAAGGTCAATAGTATTTCCAATAAAGCAATATACAACAACCGGAATATTAGACAATGAAAAACACTAGACTACATACAATCTTTATGTGCTACGCAAGTAATTTTAGAAATCATTGTTTTATGGATGAATTTGACTAAGACATGACCACTTTCTTTCGACAGCTGTTATTTATTGACCTAAGCACTTAAATTTTAAAAAAAAAGAATACGGGTTTTGTTAGTGGGACATAGATGGATTTAAAGCGTGATTACGTCACTACGCGCTGATTGGCTAATTTCCTATCCAATCAGCGCCTGATCGAAGCTTGGAGAACAGGATAGAAAATTCTCGTATTATTAGCTGCATGCTGATTGGTCAAATCCAGCCCAGTCGATCACGTGAATTTTCTTCCAGAAGTTTTCTCATGTAAAGGCTATAAATAGACTAGCATTGTATTTATCTTGGCCTTCAAGCCTTCTAGCCTTCTTCGCTTTCAAGCCTTTTTGCCTTGGCTTTCGCCATCACCTCCAGCTTCTTTTCCTTGCTATTTTGGAATACAATCCTTCCTGTTCAACCGTGTTCTGATTTGTGTTACTTGTTCAGTGTCTTGTGTCAAGAATACTAAGCAATAAGATTTAGCCGGGAAATATCGTCCACAACCGTTACAACAGTGGCGACGGAGAAAAAGGAAAAAAATTTCAAGATGCCTATTTCAGATGATCAGCTTAACCGAATACTACAACAACAGCAAGCACAATTAGATGCACAAATGCGGTTGTTGGAGACCCTAACTCAACAGCTCAACATCCAGTGTTCGAGTCCACATACTGTTTCAAATACGTCTTGTGAAGCAGTGGCTAACAGTATACCAGAATTCGTCTATAATCCTGAATGTGGAAATACTTTTCTGACGTGGTTCAAACGTTGGGAAGATACATTTAGAATTGAATTCGGTAAACAAGATGATGCATGGAAGACTCGGTTGTTGCTGCGTAAGTTGGGAAGCAATGAGTATGAACGTTACGCTGACCACGTATTACCGAAGTTACCTCGAGAGCTCAGTTTCGAGGAGACAGTAACTCAGCTGTCAGATATTTTCGGCGAATCTTCATCATTGTTTAGTATCAGATATCATTGTCTAAATCTGGTGAAACATGAAGATGATGAATATGCGGTCCTTGCAGACGTCGTCAACAGAGAATGTGAACGGTTCAAGTTACGCTCGTTGACGGAAGACCAATTTAAATGCTTAATATTCATCAAAGCTCTTCAGTCACCGCAAGATGCGGAAACCAGAACTAGACTTTTGATTCGAATGGACCAAGACCCTAATGTGACACTCAGAACATTGACAGATGAGTGTAAACGCCTACAAAGTATCAGGCACGACAACATGTTGATTGAACAGGTAAATCACAATTTAACCAGCAGTAGTGTCAATGCTATTACTAGGTTAAATGTCCAGAAGCCGATAGCATCTCGTAACAAACCAACGACGGCATGTTGGTTATGTGGTGATTGGCACTACGTACGATTTTGTCCATTTAAAAAACATAAATGTCAGATGTGCCATAAACGTGGACATAAAGAAGGCCATTGCCAACCAAATCGTACGTCTCAGCCGAAGAAGAAGCGCAAACGTACTCGACATGTGGTGAAATCAGCCGAGTCTAAATCACTTTCTCTCGTAGCTGCTTTTCAAACAGAATATGACGTTCGGAGAAAGTATGTTACTATCCAGATGAACGGTGCATCAGCTCGTTTCCAAATCGACACGGCATCAGATATCACCCTAATGTCTAGAGAAACGTACAACTCGCTGGGAAAACCGCCAATGAAGCCATCTAAGAAAACAGTTAAAAGCGCTTCAGGTGGTGTGTTAAAACTGGTTGGTGAGATGCAGTGTGAATTTTCCTTCAACGGAACAAAGTGTAGAGGAATATGCTATCTGACAGAACGGCCAAACCTTGATCTTCTTGGTCTAGATATGCTAGAAAAGCTGGGAATAATGGATTTACCCATTAACAGTGTCTGCAGCGTATCGTGTTCATCATTGGACACCCCGATACTTAAAAAGAAGACAGGTGAAAGGTTACAAGATAAACTAAAGAGGAAGTCAGCCTCTGTTTCTCAGAATAGCCTTGGCCGCTGTACGAATCTGAAAGCTAACTTACCAGCGAAAGCAGATGCCAAACCTACTTCACGTCCGAGACGCCCTATACCATATGCTGTTCATGAGCCTCAACAAAACTTATCGGTGGGGAAGCAGCCCAATCGACGGTTGTTTAAAGATATGGTTCCTACAAAGCAGGCGGCTCGTAAGAGTACGGGTGGCAAGGCACCCAGGAAGCAGCTGGACCCTGGCGCCAGATCCTACGAATCTTCTCAAAGGGGAGGTGTTAGTGGGACATAGATGGATTTAAAGCGTGATTACGTCACTACGCGCTGATTGGCTAATTTCCTATCCAATCAGCGCCTGATCGAAGCTTGGAGAACAGGATAGAAAATTCTCGTATTATTAGCTGCATGCTGATTGGTCAAATCCAGCCCAGTCGATCACGTGAATTTTCTTCCAGAAGTTTTCTCATGTAAAGGCTATAAATAGACTAGCATTGTATTTATCTTGGCCTTCAAGCCTTCTAGCCTTCTTCGCTTTCAAGCCTTTTTGCCTTGGCTTTCGCCATCACCTCCAGCTTCTTTTCCTTGCTATTTTGGAATACAATCCTTCCTGTTCAACCGTGTTCTGATTTGTGTTACTTGTTCAGTGTCTTGTGTCAAGAATACTAAGCAATAAGATTTAGCCGGGAAATATCGTAAGCAACCGTTACAACAGGTTTGTGTCGCATTTTCTGTAGAAGGATGTAAACGTACATTTACGAATAAACTGTACACGCAAGTCGCTCACAGTCTAGCATAAGATTCATGGTGATTTGAGAATCTGGCTTGGTGACAGGTAAACAAGTTGCTTAACATGGAGAGTGTAAAAATATTGGATTTGATCATACGGCAGACAGTAGTCCCAGATATATATTGTTCAGTAGAACTCAAGCACGTTTTAATTTTCACTTTATCTGATACCTGGTTTCAAGATAGTACAGTTGTACAATGCCGAATCGTATTTTTTTTGGTAAGCCAAAGTGTTAGGATCGATTTACCACTTTCTAATGGCTTCAAATTATCTTTATTAACTTGCATATCAGATGCTAAACATCCAGCAGACGTGCAAATCAAATTAGATTTAAAGAAAACATCCCAGTGAAACTACGTGTTATAAGCACCGCTACTGGTGCAGCGATTCCAAATGCAGGATAAATAATTACATATTAACTAGCTTCCTGCCAAGAAGAATAGTTTGTTTTTTAAAAATTTTTCATTTCATCCAAGTGTTGGCGTATTGCTGAATAAGCTTTAAAGAAATAGTTGTATTCTGAATATCCAATTTAAGAATATGGTATCAATTACCAGTTTAAGTATTGGTATATATATATATATATATATATTTGATTAAGGATAAGTAAATTTAACAATTATCTTAACCTATGCATATATATATATATTTGATTAGGATAACATTACAGTCTTCACAAGATAAAGGTGGCTAGAGGAATTTTACAAATGTTGATAATTGTCAATTAGTAGATATATGAAATACATCTAACACATCACTTAATGAAAAAAAAGAGACAATTACACGATCGAAGATCATCAGCTTAGGGGAAAACAGAATCAACATAAATTGGGTAGATAGTGGTAGTATATAATTAGTGGCAATATCCAACCACATTCTATGTTGTTTATTTTTGCTGTTACCCATAACTTAATACATATTTGAGGTAAAAAATAATTAATGGCTAGGAATACCACCCGGCTGCCCGAGTTTAAGCTACAATAGCGCAAGGTTCGAATCTCAAGTTAAGTGATCGAACCACCGTGCCATGGACGTAACAAACTGATCATCACTTGTGCATTGCTACTGTTCTTCTGAAAAGACGGTGGAAACATTACAATCAAACTATTCAACTCACGGAACATAAACCCAACCGAAATACATTTCAATATATTAGCTTTTATAAGTTAGAATATTTGCACATGGTGTAGACTAAAAAAATGATACTACTGAATCAAAAAGTACCACAACGATTTTTAATTCAATAAATTAAAAATTTTGGGTTGTTTTGTTTCAGTGAAGTGTTCCACTGAATTTATTTCAAAGTGAATTATTATTGTGAACTTGTTTTAAATAAACAAAACTGAAATTTCATTAAAAAAAGTTCCAGAAAACAAGAAGAAATTAGACAATACACAAAATAAATCATGCTGCTATTGTTGCTAAATATAAAATTAAAATATATATATTTCATGTATTTTTAGTAAATGTTAAAATATAGTAATGATAATAGAGTATTGACTAGAAAAATGTAAAAAAAAACATATCATAAATTAAATTAGGTCAAGTGTTCTATGTGTGTGTGTATGAGTCTGAGTACGCGGCTACAAATGTAAGATGTCACGAATAAATAGTTGTCGTTGTTGTACAACATGAATATCTTTTAAGTTTTCTAACTTTTAATTTAAAAGGAAAAAAAATACTGGTGCATAGACCATCAGAGATATAGAATGAATTGGTTTCATCCGCCGTCCAACAAATAACAAAATCCGTTATTCTTCCCTCATAAAATTTTATCATTACAATTAATGCTATGAAATGAAGGAGTGACATTGACATTGAGTGTATCTGTCGGCTTTTCATATCGCCTCCTGTCTAGATAGAATAGACATAACGACTTACGTCGAAGAAATAATAGGTGTCGTGAAGCTATTCTATTGTTGTACTAGTTGAACACGATCCGACGAAAAACAAAAGGATGTGTACAATTTTTTTTCAAAAAAAATTTTTATGAAAAATAAATCAAAGATATGTAAAAGAAAAAGTAAATGATACTATAATTATTGGCAATGCCGATTACGTAATAGTTAAAAATTAATTATGATGATAATTTACAGAGGGAAATAAGAAATAAATTATCCAAATATGTGAACTAGGAATAAAACATCCAGTTTTGAAATTGACAAGAATATGCACATTTTCAAGTTAGTAAAAATATACGCGAGTGGAAGTGTTCATTTCTTCTCAGTATAATCACTGTTTCCTCCATACTCGGATAACACTAAGCGCGTTTTTACCTACTTACTATAGATTCTCTATGAGAACGAAATTCGCAGAAGAATAAATAATGAGAATAGACTGTAACTTGATAATCATGTCAAAATTTAAATATATATATATATATATATATATATATATATATAGAAGTATAAAATAGTTTTAACATTCACTACCAAGTAGAGCAGGTTCAAATATTAAATTGAATTCATCCAATGATGTTAACAAATCTTGTATAATTTGTCTTAAATCATGACTCAATAAAAAACTTCTTGGTTCATACATATGATACGTGATAGGACTAATTGCCAATATGGATAACCAATCAGAGAGTAGATGATCACGAAGTGCATGACAAATAAAACGCTATCAAAAGTGAAGTACAAAGACACAGGAAAACAAAAAGAATAACTTGGGATAAAAATATACACTGAATAAGTAAATAATTGTAACAAACATTAGACAAAAATTAGACAATTTTATGCTTAATGCAGGGATTCAATAAATTATTCTCCGCTAGAATATTAATCGACACTGTTGATTACATCCGTCAAACCAAATTAAAAACCAATGGTTATGAAAGAGGTGAATAGTGACCTGCAACTCGGTATTGATCTAATTAAAAAAAGTGCAGATCAATTACAGACCCTGGTTCCTCACATTTTTACTCTGATTGAGAAAATTAAATCCAGGTAAGAGTGACATGTACAAATGCTGAAGCTTAGCTTCTACCGATATTGATGTCAGTCATCAAGAAACACACTATGGAGAATGAGTATAAAATCATTAGTTCTTCATTTCCAAAATATTTTCAATGCAGATATAATGAAATCGAAAATGATATCTCAGTAACTAGATTGCAAGATTAAGTATAGAAAAAGACAATTGTGGATAAAGTGTTAATACAGTCTGTTTTTATTTTAACTTAATAATTATAAGGATATCGTTTGAGTAAGTCAACTACAATCCGAACTTCAAAATACCATACTGACTATAGTTATTGCTTGATCGGTTGCTTATTCTTGTAATTGATTACCCAAGATAGTCAAATTAGGACGTAAACAGGCTAATGGTAGTACATTTTGATTTCTGCTGACGATTGCG
Source organism: Schistosoma turkestanicum (assembly GCA_944470395.2). Taxonomy (NCBI): domain Eukaryota; kingdom Metazoa; phylum Platyhelminthes; class Trematoda; order Strigeidida; family Schistosomatidae; genus Schistosoma; species Schistosoma turkestanicum. The sequence continues at coordinate 56,495,303 of OX103979.1, forward strand.
AAGGCTCCTTCCCTTTTTATCCAATTTTTTTTTAAAAAAACCATTAGGTAACGAGATTTCATGATACGTTTCGCTATCTATTGTAACAGTGCAAATAAACATAAAATTTACCTGTCAAACAACTAAATAGTTTCATGATCTCTGACTAACTGTTTAATATTTAAAAGACACCAATCGAAATACAGAACAAATTAAACATTAAATACACCTACCTGAAATTTACCCTTTTTACCCAGTGTCATACTATGATTACTAATATTTTGTACACACATAACAAATTGTAATGCAGTTTGTTGTACATGATTTGACATTGAAGCTAATCTATTATTCATTGAAATATCAGTAGATCTATTTTGTGCTAAGTTCATAGTATTATTTGTTGGAATTAAACGAGAGAATGCAGGTGAAGCAGGTTGTGAAGATGAGAATAAATTCAAACGTGTATTGGCATAGTTTTGTTCATTTTGACTATTATTATGTAGTGAATAAGTTTCATTCACCGCAGAAAATGATGGTGAATGCGGCAGTAATCCATGCGGTTTAATGATAGATGACGAGGTTGATAATTGTTCATATTTACTATTATTAGTATTATTATTATTGTTATTATTTCCTTGACCATAACGATTATGTTTCGATGTTAATGAACGTGGTAGACTATGTGTAGAAAATGGTAAATATTTTATTCTAGTAGGAGTTTGTAGCTCTGACATATGGAAATTCATCTCTTCTTGTTGTTGCTGGAGATTAGTTAGTTGAAGTTCCACTGAAAAATCGTTTGCGACTTTTTCTGTTTTTTTTTTAAATGTTAAGAAAAACAACAAATATAAAGGGATTTAAAGTAATCTTTTTAATTTATTTCAAGTATAGCTTAACAGCCAATGATGTTATGGTACTCAACTTTAATTGACACTTGTTGTGCATGAGAATCAGTGATGATCAGTATTTGCAACAGAAATGTTCAAAAATCAAATAATTTTAACGTGAAATGTCGCTGGTGAAGTGTAACATTACTAAACTTCTCGAATCATTATTATCACTTCCAAAATTTAATAGATACAACCGAATTGAAATGTTTACAATCTGTTTTTTCAGTTAAAAGTAGTGTTGTTCAAAAGTAAATTTATTCTGAGAAATTATTTCGTGTAAATATGCACATATCAGGCTTATTATATTAATTCATTGGATGCATCAGTTCATATTAGAGAAATATTAATGTCTAATGATATTTTACTATTTTTATTCACAACTTAAATGACAGATAATCAAGAAAAAGCTAGGAAATTTGTAGACCAATTAGATACGTTGAATTCATATTCAGTAGTTTGAACATTACCATGAACAGCAATGAAAACTTGAAAATCAACACATCTACCTCAATGAACTTAACATAAGCAAATCTAACAACCTATTCCCAAGTTATCCTGTAGAAAGAAAGAGTGAAATTCCACATAATAACTACATCTGTCAACTGACATAAATTATTTATCCTGCAAAGAAGCGGGCTACATGAAGTCACGAAACTGTACAACATATAATTTTTCTACTATGAACATTCGAACAAAATGAATAATCGTACATTAATGAATTCTAAAAAAAAACACACACTGTCTGTCAGTCAGTCAATCAACATACCTAAATAATCCCATACGTAAATTTTTCGTTGAAATATCCGACTTGAACGAAATGCATAAGTAAAAACTAAATGTAAAGCTGGTACAAGACCATGTTCACCGCACCATAATGATGTTAAACTAGTTGTCATTGTATTAGCAGGATTTGTTTTACAAAAGAATTTTAGTAATCGATTCACTGCACTAGCCACTCGTTCATGGATTATGCCAGAGTTTAAATTTTCTAATTAAAAGATAAACCGAAAAAAACTCTTTACGTGAGAAGATACAAGTAAACATAATGCAATTTATAGTTAATGAACTGAATTAAGCAAAGTGAATTTTCAAACCATAGAATCAATATTGTGATATAGACGTTGATCTGACAATGTTTCTATTTATAACTAAGAAAATATATCAGTATATGACTGTACTAATACTTGCTATTACCACGCAAATGCCAAACAGTTGGTCTACGCCTACCAACAATACCCACTTCAACTGTCAGTCAATCCACGAACTGACTAAATGTTTTGTTTTAGCCTCATTTAAATTTCTTACAACATACCCTTATACCTAACAACTCCACCGGTCAAGGTGCGTGCTAGTTGTGCGTACATGACATCTGTTCTAATAGTCCCTTTCCCAACCCAGGCATTACTTACTCAGTGCTCTCAAAATACACGAGCAGCACTTCGAAGACACCATTGATCTTATGCTAGTAACCCACGGATATCTTCTATTTTTAATGGCCATGCTGCACATCTGTAAAGTAGAACGTAATGACCTATTGCAGAGTGAACGCGTCCTTTCGTTACGAGATGGATATCTCACCTACGACACAAGTAACACAAGTTGTAATACCATCATCTCTTCGCTCAGCCACAACACCGTAAGATTAACCTAATTAACTTTCGTTTTGATTCAGACTAAAAATCGCAGACCAAAGGTACTTTATCTGAGCTTCTAACTTTTTGAGGGAGGTTGGAAAGGTTCCCGTAAAATTTAACTTACACTTCATCCAAGTTGAAATCAGTGACAGAGCAGTCAGAGACAACAAAGAGGGAATGGTTAGCAACTCTACATTTTCCAGTTTTTAGTCTCGTTTAGTCAGAAAGTGTAAAAGCGACTGCCCGTTGAAATCAAACCTAGGGCTGTAAGAAGGTAGCAATGCTACACATGCTGGTTATCCGGGGAGAACACCTTACGCCTGACACACCTTTCTACAGCCAGTAGTACGACTTCGCCCTCAGACCTTGAGTAGTTGCTTTTAGTCTCATCGTTCTCCAATCGAATCGCCTGGCATAGTAGAACCTACAACAACATATGTTCCAGCTAATATGGCTCGGTTGAGCCATCACAATAGGTAAGCCCAACCACCACATCACGTAGTGCAACTATAAAATTTGTTTATCAAAACACTTTAATGAACTACAGTCAGTAAAGTAGTTACTAATGGAGAATAGTGAGCTATAAGAATGTTTTCTAGAAGTTTACATTATGGATTTTCAAAGTGTTATTTTGGTTTAAACGAAATTCTAGCCATATCATGAAGCTAACTACAAAATCCAAATATGACTCCTTACAAGTATAATCTCTCAAATGTTTTGATTATATTTTACTATTTGAAGAAAGAATATAAATCAACGATAGTACAGTAGTACAAGGACAAGCTTAAGATAATCGAGACGAATTTTCATCCAGTATCTTAGTCAATTAAAAAATGGATATTTTAGCTAAAAGTAGTGTAGATAAATTTTAAAATAATTGACGAAACCGCAAGTTGAACTTCTTGTAAACTGAAGAAAAGACATAAAACTTCGTTCTTAAGGATACAGTTTATTCAGTTTCTTGAATTTTTTATGGAGACCAAAACAGGTTTTTAAGTCTCCATATTTTTCGTACACAACGTAAAGATTATGGGTTTGAGGTAGGTATCTACATTAAGAACTGATAACATTCATAATGCAAGTGTTGTATAGTAATAGACATGAATGAATTCGGTGCAAAAATTCAAGAGCAACTAACTGATTAGCTTTTCAATAAAATATAGTACCACCGAAGTAAAGTTTTATGATAAAGATTTAGGAATATTGTCTGTTTGTAATTGGCAGACAGGATTGAGCACTTGATAAGTCGTTTGAAGTTTATGATGAAAAAAAGTAATTTTCGCAACCAATTAAAAGAAAGGTAACTCTCCAACTAGTTACACGTGTTAACTGAATGTCGTGCAAAAGTCTGAATAAAAACACCTAGAATGTGTGACTGGTTCGTCCACTCATTATACATACTTTTATCCATAAATCTTATTGAAATATATATAGGCGCAAGAAATTTTAGTTTAAAAGGTATTATTATTATTATAGTTAATCAAACAAAAAATCTTATCATTTGGTCAATTTCTTTTTTACACAAAAGAATTACAAACGTAATTCACACAATATCAGAGAAATAATCGAAAACTTACTTTGATCCGAGTTTCGTCTTGACAAAGATGGTGATGGACAACGATTCGGTAAATTTTGTGAACATTCAATAGGATCTAATGTTGGAGCTGTGAAAAGCAAATCTTCAAAACAGATAGAAATAATAATAATAATAATGTCAACGAATAATGTAAAAAAATAAAATGTTAAAGTTAATTAACAAAAAGGATACTTGATTTCGGTATATAGTGTGCGATTAAACGTGATTATGTGTGAAACGAAGAAAGAAAATGTGTTCGTGTAGAAGTGATCAAAAGTAGGGAAATAAAAACCAAGTAGTCATGATTGGCCAAATTCAGATAATATTAAGTGTGAAAGTTACCAGTAATCGTACTGAATGATCGTCATCCGATATTTCAAAAGAAATTTAAATCAAAATTGTACTAGTCCATAGCGATACAGTAGTTTCAATGGTTAAGTATTTGTTCTAGATTTGACCACATGGCTGGTTCATAGGTCTGCGCTAATGGGCGGTCTCGTAATAAGATGAGACAGATGTGCAGAGCCTTTTAATTTTGAATGGTACCTCAATTAAAAATGATCTGTAACAAATACGACGTACAAGTTCAATTAATCTACATAAAATCCTTCCAATAAATATAAACTTTAAGATAACAGACCTACTACACTAAAAAACTTAACTCATGAGAATTTATAACAAGAAGTTCGAGGGTTAGATTGTAAGGTTAAACTAACTAATCAAGCATAACTACACAAAAGTAAGATATTAATGGTTATATGTGGTCAGAATGAATATTCATTTAGATTGAAACCTATAGTTAAAATGCCAAAGCATTTACCAAACAGTTTAAATGTTATGATATCGAGTTGAAGCAAGTTTATGAACTCACAGTGATAAACAATCTTCGTAGACGAAATTGCTGAGGTATCATTTAGTGTTATCAATGAGGTGATGTAATTTAGCATTATTTTACTCATTCAACTTTTCAACCAAATTATTTCCAATCGTAAGTTCAAACCTAACTATGTGCATCATAATTTAAAGCCACAGCTAATATGACTGAAAGTAGTTTAATCATTAAAACTTCGAAAATGGCATCGTTTTATAGCATGGTCGTCTTTTGAATATAGAAGAACCACCAGCCATGATGATAAAAACGTAATTAAAATAATTCTAATCACACCAATATGTTTATAACTTCCTTCAATGATTTAAATATATATATATATATATATATTCCGATTAACAAGCTAATCAGATTAGTTAAAACAAACTAAATGATTTCACTCATCTAAAATGTAAACAACATGATAGATACTATTCGAATGGGTAATGTTTTATTCCTATGAAAACATCCGAAATCGCTTCGTGTTATATTCAGTTATGTTTTTTTTTCCATTAAGAATTCAATTAGCAACTGGTCACCAAATACACACAATCGATTTGTCCGAGATTAATAACCAACAGACGACAATACACATCAACACACATGAGCTAGTGTTGTTGTAACCAAAAAGGATCTTATCACCAGTGTAGTATTTTTGAAAGACCTTGTATACAGAAGTTACAATTTGCTTCTAATCAATATATCGTCTGCAATATTTACTAATGGAACAACTACAAAAAATGATGTACACACAGAAACTCCTATAATATACACCTGTTTAAATATCAATAGCACATAAACAAACCATTGATTGTTAGGGAGCGCTACGCCAGGATATTATTATTTAGTTTGAATCCTTGACAAAAACTAATCACATTAATTATCAGACTATGAAATGGAAACAGAAAATAGTAGCCAAATTCTAGAAAGATAAGTGCAAGCAAAGACTAGTGTGAAACAAAAACATATCAATGTGAGTTTGAAGTGTTAGAGGTTATATAAGGAATTCAAACTACCCAGATAGCATTTTTTTTTAAAAAAAAATTGTATAAACTACAAAAACAAACAATGTTCAGGTTAGCAATAATTTTATTAGAGCAAAACATTATCATCAAAGAGAGTATATAGTGCATTAATGGTGAGTGTAGATATTTAAAAAAAAAACAGAAAAAGTGAGACACGTAACTTACAACACAAGTACCGCTTTATTATCTAATTATAAAAACATGTTAATAAACTGTGATTTATTTGTTTTTTTTTTCGCCGATGGATAGAAAAATGAAGAAAATGAAATGACAAAAATTAATATTACCTAATTTTCCACAACATACTAAGGTTTTTTTTGAAATCACTGCATGAATTAACGTTTGACGAACCTTCGTCCAAAAATAACTGATACCATCAATTAAAACACTTTCATAATAGATTCTGATGACCCAATGTCCACTGAACTTATTCATCAGATGGATAAAAATAATCTGTTTAATATGAGAACTGTGGACATATTGATTTTGTGAAAATGATGACGTAGTCACTTCATCTCTCATGGAAGTACTCTCGATTTGTGGTGATGTATTATTTCCAGCACTGTTCCTATTAATTAAATCATATGTGAAAGTCCACACTAATTGGTCATTGTGTGGTGTGAGCTACTTATAAGTAGTATATGACGTGAGTGTCAACGTAATGTCTGGCAGCGGAAGATGGGGAGAGATCAAGAAAGGAAGAGTTAGAACACAATGGAATTTGTATGAAACGCATGAATAGTGACAATGGATTGATGTTTGGCAACAGGAACAGTCCAGTTCGATAGGATGGACTGATAATTTGCAAATGAACGATTTACGATATGGTTTTCCAATTTTACTGAGTAACTCTGTAATTTTCGTTTAAGTGTACACAATCTACTTTTTCATCAACGCGGCAGGTCAATGACTGTTAACAACTAGCATTCTTAAAGGCTTAGTTGAAGTGTTAATTCAAAGAAATTGTAATGTACATCCTCATTGCTTTGTTTCCAATCGAATAAAAGGTTCAAGATAGTGAAAATCTTGTATCGAATAAACGTAAATACAATAAATGAAAGGTCGTGTAATAGGAGACATAGCAAAGTAATGGAAATCGAAATAAAGTCTACTAGCAATTACTTCATACACTACGATATTACCGGAACAATGGATAATTTGAAACAAAAAAGTATATACACTTACAAGGATCATTCGATGCAATACGAATTTGTTCACCAATCAGAATACGTTCTAATGCATCATCTTCAATGCCCAAACCAAACCAATGATAACATGGGAATCTATAAATTATTGTATTTTAACACAATTTTTTCAATATAAAAAAAATACTGAAATTTGTAAACATAAAACTAATGTAGAATTGATTTTACATCTCTACAAGTATTCTCCCATTCAATAGACTGGATGGCAATACTGATAGAGTGAAGGAATACACCAGATGGAATAATTTACTAGCCAAAATGTGTACATCTTATCATCAAATATCCATTTTCAAAACAAGAATATTCTTGACTGTCTTTATCTGCATGTCTTCTATAGCTGAACATACCCTGATAGCGCCATACATCCAGACTCGACACTGTTACACATCCACCGCATACCACTGTGGGTAGTACACGCCTCACTACCACTGGTTTAGAGATCTAGTGCATGTGTAAAACTTGGCTTTAACACTTTATTTGCTTGAAAATGTTAACACGTCATTAAATTTAGTTCACTTATAAAGCATTATAAATACATACAGAACAGTCATAATATAAAGTATCAAATAATTAAAATTATATCAGTTATACATAAAGAGATAACAATATTTCATTGATTGACAGTTTCAATACCATGTGTGTAATTTTAATGGTAGGTGATATGCTGTGTATTTTAACGTTAAAACACTGGATTTATGGACCATAGCCTAGTCTCCAGAATGTTTAAACTCTCAAAAGCTAAGCATAAAATATGATGAAAGGTAATGCACACAGACAGTTAGGATATTCAAAGATTCACACATGTGAACTGGAGATTCTGCAAGCCTCTAAGAAATAAGTTAAAATTAATAACAAAATTTAGTAACTATACAATCGAAAAATATAGTGCATTTGCTAGAATTCTCATTGAAGGGATTTTAAAGAAAATTGATTGAACAAAACAGATTAGACGTTTTAACAGCTTTTGAAAAAAATTTTCAAGGAGACAACGAGAACGATTTGTTATATTGTACCGTTTATGAATAGACTGCCGTGCTAGTTAGTGTATCATATATGCGTGTCCATATTACTGAAATAGTTTAAAATCTCTGTGTACTGATGATGAAAACCATTCGAAGCAAAATTTCATAATCTATTGACGACTGAATACAAGTGTATTCAAATTAATAAAAAAAACGAAACAATTTACTGTTACATTAGATTAATTATTAAAATAAATGATATGAAGAAAAATCAATAAGGCGCCTTCAGAAACCGATAGATGAACTTACAAATGTAAATGATTAGTTGTACGATTATAGACAAGAATAAATTCAATAAACCATTTTGGCGCGGAACCAGAATTATCATGTCCAATTTGTATAGTGGACAATAAACCAAGATTACGATTCTAAATGGGTGAGAATATATACATTAAAATAAAGGGAAAACTAACAATAACAGTATGATCGTTGACAGTAAATGAGAGATAAAAAAAGCATAAAATACCAATAAAGTTAGATAAATACTCGTTACAAGTCACCTGTAATAGTATGTACATATTCGGAGGTTAGAAAGGCAGGCAAATTCCTCATGCTTTTGAGGGTATAACAGTCTTTGTAGCTCTCTATTTGCTACATCAAATAAACGTTATAAATACATTCGAAAGTGATCAACGAACAATTTTTTGACTCATTAAAATTCAAAAAAGTCACAGCAATTGATAGGTTTAAGTCTAGCCAATGTATTAAAAAAAATCGGCTGCTTTACTAAACATTCTAAGTTTCTATTTCCTATTCTTCTAACAGTCTAATAAGTAAAGTTGAAATGTCTAATTCTCGAAAAGCACCCATAGTTTTGTTATGTGACAAAAAGGCTTATATATATATATATATATTCTAGAACCATCATCTTAAACCGTTGCAAAAACTGTCAAAACCAAAACTTTGGACTTAACATTTTCAAAAAAATTCTCCTTTAGATATGGACTGGTAATTTCTCGAAATTTTAAATTATATGTCAGTTATATGTGCATCAGTTCGAGCTGTCAGAACAAGTCAGCAAAGAGAGATGAAAACATCAAAACCTAAACCAGCCTACTTAGAAGTAGTAACAGTTCTCAATATAAAGGATTAAGTATAGAAATAATCTTAAGGAATAAAAGATTTCAAGACTAGGGATATAAGGATAAACAAAGAGTGAGCGGATTTGATAACTACGACAGGATGAGACGATAGAGACTTCTTTGACACTATAATTTACTGAGAAAATAGTCAGCATCATGCACAATGTTTATAACGGGTTAAACTGCAAAATCATGCATCCAGAGCAGCTCAAAGAGTCGTTCCAAGTGAAGACCGGTATCGGAGCAGCTCTGGAAGGTGTGCAAACCTTTATATACCTGGACAGCATCACTCATAAACATGGTGAATCTGATGCACATGTAAACACACACATTCGCAAAGCAAGCGTAGTATTCCTACAATTGAAAAGTACTTGCAATTCAAAATAACTGTCAACCAACACCGAACTAACATTTTTCTATATGAAAGGCAAAACAGTTCTGTTGTATGGAGCGGTAATTTGAAGAACTACAAAACACATCATCCAAAAGATACAGGTGTCTATTAACAGTTGTCGTCTACACAAGATACTCCGGATTCGTTGGCCAGACATTGTCAGTAACAACTTACTGTGGGAGAGAACAAACCAGCTTTCAGCTCAAGGTGAAATTAGCACAGTGCTGGAGGTGGATATGATACACATTGTGGGAATCTCCAAACTGCATCGCGAGGCAAGTCCTAACTTGGAATCTTCAAGGACAAAGGCGAAGAGGTATACCTATGCTCCATTAGGGGCAAAATGCCAAACCAATTAAGCAGGCACTCAACAAAAGCTGAATTAGTTAGGTTTCAAATTACAGAGACATCATTCATTAAAATCTTTATTGAATTTCGGAACACAATGTAAAACAAAAAAACGAAGATTAGGCAGAAATTTAACAAATATAAAAACACTTACTTTGATTTGAATAAGATTATGACCATGTGGAATACTGATCACTTGAGTTGAACCAAAATGACCATGAATTTTAATCCATGCATTTGCTGTCGATGTTATTCCACTACTATGTTTTCGACCATTGCATATAAATATTTCATAGATAACTTCGGTTTGATTAATCATTCGTGTAAATGAAAAATAATCTACAGCATTTAATGATAATAAATGTACTAAGAATTGTTCACGTTCTTCTTCACATCGTAAGAAAGCATATCTTGTGTATAAATGCCTAATCATGAAACAAAATACAAATACAATAGAATGAAATGAAAATCGGGTAGTTTAACTAGCTCCAGTATAAATTATTACAAATAGTTAAATAGAGGAGAAAAAATATATATGATGAATAATTTAACTAAGTTGTCGTTAATTGAATTTCATATTCAGTTAACAAAGAAACAGAGAAGAGAGGACACGAAAACTATCATTCATTTCAATATACTTTTCTAATCTAAATATACGATGACTTGTTTTTCTGTTAGTAGAGCACTTGATCTTTAACCATTAGGTTGTAGATTTGCATCTCTTTAATAAATCTTAGACAAAAAAAAAGACTGAAATGTTACAACTGAGTAGGCAATTAATTCATAAGTTTTTAAGTTATTTCATATATGGGAAGCAGGCTATTATTATTATGATTAACTCTTATCAGTTAGTCAGTTATATATAATCAAAGGAGAATTGGACGTAAATGTATGTTAGCCCGAATTGCTACAGTATATTAAGACGATGAGATAGGATTAACTAACAAGAGGTCAAAGTAAAAAGTAGTAACAATACTAGAAAGATTGAACATTGTGAGTATAATTTGACAAGACAGAAATTAAAGGGTATGTGTATAGGAGAAGTAATAAAACTCAAAAAATGAAGTTAAGATATATATATAGTAAATGCATCTATATCACTATGATTGACTGTGAGCGTTGTTACTCACAATTTTCAACTATTGATGATGATCAGTGAAAAGATTCCAGCCTGGTAAGCTGAGAACAACAGTCAATGACTTTAAGAACCGATATCAACAATTGGTTTAGACCTACTAAAAAATAACGATCTCAACATGAGTAAGTGGATTTATACATTTTTTCTACAATTTAAGAGACCGTTAGTGCACTTATAAAATAAAAGCCAGTTTATAAACAATTATACCTTAAAAGTTTAGTATCCATTAAAAGACAAGTAAGATGGGCAGATAACAACTTCTTTTCTAAAGCTAAACGAACAAATGCTCTGGCGAAACCAATATCTGTTTTAACAATTTTCATCGACTGAATTGAATGAATATCATTAATTAAAGAATGTTCAATAAATTGTGACCCAAATATTTTACGTAAATCTATAACCATTCCAGCACCACATGGGTCAGCCGAAATGAGTGGTCCACTGACAACATTGCCAACACCGTTACTGCTTTCAGTATTATTGTTGTTAGAAGATTGACCTGGACGAAATGAATTTGAACTCGAATCTTGTGGTCGAGATGAAGCACTTTGAGAACGATTAGAAGAACCACGAACGTTTAACATTTGAAGTTTCATTCTCCAACCAGTCAAACCGGATGATAATTTTGGTGAAAAGGTAGATGACGATGATGTAGTGGATGAATAGCTTGGATCTTGCCAAGGAAAACGTACAGATCGGTAAGGAGATGAAGTGGTCTTAGACAACTGATTAGATTCCGTCATATATACTGCATCATTTGAGAACTTGCGAACACGTTTTAATGAGCTGCAACCTAAGCAACAAAAGGATAGGGAGGATAAAATAAAATACAATTTAAAGTTATTCCGAAGGAAAAGATGAGATTATAAAAATACAAAATGAATATTCACTAGTATGTATACCTTGAAAAAACTGACATTGATTATAAACGAAGAAATATATGACATATCTTGGCATTTATTTGGATGCGATACCTATAAACCTTCGACTTTATACTTTAAAAAATGACATACTCAATCTTTGAAGTTGTAATGCTACAGTCGGTGTGAAGTAATGGAGACAAAGGTAATCTTAAAAAAGGGTAGAAATCATTTGTATCGCTAAGTTAAGAACATTGGGTTTCCTCTTATACTAAAGCAAACTTGGTGAATACACTCAATAATCGCTTTTGTACACATTTATAAGAATTAGCAATGAAACAGAATGGATCAAAGCAAAACTTATGTCAATCATTGAAATATAATATACTCTCAGAACACAAGAACATTTACGTAATAATGTGGTTACACAAAAGAAGAGATATTAAGACAGTTCGTAACAGATGTAGAATAAATGGGAATAAATCATATTGTGAAATACGTTGTAGCATGTTACATATACGACCAACATTGTTTAGACAAAAAACTGGAAACCAGAAAGCACTAAGGCAAGGGTTTCTTCTGAGTATACAATCCAGTACAGAAGTGGGCATCTATGACCCCACTGGGGATCGAACTCAGGATATTTAGGCCTCATATGGAACACTTAACCTTCAAACCACCAAGTTGGCACCCAATGAGTCTCATACTAAGATAAAACAGCTGTCCAGTGTTTCCCGGTTTTTAGTGGTTGGTTAATTAAAAGCAGGCTTTGATGTGAAACCCTAGTTTTGGAATATTTAAACACATTTATTCACTAGTTAACAGTTAACAAAGCTTATTCAACACTGAATGAATATTTATAGACTTTGTATTGATAGTTCATTGTAAACTATCTACACAAATTTTTTTCTTTGAAACTTAATTTACCTTGCTTCACAACAATAAGTACACGAACCCATGACTAATTAGATCGTAACGTACCAACTAAAACTGTTCAGAATATATAGTATTTCAACTCGTTTTTTTAAATTTTCTATAATCCTTAAAATGTCAGAAATGAAGAGGAGAACCAATTTGATTTCAAACGAAAAAAGAAAAAAACCTCATTAAAAAAAGGTTATTGAAGATGGATACAGTGTGAAAGATGCGGCACTTCTTGTGGTGACGTGAATTACCAGGCAGCGGCAAATGTGATAAGGTTATATATATGAAAATGAATCAAGAGTTGAAAAGAAAAAAACCAGGGAAACCATCAAATATAAGAAAATCAATGAAGGGATTTTCAACTTTGTTGAAGAATTAATAGAATTAAACCCATTAATAACAAATTCGAGAAAAAAAAAAATATAAAACATGTTTTCTATAAACCTATTCCTCTATCAACTCAAGAACACAAAGTCTAAGAAAGCAAATTGAAACTTGTCAACTTCGTGAAACGCTTTGATCACAAGGCAATTTAAAAGCATTTTATAAAACCGTGATAATGTGTGCATAGGATTTTATCACTCCCAGTCAGTCATTAGTCTGGTACATCACTGTGTTGAATCTGTGTGGTAACTTGAACAGATTCATGTATGTGGAAGATAATACGTTGTTTACGACTGAATGGTATAAATACCTGGATCACATGAACAGAAAAAAACGAGTAAGGATAAACAAAGATGATATTAACTATGCATTACCTGAATATTTTGTATCAGTTTGAGATGATTTTTGTTGTAAATCAGGTGATAATGTTTGCAGATCCGACGGTAGGCGAGAATTCACACTACCTACATTAACACGACGATGCAGATCAGATATATGAGGTGAACTACTACACGGTGATGGCGTAGGTGGTGATGATTCAAGAGTGAGCAATTCACAGTCATTTATTGCCAATTCTTTATTGGTTTGTTTCATTAATTCAACACGTTTAGCATACAATACCAAGTGTGACCATAAAGCTGATTTACCCTTTATAAAAAAAAGAATACGCAGAAATTTGAAAATATTTTTAAAAATATTCAAGCGGTGAAGTAAAGGTCAGTAGATTGTTTGTTTACTTAAAATGGCATAATCACTAAATAGATCGACATTACATACATTTGTGAATCAAAATCTAATTAAGAGCGTAAAATAGTCAACGAACTGATGACAGATTATCCACAGGAATTAGTTCATATGAAAAATTTTATAGGTTACAACATAGGAAATAGATTATAACTATCAACAGTAAACATATTTGTGTACTAACAGACAGAAGTGTGTTTTACTTACTGTTTTTTTATTCAGACCATGAGACCATATACGTTCCAGTAGATCACATAAGCCAGAAACTAGTGTATTTTCTTCAATTACAGAAATATTTGGATCACAATGTCCCATTTCAATTGCTTCTTGACCAATTTTCTTGAGGACCATTCGTTTAGTCTATGACAACATATGGATAAATTGTCAATGTCATTGTTTTAAAGATTGAATGATACAATATTCTGTTAGTTATAAACCAGAAAGTTAAATTATTATTATTAAAGTAGCACTCCCACATTGATAAAAGAGTAATTTTAAATCTTAGTTGAAACGTCAGATATTTCTGGTATTGAGAAAAACCATTCAGAATTTACCGTTGAGAAGATAAGCTGTGGCAAAATGCTAACAGCTCAATTCTATCTTAAGTTTCTACTGCTGATATTGTCCAGACAGACAATGAAGGCGTCACCATTGAAACACTCGGAGAACGCAAGTTCACTAGTAACAGACAAATCCAAGTAATAGTATTATGAGAAATAAACACAAGGAATACTTTAAAGGAAATCAACGACAAAATATAAGATAATACTATACCATAGAATATAGGGGGAGATGAAAAAGGAATGTATCTGAGCCAACGTAGCTCAATCTTGTATATTGTCACTTCAGTTCTGAAAGCAGTAATCACGAATACTATTTACAGAACTTAACAAGAAATTCAGCACCTCCCAGTTAATAGGAAATAATGAGCTGATATCTGTTATATCCGGTCTCGCTTAGATGATCAAGAGGTTAGAATGGTGATCTATCGATCAATTAATCAATCAATCAAGAAAAACACAACAGTTGTTATCTTTCTGTAAACAATCAACAGACAAATCTAGGTACAAGTTAGTTCTAACAGAAATGGGAAAACTGTTTTTCTACGGTCTTATATATATATATATAACATATTGTAGAAATGTGTTTGGAAATACATTTCGGTACTGAATAATGAGATCAGATATACATGAGGGAATGAGGATAAAAGTGCACAGATTTTGCCCTAACACAATCGAGTAGTTAGTTAAATTAAGAGCCTATCTGCTGAAAAGTCTGAGTCAGTTTTATAAGAAACAAACAGACAGACCATATAAAGATGTTAAGTGGTGGGAGGTGGCCGATAGGAAGCCGTGTTTGACACTGGTTTCATGTTAGCCGGTACTCATCAGTAAAGCGTTCCTGCTATCTTGAAGCAGCCGATGCTCTTTGTGGGACACAAAGACAGATTACCCAGCTTTGCAATCTGAGGAATCACCACTGAGTTACTCGGGCTATAAGTGACCTTTTGTAGGATAGAGTTGTTTTTAACTGATGAATCATTCAGTACTGACCGATGTCATATTTCGCTAGTCCTTTAGTAATAAAAATCTTTCGATAAAGTTGTAATGTTTAGTGACCGACAGAATTTAATTAACACCAAAGAATTAAATGAACAGGACAATGATCGTTAGTCGGTAACTAATCAACTCTACACTGTCTATCAGTTATAGTCAAAAAATAATTCCACCTATCACCCCCCCCGTTAATCAATTAAAATTACCAAAGTAAACTAAAAACAAAAAAAAAGATATCCACTCTGTGATTACCCTATGCTTGCATTCTTCCAGTAATGCGTCAACAAAATCCCAATTAGCTTGAGCCATTCCATTGCGCTGCAGATCAGCAAACTGATGATGTGCATGCACAAAACAACGATTCACTGATTTCGCATTATTTCCATTGGATATATTGGAATTCTGAAAGATGAAATTCCAGTTTTTTTTTAAAAAAAAAAGATAAAGTATTAATGATAATCATAATAAGTTCAATTATCTGATTCAGTGAAATAGATATAAAGTTGTAGAATTTAGAATTATTGAAACTTGACAAGTAATACGTGTGACCAGATTGTTTGGAATTTATGGCACAAATACATCACATGTTTCTGATCAACTCTGTATTTTCATTGTTCGATCAAAATTTATAAAAAGGATTTGTTGCTTTAAATTTCTGATAAGAATACTTCATTTACTAGGTACGAATTCATGTAATTAGCTCAAACGACGCCCCAAGTGTGGAGGCAAGTGATAATAACTAGCTTTCTAAATCGTAGTTCGTTGAGTAGGGTTGTAACCTGTAACTTAGTGGCTGAAAGTTCAATTCCTTAACCACTGAACAACTAATCTGCTCTAGCAATATCATTCAGTAGTTCAGTTAGAGTAAATAGAATGGATTTTGAACCTGAAACCAACCCGTGTATTTCGGCCAACAGGGCATCGGAAACGCAGAGTAAAGACTTGAATAAAAAAGTAATCCCTTACATTTAGCGACATGACAATGACTGGTTGGTTATAATATGGGTATTTTTTACAAAACGGAGCAAAACCAACTAGAGTGCGCTACAGATATCGCTGATGTCAGAAATGAAAACTATTGGATACATACTCAGTGATCCAACGGTTAAATGATTCCCGAGAGGCCTGTAGCTGCTAATGATTCTTGGGTTAGTTACAACGTAGAACTTCGTACGTACGTACATAAGTACAGGTTGCCATACTACATTAGCACAGAGATGCAATTGTGGATTCAAATCCCATAGTAGTAGAAGTAGCAGAAGTGTTAGCAGTACAAGGGAATTTTAGGGTTCGACGATATTATTCAAGAACTAGAATCTAGTGAAATAAATTTAGAAAGGGAAAGATAGAGGGGATGAGAAACTCAGAAGATAAGGACTTCAGAGAACACAAAGAATGGATGCAGCTGTGCCATTGCGAACAATTTTGAGCTGTCACTCAAGGTCCCTAACCATCGGTTACTATCATCTCGCGGACCCCAAACAGGAAGCTTACATTTACCAACATGACTCAGTGACTTCATGGATTTCTGCCATGTTTTGGTCTGGCCACTCCTAGCATTTTTCTAACCTACTCCGACATCATAGCTCATAGAGACAGTCCGTGGTTTGGCATGTCCTAACTACCTCAACCGATGCAGTTTCACTACTTCATTTATTGATCTGCCAGTCTTACCTAGGACCCGTTTCTTAACAACTGGATTGCTTACTCGATAGTACCAAGATAAACGTCTAATGCTCCAGAGACACCTATGATCGAAAACCAGTAACCTACGAATATCTTCTGCTCTTACAGGCCATGTTTCGCAGTCATAAATTAGAACGGAGCGAACTGCTGCGCAGCACATACTCGTCCTTTGGGTAACAAACGGATATCTCGCCTACGCCATAAGTGACGCAGTTTGGCGAAAGCCAATCGAGGCTTCTGTATCTGTACTGAGATTTCGTTAGGCACCAGGCCATCAGCACTGATGAGACTCCCCAAATAAGTGAAGTGGTGAACATGCACAACTTCTTCGCTCTTTGTCACTAGTTCACGTGCCAATGCAACCCAGTCTTGAAGCAACATTTTGCATTTCGAGGGGAAAACCGCATCCCGAACATGCTTGCATTGTTGCTTAGGGTAGTCAGAAGACTCTGCATTTTGTCAGCATCTTCACCAGGTAGGAGGACTATATCATCGGCATATTCTAAGTCAATAAGTGAGCCACTTGGCAGAAGGTCTACTCCCGAAAATTCAGACGAGGATAAGGTTATTTCTAGGAGCATGTCTATGATAAAATTAAACAAAAATGGAGAAAGTGGACATCCTTGACGGACACCACTTGAAGTGGAGAATTCCAATGACAGTTCGCCATAAGCTCTCACTCGACCAGTGGTGTTCGAGTAGAGAGCTTGTATAAGGTTAATGTACTTCTTTGGTACACCTTTCAATGGCAGACACTGCCACAGAACCTCACGATCCACTGAGTCAAATGCCGCTTTTAGGTCCAGGAAAACAACTATTGTAGGACGCCTAAATGTGTGTCCGTGTTCCAGAACCTGTCGTAGTGTGAAAATGTGGTCTATACAACCACGTCCAGGTCGAAAACCAGATTGGTTTTCTCGAGTTTGCTCTTCACGAGCTTTCATTAAGCGTCGAAGTGTTACTGAGGCCAATATTTTAGATACTATATTAGTTAGACTTATTCCCCTGTGATTGTCACGAGAAGACTTTTGTCCTTTCTTATAGATCGGGACAATCAGTGATTGAGACCAGTCAGATGGGATTACGTCCAGTTCCCAGATTCTACCTAAGATCTCGGTCAACCTAGTTGCTAAAACTGGACCACCATCCTTAAATATCTCAGGGGTCAGTGTATCAGGACCCGCAGCTCGCCCTCGTTTCAGATTTCCTAACGCTTTTTCAACTTCATTAAGACTAGGGGGACTTAGGTCGATTTGCCATTCAGGATGACTGGAGATCGTGGGTAACCGAAGAGTGGCTCGAGGCCAGTTGAACTGATCCCTAGTGTTCTGCCCATCGATCCAGTCTCCTGGATTGAGAATAAATAATAGTCCCGTCATTTTCTGAGATAGTCTCACTTACACTAGGATTCCTAATACCAGTTTCCTTGATAAGTCGGAAAAGTTGTCTACTGTTGCCGATCGCCGCTGCCTTTTCCATAGCTCTCGCTTTCGCCACCCACCACTGTTCGCGATCGTTACGTAGGCTTTTTATAAGCCTGCGCCTAAGTTGACTTCGTTCTTCATCATGTTCAGAGCCAGATGGGATGAGTTTTCGGGCGTCCATCAGATCGGTGGATGCTACTGAGATCCACGGCTTCATTCTAGCCTTATGGTCAACTTTCTTACGGTGTCTTTCCTACGCCCAGTAATCTGAACATGTACCAAAGAACGAGCTACAGTCTTCTATCGAGCCTCTCCATCGGTGGATGATGGCGATGTGATCTAGTTGGGTCCAACGTTGAGACGACTTTCGGGGTGACCAGGTCAAGAGATGTTTTTCCTTATGCTTAAAGTTAGTGTTTGCTAGAAAAAGGCGGTTATCTGAGCGCAGTTGCAAGAGACGGTCACCACTGTCTGTTTCCTGAGCCACGACACAATAAGATCCATCGAGGAGTCTTTCATTTTCACTTAGTCTACCTACTTGGGAACCAGCCACAGTTACAACATAAAAGCGCCGACTTTTTCGGAGATTCGAAAGCTTTCTGCAAAATTCATCTTTAACCTCGTCTGAACTGCAGTCAGTGGGGACGTAGAGAGAAAACAAAGAGGCAACGGCGAGTGTCCCTATCTTTATGAGTTCGTACCGTCCCGTTTAGTCGGACAGCGCATAAGCGACTGTCTATCGGGATCTAGCCTAAGAGATCTAGTTCTGCCCTAGGAATTAATATTGTACATACACCAGAGAGGCCACGGGAAGCAGCAGCAGGGCTTACAGATACACGGAGCGTAAACCAAGTTGGTTCTCTATCTGGACAAGGTGAAGTCAATTTAGTCACTTCACTTGGATCCAGTATGTGCGTTTCGGAGACGCAGCATACATAGCAACTTGAATCGACTTACGTACGTACGAAGCTCTACGGTGTAGATGACTGACTGATATCAAACAGAATGGAAGTGCTTGTATTTAGTCACGAAAAATAAATGTTAAACAATAAAACAGCACATAAAGTACTTTTCGGTAGGTAGAGAAAGAAAATTTACCGCTTACCATAAGACTGGATTTATTCAAATTATTTAAAGCATCTGTATTCATAGTATTAGTGAGAGACGATAAAGGAACAACTCGTTTAATCGGTGTAGACATACAACCAATCGGACTATTCATTGTTAAACTATGAGATGATAGTGATGATGAAGTTTCAACATTGCCTGATAGTGGTGATATAATATGTCGACTAATTTTATCTGATTGTGAAATAACATTATGATAAAAGTGATTTATTGAAGACGATGTACATAAACCATGCGTGGATAACGTTGAAGCATCATTACATATTGATTGTTGGCTATTATTATTATTATTATTATTATTGCCAACAGAATTAGACAAACGATGTTTATGACTTGGAGACATCAGTATATCTGCAACTGATGATGCATACGAGCGTAGTATATGATTATTTAATGTTGGAAATTTACCAATTTGATGTTCATCAACCATATCGAATGATAGGGATGATGATGGTAGTAAACATTCAGGTGATTGATCATAAGTAGACAGTTTGTTGTTCTTGTTGTTGTTGGTAGTATTATGAGTAGTACTGGTAGTAGTTGATTCAGTTTTAATATCATATAGTAAATCTGGCAGGAGAACTAAATTAATTTGACCAAAAAAAACAAACAATTTTATTCAAATAAACTTAAATTCATAATGTCTGCTTAAAAATTAAATTACAGCTAAATGTGTATATGTTGTGATTGTTGGAAACAATATATCAAATCAGTGAGAGAGTAGTTATATAAAAATATGATAATAAATATATAAAGCACATTAGAAACAAAACAAATCCCATTTGAAAATATGATGATGAACAATAAAAACATTCAATATTCATAGAAAGATAAAAGGATGAAGCTAATATAATGACTAAGAAAATGGTTCTGATGGATGGATACCTTTCATTAACTCGAGTGTTGAGCAGGAACACGAGGGTAATTATCATTTCCTGGTGACCTAAAAATGTGGAACTACAGTTCTTCTTGAAATGACCAAAAAGGGAAGAGGATAGATAAGTAGTGGACCTAACGACCTCGGAGTGTGACCACATAGCACAAGAGGAAACTCTTTGATACCAGTTATAACACATGGCTTTTTTTTATCCCTGCAATTTTTAGACCTTGCCATCGAAAACTCATATCCGTAAGACCAAGTGAGATATTCTCGGTTTAAGGTTGAACTTTAAACTATCACTCTTGAGAATAAATGTACGATTAACTACCGAAATATGTTGAGGCTTAATATTAAAATGTAAGATTACTGAGGTAAACTGTTCAGTGCAAGAATTGAACGACTAATTTATAAAAATTAATCTACTACCCACATACAATATTTAAAAAGAAAGAAACAATTCATTAATCTATGTTATGTAGTTGACTGAACACTACAATTACCAAGTAGTAAGTGATATATACATGAAATTCGTAGTGAAGTAACTTGAACCAATTCATTCCTAAAATGATCAAAAACTAATTTTGTGCAGCTGTTAAAATTGTAAATTGTATTATTCATAGATTGACCTCAGTCAGGATACCATTGAAAACGAGGAATTACTGGAGAGTTGTTTCGTTCTAGTGTAGAACTAACTCCTCAGCCTTACTCACGCATGGATTCCACTACTTGAGTCTTGCAACAAACACTGAACCGTTAGAAATCTTGGAAAGGTGATATCCTTGGTACGATTTCAACTCCAATCAATTTCACAATAAAGTGCGATGACCATCAGTCTTTAAAGGGTACAATATACACATGATTGATCGAACTCAACAAAACTATGTCCATTCATAGCAATATCATAAATCAATAAGACAATTAAACTCACCATTATTATTATTATTGTTATTATTATTATTATTAGTATTATTATTAATTTGACAATTTATATTTTCGAATACTGGCTTAGAATTTAAATCAGGAAAATGTGAATCGACTGACTTGTATTGAAGTTGTTGATCATAATCAAACATCAAATCATAACTAATATGTTCCGGTAATAAAATTGTATTCAGTAAAGTATTATTATTATTGTTAGATCGAAATACTACTTTCCGTTCATGACGTGATTTTGATGATAATGATAATAATAAATGAAAAACAGTTAAATGCATTGGTGGTGAATTAGAAATAGGCATAGTTTTATTCTGTGAAACATTGTTGAGTGAATTATGCCAATTTAAACGTGAATCTAAAAAACTAGCAAATATTTGTGTCTCTAGAAATGCGCTTAAAAAAGGTAAACGTGTTTCTGGTTGGTCACTTAAAAAGCCAACTTTATCAAATGCATGTAAACCAGAGGAAATATTCTCTGCTTTTTGTTCATTTCTATCTAAGATGAAATAATTTTCATAATCTTGGAATATCATTGCAAAATTGGCAAGAAATAAATTTCTTATTGCTGCATTTATATGTAATA
Source organism: Schistosoma turkestanicum (assembly GCA_944470395.2). Taxonomy (NCBI): domain Eukaryota; kingdom Metazoa; phylum Platyhelminthes; class Trematoda; order Strigeidida; family Schistosomatidae; genus Schistosoma; species Schistosoma turkestanicum. Next base: position 56,517,569 of record OX103979.1, read on the forward strand.
ATTTAGCATAACTTGAATAAACCTATAATAAAATGTGGAAAAAAAAGGAGAAAAGAAGGTGATTCATTTAAGTTATCAAAGAATAATTTTGTTTCACTGAAAGGTTAATTAATTAGATTAATAATAAAAAAAGACTATGAATTCGAGTCATTGACATTGGTAGCGCGTGGCGAGGGTTAGAGAGTTATAAAGTGAGCGATAGATTTGATTATGAACAAGATGATCTCAGCTGCTATTAGAAGTATGAGGGTGGTCAGAACTTAGCAATGTGAATGCGTGAGATTGGTGACGCACAGCCTATTTATGGCAAGTTTTGATGTGTTAAATCCACACTTCAATAGGTCTTACAACCAGAACTGATGACCTTTAGGGTAAAATGATCGGTAGTATTTTCACGGTCAACTTTTTTCAAACCCTTTCTTTCGTTGTGAGAAGACAGCGTCGCTGTTCCACCCCTTTACAGTTGCAACTTTGTCCTAGAAGCTTAAGTTGGTGCTTCTAGTTTTACTGTTCCTCAACCGACCTTTCTGGCATGATAGGACCCAAAGGAACACATATTCCAACCAATACAGCTTAGTCGAGCCATCACATCCGACCACCACACAAAGGTAACAGCTACAATTAGGCCTTATGAAAGTCACTTGAAAACAATACAATCATAGTTTTGACAATGAGAATACACACTTGTCAACGCCAACTTTTATAATAAGTCCGCCATAAAATGAAAAATTGTGACGCAAAAACAATCATTGGCTGTTAGATATTTACCTCTTTTGAAACTATTAGTTTAGCTGCCTTTGAACAAGTTTCAAAATAGTTTGGTTGATCATCCTGTCCTTTACAACCATTGCCCGATGTACTATTATTATTATTATTGTTATTATTGTTTCCTGGGTAGAGCTGTTGTTGTTGTGACTTATTTGTATTCTCCATAGTCGGATTGTTCACTTTCGTCATTGTCATTGTTGGTTCATCTTGATTACGAACTGATTGTGATTGGTCGGGACGAGCAAAAGATGCTTTCTTATTACAGGTAAGAATTATAATTATGGTGAAATTCATGAAAAGAAAGAGCAAAAACATTCAGTACTATAGTAGATTAATTAATGAAAATTATTTCAGTCAGAATAGTTCAAGAACAAGGATCATAGCAATATATATATATATATATATATATATATATATATATATATAGTGTATATATATATAATGTGTATAGTGTATATATATATATATAGTGTATAAAAGAGAGAATTTGTAATATATGTTGTAGAGAGAAATTCATTTACTTCACCATGCATAGAATATAAATAATATAAGAAAAATTAATATATTTTACCACAGTATTTCCCGCAAAGCTGAAGGTAGGCTGTGCTGACAAGTGTCAACTAGCGTGAAACTTAGGTTCAGAGTTTCCTATCGACTACTTACTAATATCAAAAGATAGTGAACACTATGTTAAGTGACTTAGCTTAATGTTCACATCGCAATTTGATTGATAGAATCTAATTAGCACTAAAGACTAGACTAATATGACATTGGCCACGTCACAATGATCAACCAATGTGAGATTTCTATACGTTAAATAGCTCAATACAGAGTGATATAACAATTATATCACATCTACGAGTAGCAAATTTATTAAGTTAGTTCTACAAGAAAGCAAATACTCTCATTTAGATATTTAGGAAAAGACGAATCTATCGAAAAAAATATTTCTGTTTAATATATATATATATATATATATATATATATATATAATAAAAAATATACCAGTCAAGTGATGGTTTGTTATGTAATAATTTTATAAATTCGAATGTTTAATAAAGATGATGATTGTGAATTAGGAGATGGAGTGGATCAAGTGATAAATATTCTAAGCTATTAATCAATGAATTTGAAAAAAAAAATCAAGATACATAATTCAACGATTGATAATAACAGAATCGAAGTATAGTACAGAGCAGTGAGAATAAATTTGTGGTGAAATTAGTGTTGCATTGATGTAGTTTTACCTTCACATACATTGTGCCCACAATCCCAACTCTCACCAAATTAGAATGACTTTCGAATATGAGGTGCATTTTTTCTATTCGTGTTTAACGATTCAAGTCAAGATAAAGAAAACTGTTATGATGCATAAATGTTTCTAGTAATTTCTCCATTCTAATTTACTATTAACAATGTATGCACATACTTAAGGTCATAATTAAATGTAACCATCCAAATGATTGAGTAAAAGTATATGTGGTAAACAAAATATAAATCTCAAAGAACCTCTTACAAATTTTCATTCATTTTTAAAGTTTTCCAACTATTGAAAATGAAGAATAAGAATAGGATAAATTAGTAGTCAAAAGACAAAATTTAGACAGACCAATATTGTATCAATATATTGAATGTTAATCTTTTTCACTGTTCTATTAGTAATCAAAGTTTACTCGGTCAAGTTAAACAGTGACCCATTATTCATTACATCATACAGGCCCCTCTCTTTACAAGTCCCATGAATTTCACATGCTGCAAGTCACGAGGTAAAATGGTAAATTATTTATCAACATGATCAAAATAGCATATGATACTTACTCGTTGAAGTCCACTAAAATTTGTCAGTGAACTAGGGGGTTTCGGTCTCAGTACAGGAGCTGTTGTATGTGATGTTGTACAATTAGTGGATGTAGTAGTTTGAGTAATATTTCTCAAATCCTGAAAATTATTCTGATCGGTTGTACCTTGATTATTAAGACCTAAATAAGTGTAGATCAAGACAACTAATCATTGATATATTATGATTTAAGAACAATCTAATTATGGATAACAGCAATAAATAGTACAACAAAACAACTAAACATCTTTTTAGGTAATAAAGTTAACCTTATTTTGAAACTATGTAGAGCTATCCTGTCAATTGTAAATAGATAAAAGAAATTCGAAAATTTGTCTTTAAGGAATGTATTGTCACTTTAGAAATACACCAAATACATTACCATTGTTTCTGATCTATTCACACTGTTTGATGAGGTTGAAAGAAAATTTGTTTTCATTTTGTTTATTCATAGTCGATTAAATGCGTATCATTGATTGACATTTATTTATACAAACGCAAATAACTAATCGACAAATTTGAAGAATGACTTAATTATCACAAGTTTGCAAATGCCTATCCTATTATAACACTGAAACTTCTATTGACGAAATTCCAGACACAATGTAAATAAATTAAATCTTTCAAGAATAATTAACAAATGATCTACATCATCGCATACATTGAAATTCATATATACATGCAAAAATTTGTAGAATTTCCGCTAACAGATTAAACTGATTCAACGGGTTAAGTGAAATCACAGGTTTAATGCTATTGTAGTGAAGGAGAACACAGGTGGGGCAACCGGATTGTATTTAACGAAAATTACAGTTACTCAGTAAAATCGGAAAACCATATCGTAAATCGTTCATTTGCAAAATATAAGTTCATCATATCGAACATCAATCCATTGTCACTATTCATGCGTTTCATACAAATTCCATTGTGTTCTAACTCTTCCTTTCTTGATCTTCTCCCATCTTCTGCTGCCAGACATTACGTTGACGCTCACGTCATATACTACTTATAAGTAGCTCGCACCACACTATGACTTATGCTGATGTGAAAACTATTATTCCATCATATTGAATGTAAATCCATCAAAAAAATTGTAACCCTGATTTATCATCATTTATACTGTTCTTGGCTGCAAGTTTATTAAAAATAAGTAAAGACTTGATTTGAAAAATCCGTTGATACCGAACTATTAAATAACACATACATTATAGATAGTGTGACGGTGGATATTAGACAAAATTCCAAACATTCGTGTCCTGGACGCCCTGAGAGCTGTTACTAGTAACACCCAACGGCGTAAAAATTCAGAAGACGATACGAAACGTTGGCGACGTCTGTTATCGTACAAAATCACGGGCATAGGAAGCGAAAGCGAGAACGACATGTTAATGCCGTGGAGTGTATAGTTAGGATTAAAATTTTACATATACATATATGTGTGGGAAAATGGATGAGCCAACAAATTAAACGTACAGGAACTCAAATGTAGTTGAGGTGCTATAACAGTTTACAGTGGCGATTGGTTAGAGTTGTGAAGTCATCGAATACCAAGGATAAAAAGTATTTCATCCTAGTATGGTACTACTCCACAGCAGTATAAACGCACAGTGCATCCAAAGATTGAATTTAGGATCCTCGGGTTTTATGGAGACTAGTGAAATTAGCGATGACGGTTTGACTCGCGACATGACTGGACATATTATGGAAAAACGTGTACATGTAAGTTTAAATGGAGGTAAAAAGCACTAGACTCCTAACTCAAAAATTTATGAGAAATAAACACCATAACTTCATGGTAGTTATGACGTGAATGATAATGTAAGCTCAGGAAGGCTGAAGAACTTGGTTATTGATAAAAAATATTGTATATCCATCCCATTTAAATAAGAACAGTTATCATTATTACATCTTACTACTTTCAAACCGAACTGTCTAGTATGACGAGAAACCTAAGAATAAGTATTTCAAGTAAGGACAATATGCAAGTATGATCACCTCATTAGAGTAACAACTACGTTCGAGAGTTCAAAAAGTAAAAACTGATAAATACGATATTGCTGATGTGTTTCTAAAAATTAAACGTTTTCCACGATTTTTATGAATTAAAAACAAACGAACATACTTCGTGATAAATATTTAGCCAATTTCAAAATCTCTGATAGGGAGTGTTTGATTTCCTGACTATTTGGAAATTCCGGAATTTCATCCGGCACAATGACTCTTCCTTCATCGATGTAAACATAACAAACGTTTGCCTAGTTTAAGGATTGAGAAAAGAAGAGATTTAAAAAACACATGCATCTATGCTTTTATCGTTAAATAAATGCTAATGTTAAAGTAGGAAGACATCTAGACTACAAAAGTATTTGATCATATGTCTTCAAAAACACTCCTCATGTTTTGTGAACTAACAAATGAATAATGTTGAAGTTAGAAGCAAAACCCTAAATAAGAATGACGATTTGTTGAATAAAATTGTAAAGCTTCAATAATTGTGTTTAGAAGTACATGTTTCCATTCATAGCTACCCATTAGCTTACAATTATAAACTACGGTGGCAGATGTACCGTAGCTGGTTAGAATTAGTCCAATAACTGTAATAAGCAGTTGGATACATTGAGTGACATGACACAAATTCACTGACTCCTAATCCTCCGTTATACGTACTTTCATTTCGAAGCATTCTTTATATCTAGACTTTCTTACTACCACATTCACCATTGATTGGCATAATATAGTTTGTAAATTCATAAGATAAAATTCTATACAATATTCATAAGGTTAAGATAGAAATACACAAATCATGTATAAAACAATGACAATAAAAGAAAAGCATGAACATTTCACATACTTCACTAGCTAATTCAATTGTAGGTGAATAACAATATGCTTGTGTAGGATTATCTGAATCGTATTGTTTCATAAATGAATGTTTTGCATTTCGATGATCATTATGATGATTGGTGTTACATGTGTCTGATATATTAATACCCATAATAAATGGAACAGGAGCATCGACAAAATGTGTTAATGATACTGGTAATATTGGAGCGTATACATGCAACCAATAAAATGGTAATAACAAACATGTAACACATTCTGCAATCAACATTAAACGATAATAGACTATGAGAGAAAAAAAAAGAATGAAACGAATATAACTGTCGAACTTATCAGTAAAACATTTATTACTAATAGAAATTTTTTTTAAAAAAAAGCCCAATTAAGTAGCACATAAAAACTGTGTATGCTAAATACTGGCGGCAAGATTTATGATAACATAAAAATAAATATTAATTGATTTATTAATTAAAAAAAAGTTATTACTACGAGATAAATGATTCAATATTCTAACAACTGAAATTTTAGATCAGTCACATCAATAAACCAACGACCAATGATTTCATTATTATATCATAGAATATGTAACTTTTAGGACTAATTTACAAGTTGTTATGAGTATTATATTTTTATAGTATAATTATTAGAATATTTCTATATTCTCCTTATTGTACTCTCCTAGTTAACTATAGTTGCTGTACACATTTTACTATTCTTTAATTATGGCTAATTAATTATTTACCGCTTCCCTTCATTCTCATCTATTTTTAACGCAGTTATGCCTACATTGTAATTTCATATCCATGTAGGTGTGTCGTCAAGAAATTAACGTATAAGGTTACATACGTATGGGTTTGTTCATGAAGGATATGTAACTGCAACACTGATTAATGTTTTCTGTTGTCGAGTAAGAGGCATACACGCCGGTCGATTAAAAGGAGTTAAGATCATCTCGATCTCAAGTCAAGGTTAAGCTTCCAATCGAAGCGTCAGAATGATCAAAGCTATGGATGTTGGACGATTGTCGAAATAGCATGCGCAGGGTATAAAAATATTACAGGAATCTTATCGGAGTATTCGCTGGATATCGATTAGTCTGTTACATTAACAATTAAAGTGAGTAACACGTTTCCTTAACTCCAAGTCTGTTTAATATTGATATTCAAGTTGTTAATAATGAAAACTGATAATGGTAGTACATGGATACTTTATTCTACTCATAGTCAATATTGTGTTTATTACACAAATGAGTGATATGACCTCATGTTCAATTAAAAAACTTAATCATTATTAATAGAATACTATACACTAAAACTAATTTTTAAATCAATCATGAAGGAGAAAAAGCTCATTTATTGTCATATTTTACCTTTTGAGAATAAAATTATACGATATTCGAGAAGTGTACATGTAAATAAACGAATGAAATCATCCAAATCAATCAATTCAAATAATTCTTCAATGGAATATTCAAATAATGATAATTCTACATAATATTTCTGATCTAATTGTCCATTCATTAAATTTGCAATAGGTGATATAGGTGCTGAATCCGAAAAAAAAAAAAAAAGAAGAAAGCATACACAATTTAACGTTACCATTATCTACTTACAGTAAAAATATATTATTAGAAAGATTGAAAATATTAATAAATCCAATTGGAACTTATGCATTTACATATAATAAATGGAATTTTCTCTGTAAGGTCCACATGAACGGATGGTTGATGATAATAATATTGTCGAATCTACTAGTTGGCTAATTCCCCTTCATGCTTATTAACCTTGTGACTCTAATCAACGACAGAAAAATTTCTGGACATATTGGCCGATGAACTCATTCCTTCAAACTCTTAGTGCACTAAATCATGTATATAAAGATAGGTAGATTTGTCAGCCAACTCTCTTAACAAAGACTTTGGTTAGTTATATTTACTCCTTAATGGTGACGGTGAAGGAACAGTCACTGAAATGTTACAAATAAACTTCAAAACTGAAGGCTTCCTGCAAGCATTAAAACATCTACTTTTAAAGTGAAACTAACATGTACTTAGTAAGTGGAAAAAAAAACGCTATAGTATTTGCACAAAATATTTTCATTTGTGAGTAATGGTTACTTTACTTTACTTCAACATATCCCTTAGTGTCTATGTGCATAAAACCATAACGTATTTTTTCAGGTCCATGAAATTTGAATATAAATAAGTAACTAGTATCTTTTAAATAGTAAGTAATTATTAAAACCCAAATTCAATAGAATTAAAGAGCATTATAATGGTGAAAGTGAAAAATGAATACAGCAAAACTAATAACTAACCAGGACGATAACCATAATGAGTCCTAAATGGAGTGGAAAACGTTACATATTGACCGGCATTAGGAAGTTTAGTTCTAAACAACATATCATGAATACATTGTTCTAAGGTGGATTGAAGATATTTAGTATTGGGGGAAATATACATTATAGACCACAAATCCTCCAACCAATTAAACAAACCGAAAATGAACGGATGACGAGACAAAAGGCCAATAGCCTGGAAGAAATGAACAAAAGTTATCCATAAATTATATCACATCTAAAAAATAAATTTTTATAACAATAAAAGGAGCTATAGTCTTCCTACTTCACGACCTAAAACTATAACTTCATTGTAAATGTATCAGACTGTCAGATAAACTGGTAAACGTACTTAAATTAAAACAACAAGCTGCTAGGGGAGATGTGCAAGTTCTTGTAATTCATACTGAAAGCATAGTAAAGAAATGGGTTACTATTCAAGGCACTAGACTTTCAACCTTAGATACACAAGTTTAAACCAAGTTCCGTCACCGGTTTGGACAATCATATAAAAATACCAGGCTTTTCGAAATATACCTCAAAATTAATTTATAAAGGTCAAATCGGTCACTAGAAGCCCAAAAACCACTCATAGGATGAATAGCACATAAACCCAGCTTCATCATATCATGCTTCAAAAAAAGAAAGAGGAAATCACAATCAATGTGATGCAGCGCTATACGCCTACTAATGATAATAGGGAAGACAATAAGCATCCACTCTATGAAAGGCTGCAATCAATCGTCGAGATATGCCCAGCAACGGATTTGAATATTCTCATAGGAGACCTAAACTCCAAGGTTGGAATAGACAGTACTGGATATGAAGACAACATGGACTGAGGGAAAGGGGTGAAAACAGTGAGAGATTCGCGAATCTATGTTCCTTCAACAAATTGGACATATTAATCTCACACAAATGCACACACAAAGCTACATGTGTTTCACCGGATCACATTACACATAACCAAATCGATAATACCTGCATTAATAATGTTTCGGAAGGACCATGGAGGACGTAAGAACAAAGAGAGGAGCTGACAAAGTTTCATCAATTGGTGTCAGCCAAGATGAAACTGAAACTAAAGAAGCGCTGTACACTGGATATAGCATTACAAAACGTAAATATGTGCAAGGTCTAGCAATGAAAGCAGAAAAAGCTGAAAGAGAAGCAAACATCAGAAAACTATACGATACAACGAAGAAGCTTGCAGCAAAATATAGCAAACCAGAACGACCGGGCAAGAACAAAATAGGCGAACCAATCACCGATATTGAAGAACTGCGAAAACGGTGGGTAAAACTCTTCAATAGACCAGCCACAGTGAATCCACCTGACATCGAAGCAGAAATTACGGACCTTCCAAATGAGGTTAGCCCACCAACAATTGAAGAGATCAGCATGGCCATCAGACAGATCAAGAGTGAAAGCAACGAAATCAGACAACGTACCTGCTGAGGCATTGAAAGCAGAATTAACATTAACTGCAGAAATGATCCACGCATTCCTCATCAAGATTTAGGAAGAAAAACAAGTATAAAAAGACTGGAAGGAAGGATACCTGATCAAAATACCGTCGATCTTAGCAGATGTGGGAACTACAGAGGCATCACCCTACTCTCGATACCAGGTACAGTCTTCAACAGTGTTGTTAAACAGAATTGAAGATTTAATAGACGGCAAACTTCGAAATCAACAGGCTGCTTTCCGTAAGGATCTATCGTGTACCGATCAAATTGCAACACTACGGATCATTGTGGAACAACCAGTTTAATGGAACTCACCACTGTCCATCAACTTCATTGTCTACGAGAAAGCATTTAACGTGGACGGGATGAGACGATAGAGACTTCTTTGACACTATAATTTACTGAGAAAATAGTCAGCATCATGCACAATGTTTATAACGGGTTAAACTGCGAAATCATGCATCCAGAGCAGCTCAAAGAGTCGTTTCAAGTGAAGACCGGTATCGGAGCAGCTCTGGAAGGTGTGCAAACCTTTATATACCTGGACAGTATCACTCATAAACATGGTGAATCTGATGCACATGTAAACACACACATTCGCAAAGCAAGCGTAGTATTCCTACAATTGAAAAGTACCTGCAATTCAAAATAACTGTCAACCAACACCGAACTAACATTTTTCTATAGGAAAGGCAAAACAGTTCTGTTGTATGGAGCGGTAATTTGAAGAACTACAAAACACATCATCCAAAAGATACAGGTGTCTATTAACAATTGTCGTCTACACAAGATACTCCGGATTCGTTGGCCAGACACTGTCAGTAACAACTTACTGTGGGAGAGAACAAACCAGCTTTCAGCTCAAGAAGAAATTAGCACAGTGCTGAAGGTGCATATGATACACATTGTGGGAATCTCCAAACTGCATTGCGAGGCAAGTCCTAACTTGGAATCTTCAAGGACAAAGGCGAAGAGGTATACTGAAGAACATAGTATGTCGAGAATTGGAGACAGGCATGAAGAAAATTAAATGCAAATGGGTAAAACTGGAAAGCAGAGCTCAGGATGGAGTTGGTTGAAGAATGCTGGTTGGCGACCTATGTTCCATTGGGGTTAGCGAGCGTAGGTAAGTAGGTAACAAAACAATTTGCTTACAAACGTTTTCTGTAAACTCTAAAATATATACAGGGTAAACAGACTCACTACACTGAAATTACAGAAGTATAGTAATATGCGAATAAGGTACACAAACACAACTTAAACTAGTCAACCTAATATTCAGTTTCTTGTTCAAAATTTATGACTGAAACTTACTACCTCTCAGACTTCAGATACTGAGAAAAGTAAAGCGCGACATTCAAATAATAGAAAATACGTTAAGAACATATATTTTTTACCGATATGTGTAGCATAAATGTACTAACATCTAATTAACGGCCACAAAACGTCACGCCGCTGAGTTCCATATCAGAGAACCGTCTATGAAACCTGTTGTTTTTCGTTAGTTCTTAAACTACTTTAAATATACAACTCTTCATTTATTATCGGTTTAACTTCAAGAGTGAGAGAGTAGTTGGAAAAAGCGGAGAGATTATCAGTGTATGACATAGTTTCGAGGTATGAAACAAAGCTGTATAGGACTGGCATCTGTTCGCCCTTCATGACTCCCTCCCTGGGTGCGGTTCTAGAGAAAGTGAAACTTGGTGGCCTGAGACGCTAACAGACAGGGCTCAGAATAGAAACCAATAGTGGTCCTGTAGTAACTTTTTAAGATTTTCTTCACGTAACTAAGAGAAACAACTCTGACTGAAAAGATTCTTTCTTATTGTATTTCCATCAACTGAACTGTTTCTTCGACTACTATTAGTATCATTTTACTCTCATATACTAATTTCTACCAAATTTTTCCTTTATTCCCACTCTTCTTTCGCTATCTCACCACGACCGCATTTTCACTGTGGCGCATGTACATTTTGGTGCATACTTATATCAATATGTGTTTTAAATACTTAAATAAATAAAATGGTTCAATTTGAGGGGACAAACATCATGGTGAGACATAGCTTTTGAGAGGAACGTAATCGCAACATTCTAGAACGTATTACGTTTGTAATACCTCAAAAAATACCAGGTTAAATTCTTGATTCTGAACTTGAACATATGAGTCATTTTATTATCACATACAAGAAAGAAACTAGCGAATACGTCGGCCAGAAATTACAAACAAATAGGACGAAATGTTTGAAACGTGGGTTGTTGCAAACTAAACGGAGCCATTGAAGTTATGTCAACTGCAACAGTCTAGAGGAACAGTCATAGTAAAATTCTGAGTAGTCGGAAAGATAACACTGAAAAGTGTGGTAGAAAGGTAAATAGTTAATATGACATGGTATGGAATCACCCTTTTCAATATACTACAATATATATATATATATATATATATATATATATATATATATATATATATACATATACATATATATATACATGCTAATATCAAAAACAAAGCATAAAAATAATCATAAACGTGTGACATGAAAACTGAAAATCGGCTAAATCACACAATATTAATTAAAATATACTCGATAGTTTACTACTAACATAACAATACCCACCTTAGTAGTAAAAAGAGAATCTTTCACACTCTTGAAACATTGCTCGATAGCCTCTGGATTAAGCTCATCTTTTGTAGGCGTCGAGAGTTTACGCGACTGGAGATCTGTAGTGTACATCGTTTGTAGTGAACTAACTGCCTCTTTAAAGCCTTCATGTGTGACCGATTCTGTGAAAATCAGTGCTAAGCCGTGAACACGAGTCCCATCTTCCTTGGTAATTATAAAACTGTGCCTTTGAGGCAACTGAAACTGGTAGAATAGTGGGCTACTTTGATTAAATATTTTGAGGCCTTGAGGCATGGTAACCTAAAAATCAATTAGAATAGGATATGTGGTTTAAATACCAATGCAGTTGACTCTTCATCAAAGGCAAAATTTGGAGAATATTCAGGAAAATGTTGAAGGACACGACACTTGTATGCCCGCTCTAGAGGAGGGAGATCAAGATAATCATCACGTTTTTCACCTAAGAAACATCAAATGCATACTGAATAAGTATATATTACCTGAGCTAAAGCTCTCTAGGCCAACTGCATAATCCACACCGCAAATATAAAAGTAGTCAACTATTCGCTCTGCACAGCACATGATGAGTCCTGTAAACATAAAAGAAGTGGTAGATTATCTGGCAAGCATAATGTCTCTAAAATTAAAACTGAAAGTATGACAAATATTGAAAATGATCGTTTTGCACCAAAGAATATATGAGTGCACTAGTGCAAAGACTATAATTTTTAAATAAGTCAGCGGAATCAAAGATAGAAAGTCTTGAAATTCTAAGAGGAATACGGTAATAGCTGAGATCTCTTTGTGATGCACATTCCAGCTTTAAGTCTGGATACTAATTCTTCGGAATAAACATTAACGGCCCAGACCCACGAAGATAAATGGACGGTCGAGTGGTTCGTTTATATCAATTGAAGTTCATCTACACAAGTTTTAAACACACGCTTACATGACTTTGATAAACTATCAGTTTACGACGCTCTCAGTATCTTAATTCAGCCTAAAAAATGTCTTTCGCTCTGAGGGTAAAAACACATAGGCCCTAGCTTTATTGATACTAACTAATACCAACAATTCAATGTCAGAAAGAAATCTTCAGGATTAAAAACTTAAATTTTGACGCTTTTTATCTGAATTTTATCTTGAAAAGCTTATCTTTGATGTAGTTCTACTTGAGAAAGATAGCCTTTGTCTCCTCAGCGTATTCAGCCTATAGAACCGAATTAAGCAAGAATCGCGAAAAAAGGAAGACTCTAGGGAAATACAGGCGATAATTGTTAAGAAACTGGTGTGAATCTAGACGAAATCGCATCAATATCACATTTTTAGCCTAGGCTGAAGGTCAGTAAGTTTACACGTTAGTTGTAAGAATAGGCTTTGCGCCTACTCCCCCATTCTCGTTTAGCCGTCTTTAAAATGCAGCATTTAAGGTGAAATCACAACGCAATGTGCCTGCTATTAGTTTAGGACACATGGTTTTAAGCCTTTGTGTGGAATAAATGGTTATGCTTCTTATGGAAAAATAGACCCAAAACAGTGGATCCTGAGATTGATCATTGGTAAGATTAACAAGAATTTGGCAACAAAAGTAAAATCCAGCAAACTGAAGGCAAAATGCGTATTTCTACACCTAACGTAGATTATTAAGGTGAAAAGTAGACTACTAGGCTATAACAAAATTGTAGACACACAGAACCACCGTGTAGTTCTGAAACGATTTAAAATGGCACTAAATTTTGATTTCATGAATAAAATAACAAAACTAAGTACGCTAACATACTTCAACACAGGGTAATACAGTAGCCCGCTTTAAAGACCATAATCAAATAGCCCTCCGTAACCAGGGTCATATGTACAATATGCAATATATTTTTTGACGAGATTGTGTGAAGCGACTAGCTCACCAGCTGTAAGCCCAGATCACTCTGGAGGCTTATGGGCGTGTAGTAAATGCTCTCTCACGTTGGCGCAGTTTGCCTCAGTGTAGCAAAGCTAAGATATATTTTCTTTCCTCCTTTGGATTTCGTTTGTGACCATGTTAAATATGCCTGAACGATGGGTCACTACTTCCTGATGGTGTGTAAAAATGGACGCCATCGATAAGGATTGATCTTTCGGTAAAATATAACTGGAGTTTGAAGTTTTTTCATCCTTATTTCATCTAGTGACGCTACATACTCTCTTAATCTGTTCCGAGCTTCTGTGACTTATGCATATGAAACCAAATCACGCACGAATCTTTGATAAAGTCCACTTAGTTAAGCTATAGTGTTGACTATTACATAAATAAATATACTAGGCACACTATGTTAATAATATAAGGGTTCCATCTTGCTAGGTGTGTCGTGGTCTGTTTAATCCCGAAATGGGATGTTACTATTTGTATTTTGTTATAGTTTCTATTTTTTGTGCCCTTTTGAGTTACTATGTTTCTTTCCAAACTGCATGATATTGTTTAGGTCAATACTTAATTATGGCGACAGCTATATCGAATTTGATTCTCTTTCTCTTGACGCATTTATCTGGACTGGAAGGGTGCGATTTGGGTCAAAATTTGGAGCCCCTTCCAGAATTGAAAACACTGTGTTATTACATAAGGAGTAAAAGTGTAATATTTTTATGCAATAACTTGTATTTGCGTTTATGATTAATAATAGAACCGTTACTTTTTTTTTTGGAATTTATCTGAGCAAGGAGCGTGTCTAAACTCCCTGAACCGTTATTCCTAAAATCAAAACTCTGTTTTGACTTTACAAATAATGCAAAACGGCTTACAGGACATCAGAGAAACATTTATAATAGGCTGCAGGTTTCTTTCATTACCCCCCTTCACAGGTTTTTAACTCCTGGGCTTGAGTACAATTAATGCCCAAAAGCTAGGTTGTTGTATTGCACATGAGCACAAGCAAACAAACTAAAACTGGTAAAATGATTTAAAATAACAACTTCTTATTTCAGTACTCCTGTAACCACTACACTCAGACTGATAACGAATTTTGTTTTCAATTTGGTGAATGGATATATTGCAGTAGATATAACGTTAGGTTTATCTGTTCATATTTGCGTAATCTGTGTATTTGTAAACAAACGGGCATATTATACAGTTGATATCCTGCGTATGGCTAACATACCATAGAAACACCAATTTCTGAAATTGGTGATCGAGATTAAACTGGTGTTTATGATCTGTTGGCATTCCAGTATACATTGGTATATTGCGCCTTATATCTACCAGTCTTTAGCTTGGCTTGACAAATGAAGCGATGGAACTTTTGTCTTGTGGAATATCTGCTAGTGATAGCTGGATTTGCGGATAAGGTTTGCCAGGTTCATAACATGAAGATGTGACTCTTTCTAATGCAGATTTGCCAGGCATGAGGTTCACTGATTTTGAAATTTTCGATGGTACGGTAATTACACAGACTGTCTCTTCACATAAGAATTATCCAAGCAACTATCTTAAATGTATAGGTTTCTAAATTTTCGTTGGTACTATATAGTTTGACCAGAATCACGCCTAAACATACTTTAAGCGAGTTTCTTTCGACAGTTGAATTCACCTAATAGTTAATGTAAGTGTCAGCCTGTAGCGTTATATGATGTTAACTATTGAAGTTCCCCACTTCACATTCTAATTCCGAGTTGCATGATTTGTTGATACGACCCTCTATCAGGCACAAATCACCGAAGCTGTATATTTTCCCATTCTGCCTCCTTTCTATGGTAGTCACTTTCGAAAACTACGTTCAGTCTTTCACTTTGTGGACATAAAACTCGTAACTTACATATTTTATTGGGTCACTTGGTTACTTTTTGAATATTCTAAAGTCCTTCATCATCCTTATTAGCAATCTTTACACTGCAGTGTGCCGTTCTACGAACTCATGAATCTTTTCTACCAAAGCAAATAGTTGTTTGATATCGGGTAATTTGTCAGTCGTCATTGTCCTATCAGCAACTTCTGCCAAGTTGTTCGGTAATTTCAGCGGTAGAAATTACACGAGAATCTCCAAACCAGCTTCAGATTTTATATCGGACATATATCACAGATATTAAAATATATACAGATGTTACGTAGCTTTATTAATAAGTCAGTTAAATTATGCGGTAAATTTCTAATGGGTTAATGGTCAAGTTAATACACAATTACTTCATGGCCAATCAAATGTTCTATTTAAACAATTCAGAATTTCTCCTAAAATGTCTTCACTGAAGTGGCGATGGAAAGACACAAATACTACTGGTCTTCCTGGCATATTTTTACAATAGTTCAATTTATTTGAAATTTTTCCCTTTGATAACGCTGGTAAAGTGACAAACCAAATGGTGATACTGACCAGGCTGTCCATCAAAATACAAATTATCAATAGTGGGTAGACCAGCATTCCTAAAAGTCGCTGACACGTGTCCAGCATTGTATTCTACTGGCCTTCCACCTTAACATCAGGCATACTACTATTCATAAGTAATAAGTATCCTATTCTTCACTTGCCATGACTAAAAGTATTTATATGCCTTTCCTCGCGCATCTGAGTAAGTTAAGATCAGGAAACATTATATATATATACGACCCGGTTGAACTATTGTGCTTCCTCCGCAAGCACTTTAACCATCATCCTCCTGGTTACTGCATCATATAATTAACCAAGAAGGCATATCAGCTTATAGTGGGCTAATTATTAATATTTCACTAAATTCATCGAGCATTATCTAACTGATAGGACAAACGCAGTTTCGTTGTTGAAGAAACCCGATTTTTAATTTTTAGCGTGTCGAGTCGTGTCGAGACTGACTAGGACCACCACTACAGGCCAATTTCCTGCCCGTCAAAGAGAAAAAACGTTGATCCATTCAAAAGAATATATTAGCAGGCGATTTCATGATATCGAAAGATCACTGTAATTGTGCTAGAAAAGAGGGGAGAATTTACAGAGACAGTAGATAGAAAAACAGCAGTAACATGAATAGAAAGTCTGCGCGTACAGAGTAGTAATAAACAGAGAGGTTCAGTACAGTTGGTTATAATACTGAAAGTTTCTATCAAACCAATCGCGTTCGCTTCATAAAAATGGAGTCACTACAAAGTAATCTTAAGAAAAGTGGACTCTTCATTCTCATAATACGAGTATAAGCATCGAGCTAATCGATTGAATAGTTTATAAAACTCAGATTATTCTATTTTAGGACTCAATTCTCAGTATTCTTATATTCTTATCCCTAATGATTATTGGACACTTAATGTCCAGATAATCATAGGCTGTAGTCACAGCATCAAGGCCATTTATTCAACCGGGTGAAGCGACAAATATAGATGTTCATACTGATTTCAACTTTTAATTAAAATTCTTCTTAAATAACAAACTTTTGTTAAAATGTCTAGATTATATCTGTTTCCTTCCACATTACCTGTAAATCCCAGATTGAACATTCACTGCTTGTGATAACATATTTCTTTCTGTATATAATTCTTCTGCAAAAACAGTAGAGCGATTATTCAGGTTAAGCTGATTTTATTTATTCTATCTAAAAAACTTCTTAGTTTGTGATCCACTTATGGCCCAAGATGTGCGTGGGTGAATACCAGAAACCAACAGACTGAATTCCGTAAGGATCGATCGTGTACCGATCAAATTGCAACACTACGGATCATTGTGGAACAACCAGTTTAATGGAACTCACCACTGTCCATCAACTTCATTGTCTACGAGAAAGCATTTAACGTGGACGGGATGAGACGATAGAGACTTCTTTGACAATATAATTTACTGAGAAAATAGTCAGCATCATGCACAATGTTTATAACGGATTAAACTGCGAAATCATGCATCCAGAGCAGCTCAAAGAGTCGTTTCAAGTGAAGACCGGTATCGGAGCAGCTCTGGAAGGTGTGCAAACCTTTATATACCTGGACAGTATCACTCATAAACATGGTGAATCTGATGCACATGTAAACACACACATTCGCAAAGCAAGCGTAGTATTCCTACAATTGAAAAGTACCTGCAATTCAAAATAACTGTCAACCAACACCGAACTAACATTTTTCTATATGAACGTGTAGCGGTATACATTTACGAATAAAACACAATTGCTGAAATATAAACAGTTATATTTGTACTTAATTTTGACAATAATTGTAATATTGTACTCCTTTTTTATCTGTACTAAAATCTATCTCTCGCGCGCCAGGCGTGTTATCCCCCTTCTGCTTCTCCTACGTGGTCGTAAGCTGCTAGTGTACCCTCTAGCCTCAATATTATTACGATATCACGAGGCTAGCAATAAATATATTTCTTCATCTAGAATCGTCTTTTCTTTGGCTTCTAGATTAACGGGATTAACATTTGTTATCCCTCGAAGTTGTATTTTATTCCGATTCGATATAACTGGTGATCCACAACTACGGGATACGCATTAAATTCTACCTAATTTTTTTAATATTTTATCTGTTGTGTGATATATATATATATATTACAACTACAACAGCGTTAGAAAATGGTAGATAAATCTAAAACTGACGGTTTTTTCAGCCAACTCCCAGATACAGGTTCTTAATTTTCGACCTGTAATGTTTATTCCCCATGACCCAGCAGTCTGGTGTGCGGCACTGGAGTCTCAGTTTGGGATCCGCAGCATCAATAACCAGCGGCATATGTTTGCCTACACTCTTGAGTCCCTCCGTCGGGATCACACAGCCTCAGTTAAAGAGGTCGTTCTCAACCCCACCGTTCCTGTTGCCTATGATTGTCTTAAACAGGCGATTCTTAGGCATTTCCTCCCATCGACGGAGGAACGGTTGTGGACACTGTTAGCACGTCACCCCCTAGGTGACGCTGAGCCAAGCAACCACCTCACGCGCCTGCAATTGTTGGCAGGACCAACGGCATCTGACTCTGACAAAGTTGGAGAGTTGTGGCTAGAATCCTTACCAGCCCGCCTACAGCCGAAGTTTACTGGTCTGCTCGAGGATACGCCAGTTAAGTAGGCTGCCCTTATAGCGGATAAGATAGTATCTCGGATTAGCTCGTGAGAGAACTACATAGTTGCCTCTACGTCACAAGCCAACGTGGACGTCGGCACTAATCACATTCAGGGTCAACGAGACCGGGGTTGCTGTATCCACAGCCGTCTCAATTTTCGAGATCGTTCTTCTGTTCCTGAACCCCACGTCCCACGAGCCCGCTCTTGATCACGAAAGGCTGCAAGTACTCGCCCCTAGCGGCCTTCTTCCAAGCCACCCCAAAAGTCGGCTTCGGAAGCGATTGTTGATGTTACCGCAGCCATACTCGGAATTGATTTCCTACAGCACTATGATTCGTTGGTCGATACACGTAGGCTGCAGCTAATCGATACTTCGTCGAACATTAAATTTATGGGCTCTCGAGCTCAAACAGGTGCGTACCGTATTACAGGGGTATTTCATTCGCGTGATGACATTTTCCACGCTTTATTCGAGAAACTTCCCCAGCTAACTAAACAACTCGAGGAGATTCCAACGGTGACTCATCATGTGGTACACCACATCGTCACCCGCGGACCACCAGTCACGGAAAGACCTCGCTGACTGGCACCGGACTAATCAGCTTCCGCTAAACGTGAGTTCGACAATTTACTCGTCCTTCTCACAGTCCTTGGGCCTCACAACTCCACAAGGTTCGCTAAAAGGATGGGATAAGTTGGCGACCATTTGGTGACTATCGAGCATTAAACGTAGTAACACGTTTCGATAGCTATTCCATCCCCCACATACACGACATCACGGCATCTATTAAGGGTACGACTATTTATTCTATGATTGATCTGGTACGAGCATATCATCAGATCCCAGTCTCTCTTGAAGATATCAAGAAGACTGCTATCACGACTCCTTTCGATCTTTTTGAGTTCCTACGAGTGCCATTTGGATTACAAAATGCTGCTCAAACTTTCCAAAGGTTTGTCGATAGCATAGTACGAGACTTCGCTTTTGTTCACGTCTATATTGATAATCTTACTGTGGGAGAGAACAAACCAGCTTTCAGCTCAAGAAGAAATTAGCACAGTGCTGAGGGTGCATATGATACACATTGTGGGAATCTCCAAACTGCATTGCGAGGCAAGTCCTAACTTGGAATCTTCAAGGACAAAGGCGAAGAGGTATACTGAAGAACATAGTATGTCGAGAACTGGAGACAGGCATGAAGAAAATTAAATGCAAATGGGTAAAACTGGAAAGCAGAGCTCAGGATGGAGTTGGTTGAAGAATGCTGGTTGGCGACCTATGTTCCATTAGGGTTAGCGAGATCAAGTAATCTAAGGCTTAATAGAGTTGTAGAGCAAATTAGTCAGACTCGATAAGAGAAACTTTATGTCTACCTAACTTTATTCTAAATACAATAAATTTCGATAGTTTAATTTATGCCGATATTTTTGCCGAACATTTTTATCTCACTCTTCCAGAATAAATCAGCGATTGTCAAGACTTTATTGAACCCAGAAAATAATTATTTTTTGGGGCATTAAACTCTCATTGATCATAATTATATTTTAGTAAGACAATGAGAACTTCAATTTAATTTTTCTTTCAACTTGAACAACCTTTGAAAATTATTAATATTGTTTAGAAATGTAAGTAGCAATCTGGCCTTTCGGAAACAGCCTTGTATTATCATTATGATTTAAACCAGTTAAGTGTCAGTGAATAATTAGTTTTGAATGAAAATTAGTTAAAAATTGATGGAAATTGTATGGAGAACATTTAGAAGCAGACATAGTGAAAATAATAATAATATTGAAATCTCAACAATTAATTATCGCGATGATAAAATCAGAGAGATGGATGCTCATTACTCTTATTGAGCAAGATACTTAATTCCAATTCTTCAGTGCTTTGAATAGATATTAAGTCGAGAATTCAAAATTTCCGGGGCGGATTTAACGTAAATAGAAACTGCTTCGAAACAGATCAAGGGGACTAGAATTTTCCTATGCTTAACCTTATTATCCACCTTAGTCCTATGATATGTTTCCATCAAAAATTTCGAAATAGAAGAAGATGTTTTTATTCGCATAGTTTTATTGGACGGACCATAAGAGTTAACCTGTTCTTCTAGCTATTCATGTAAATGTCCACCCATTCTGAGATGATAAACACGAAATTCCTAACAACCTTTACTTATCATTTAACTAACATCCTCTAATAAACGGGAAAGGTTTCGGCATCATTTACTCAGCTGAAGAATGAACAGCCACAAAAGGTTTGACGAGTTTCCTCAGTCTCATCAGGACGAAAAAAGTTTTCAACAGTCAACTAAAGCTAACCTCTTAATCTAAATATTTGGTATAACAGTTATCCGATATCGAAATATAATGTGTACTGAAGTGTTCGAAAATGGACTATATAGCGGTGATTACGTTTTTCAGTTTCTAATATGGCCCCACTTAGTATAATTGGTCCACAAGCTTTTAAAAATTTGAATAATATGTACTTTAAAATTCAATAATATTCGGTGTATTAAATTATCGCATGATGAACAGAATATTGTTCAACATTAGCTAATAAAATATTAATTAAGTCGCGTTTAGCTTGATAAATCCTAAAAAGAAAGCCCCCATATTGTAACCTGTAGCTTAAAACTAGTAAGAAATATTGTAGAAATCAATCTAAAGTGTATCCGGATTATACATATGTCAAAGCTATTTTATTGAAATCTACTGGTAGATATTTTTTTAATGAATTATTACAAAAAAAGAGTTTCGGGCATACTTTAAGTATATCTTGCGATTATGATATGGTGATCAGAATGATGATCGGTAAATCATATACAGTTACACATTGCAGTCATTTAAATAGATATTCTTCCGGTCGAATTATTAATAACAACATTCAAGTAAATTGATATCACCCAACATAAATAGGTTGCTGTTTTTGGTATGAAGATACTCTTATACTTGGGATGATAATGCCGAAATAAATAAGACAGACTGTAGCTTAGAATATAATCTCAGTTGTAAGATTTGGATTTTGTAGGTTATCCGCCAGAGAAGATAAAGTAACAAACAAATATTATGAAAAATTACAACAAGATGCACCATAATATATGTATAATGAGTTTGAATGCTAACACTGGAAAGACCTAGTCACTATAGTAAATCGTTGCTCCCAATTATTAAAGTCTATTAACAACTGAAGTTGTTCATACAATAACTGTTTATTAATAACTCAGTAAACCAGTAAATACTTCAGTGGGATTTTTAAGGTATTAATTTGAGCATTTAAAGCAATACAACAACTTTGAGTGCGATGTAATCCTTTAAAAATGATGAGTCTCAAAATTTAATGAAATTCGCTTCTTGAATTCTGTTCTTAACTGTTTTTAAAGTAAAATGAACACTATGTCCTTATGCCTATTGATTACTTCCTCCAGCTTAAATTTTTAATCGATAAATATAGCACAAGACATAAGCTTTGATGAAAAACACGGTAAATGAAATTTTGTCATTAAAAAAATTTAGAATTTTTGCGATCCTGAAAAAACTTGAGATTTTCAAGAATTACAATGAGTACAATGCATTTAGTTGATTTAATTATTCATTCAGTGGTGCATATTTTCCAGTTCAGTTTCCACTTAGCCTAACTTCTAGCACAACTTTAGACAGGGCATCTATAAATCTGTATAAAATTTCCTTAGAATCGATTTATACACTTGATAATAACTTACTCCGAGATAGTTTTGTGAGTACATTTGATCTAACTAATTGTAATTAATTTATCAAATAGTATACATCTGAACTGAATTTTATATAACTAAAATAACATATTTTTAAGCGAAACAAAACTTAGATACTTATTCATTTGAATTTATTAAACATGAATTTAAAATTGTACGTTTTTGAAATACAACTTCTGTTTGTTAACCAATTGTATCTTTAGCTTAACTCGTCATAAATAAAAACCAATAAAATCTGTAAGTAGAAGTGGTTTGCGTATCTGCTGTTAGTTGAGCTATCAATAAACATTCTGTCAATGTAAAGCGAATTGGACTACATTTAGACGGTAAAAACCCATTAAAAGACATGTATTTATTAAGCACTACAGAGGACTGAGGTTAGGTTTTCAAATAATTTTACATCAATCATAATGAAAATGTGACACAAAGAAAGGTATTTTTTCAAAATGGATGAACAATCATAAGTAGTACTTTTGAAACTATTTAAACAAAAAAGATTTCAGTTACTTCCCATTTATTCATATTGTGAGTGAAATAGTATGCAAAAATATACAAGCATAAAATCGTGATTTTATGTACTTAATGCAACTAACATCGGTAAGAAAGGGAAATTACAAATTATCCAATATATTAGGACATCATGAGGGAGAAATATACAAATACGTCGTATGAGAGCATTACTAAACCTGATTTGTGACGGCATGATGATCTTTTGTAGATATCCAATACAGTTTACAATTGAATCAGTTTACAGTTAAACAACACTGGTAAAAAATGGGTCGGCGTATGTAAAAGAATATAATTAACAAGCATATAAAATTAGGAGAGAAAAACTGCATACGGAAAACAATGCTTTGAAGCTTACTGATAAAGTTTTTGAATGATAATTACAGTAATCAGTAGAACAGTAACAGCGTTTTTGTGTTGAAGAACTTCCATAGGTCTGAAAGCATGTATCTGAAAATGATGGTTCAAACTTTCTGAGACATAACCTAGAAATGGTTTTTATTTCATGGTATTGTTGTCCCCATCTAGGTTTTCTAAAGTCGATCCTTTGAACTTCTTCAATTTTTATACAAGCCTTGCAGCCATCTAGTTTCTGCCATGGTCCATTTGATTCATCACAGGGCCAAAGAGTCATTTTACGTTCCCTGTCTACTATCTCACACTCATAGCAGCTTAGATTATTAGCTGAAAAGCTTTTAGGGAAACAAAAATATATCAAAAGTAATCCACGAAGAAAATTAAACCATTTCATTTGCAAGTAGTTGGTTTTAGTCACTAACATCATAATAAAGCGGAAATGTGTACATTATTCTCTATGAGCCAATCAGAGTAGAAAGTAACGCCTACTTGTATATTTTGAAAACCATCCAATCAAAAGTCAGAACATTGATTTGATTTTAATATCAAGGTCATATTGAGGCCACATTGCATCACGTATCAGTATCATGCTTTAACTCACGCAATGACTGTCAGCTACGGCAGTCTTATAGCTACCGTCAAGTATGGGTCGTTTTTCCGTTTGCTTTTTCGATGGCGTGGAAGTCTTTATAAATTAGTATGGCCCGGTTTAATAGCTTATTGCGTCTGTTACGCTGTTGTCGCGATCGCTTATCACTCCATACCAGACAAACCTGAATTTCGAAGTGCTAGGCTACTTTTTGTCCAAATATGCTACATCTCTGGGCGCCTAACAAATGCAGTCCCATTATCCTTTGTTTTGGCATTTTATGTGAACTTGGTAGTTGCACGATGGTTACAGCAATTCTTTTGTTTACCAACTCCTGATGCAATATGCCTACTTTTATCAACCTATTTAAGTGAAAACCCGAGTGTCAAAGACCACAAAAAATTAGCAAACGGCGAAGAAAGAGCGTTAGTCTTCAGAAGAACCATTACTCGTTACGTCAATTTGGCTTCTGCTTTATGCTTTTACTCAATATCTATGAGTATGAAACAAAGATTCCCCACTCTTGATAGTTTGGTCTTATGTGGCTTAATGACGGAACAAGAACTAGAAATCTATTCCAATCTAGAAGAATCAACCAGCAACTTTTTCGTACCATTAGTATGGGCCATTTCTCTGATTACGAAAGCTCGCGAAGAAAATATGATACGCGAAGAAAGACACGTGGATGCACTAATCAGTCAGGTAGTAGAGTTTTGGGAAAAACTGTATAAACTATGCATGTATGACTGGGTGAATATACCTTTAGTTTACAACCAGGTGAGTACTGTCTTAAAATTTTAATATTTCCTGGTTTAATCGACTACATATATAATGCTACTTATATAGTTATTTATTCCACTTTTGTATAGTTGTAATTTTGACTGGATCTGAAAAATACAACGAAATATCTATCCGAAATCGGCAAGTTATAATGTCGTAGGAGTAAAGTAACGATTTAATGGACATAGCGTCGATTTCTCGAGCTACTCATGAATTACAATCTTACACAATTTCACCGTACATACAACAGAAAGCTACTCTACCATCTGCTGTCGTCGATTGTGAATAAGTACCCATAGCTTTATTATCTACCATTAAGATCTAATATTCAGTTAAATGATCAGTTACTGACATGGATTGTAACACAGATTGTGACTGGCTGTCTTTTTTCCTAAGTCCCGGAGCGTCATTGACATAGGTGTAGGATCAGGTAATAGTCCATTTTTCTACAATTAAACTACGTTCTTGGTAATAATTTAAGCTGGTTGTAACTACATAACCCAGGAGTGAAACCAAAAGAGTCAAAGATTACTGTTTCATAATTTACATCGCTACTGTGGCACTAATCCTTGAAGTCACTGACAGCTGAACTGAACCATATCAGTAGGTGTAGACAACCTGGTTGGGATGCGCGGGATGATAGTAACCTATGGTTAGAGACTCTGAATGATATGGCTCAAAATCGCATGCGGTGGCGCATATGCATCCATTCTTTGTGTTTCCCGAAATTCCGATCTTCTGAATCCTTCACGACCTTCATCTCTCTCTTCTATAACTCATCTCACTGGATTATACTCTTTGAATAATATCTTCGAACCCTAATCTTTGCTATTACTGCTTATACTTCTACTACCTCTACCACTATGGGATTTGAATCGACAATTGCGTCTCTGTGCTAATGTAGTATGGCAATTTGAAATGATGTACGTGCGAACGAAGTTCTACGTTGTAGCTAACTGACCAGATAGTGCCATGTGAAGACCATATCACTTAAGCGTTTGTATATGGTATTTCACTGTTAGATAAAAAGGGATAATACGAAATCTCTTAAATACTATAGGGCGTATCACAAAAGCTTTTCACGTTTTTCGTTCGTGAAATGCTAACGTGGCGTAAACCGTTTTGCATTGCTGTTGCGTATGACATTTAGAAGTAATGTGTGTTAACACTTACCACAGAAGTTACTTTGGCAATCCTATCTACTCTGGTGGTATGTTTCCAAGTGAAATATGTAATTTCAAGAAGTCAGTGTTTATCAGTTAATGTAACGCTACAATATTTGATGTTCATTAACTAAAAGAGCATACTGACCAAAAGCATTGTTGTATACGCCTATTATGTAGGGCTTTAAAGGAAATGGTGTTTTCAGAGTTTTGTTTGGCATTCAGAAAATGAGTGTTATATCTTACTTAGACTATTAGTAAGGAAATAAAATAAGCTATCAGCACATACTTATCATGGAATATAAAAACGTTTGAAACTGCATAATAGTGGGTTATTTCAAGTTGCCTCACACTACAACATAATATTGAGAAACGAAGAGATAAGAAAGCATCACTATTGTCTATAGTAGAAGGGTTAGTATTAACGAACTAAAAGGAGATTACAACGTAACTAATTTTGACCATGATAACTCATGACAATAGGGAAAACCAACTTGTATATGTTGCAGCGACTGAAAGTTATAGTTTGGTTTTACGTTTGAGCCAAACTGCACATATGTGTGCTATTAATACTAGTTAACTTTCCAAGGCTAAGTAAATAGGGTGAGCTTTTAACTTATGAACCATCTGTTGAAAATCAAAGGTTACAACTTCACACATAAAAAGTTCCGAAGAGTAGACAACTGAACAATAAAGTAAAAATTAATATACTAGGTTGTCACATGTAACGGATGAATTAATACACTATAAACAGATGCCCTTAAAGTAGTGAAGTAACGCTTATAAAGTAATTAAATAAGGAAAACTGTGTACAATAATTATAATAAATATTCTACTTAAAAGGGAAAGTGTTTAAGAAATATTTGTTCTTTTCACTGTTTACTTAAGTTACAATTTTGTCATGCTTGGAAACGAATACGTGGATTAATCTCTGTGGCTTCTGCTTACTCACTTTAATACCTTCTTCGTTATTGTTATTGGAACGTAGGTTTTGGTTAAATGTATTGATTATGGTATATTTTTTGAAATATTGTTTATGAAGCTCATAATTACTTGAAGGCAGAATTCACTAATACATTTCCCTGCCGTAACTGCTATTTTAAAGTGGTGGTCGGGTTTGCCTATGGTGATGATGACCCAAACGAACTAGATTGCCTAGAACACATGTTCCTTTAGATCCTACCATGCCAGACAGGTCGATTGAAGAACGGTTGACTAAGAGCAACAACTTAAGGTCTGAGGGCGACGTTATAGTGCTGACTGTAAAGGGGCGTGATAGTAGTAACATGTCTCGCTTGGACAGCCAGGATCTGCAGCGACTCTGCCTTCTTACAAAAAAGGTGGGTGTTACAAAATGTCGACCACACTAATGTCACTCCTCATCTTGACCCTCGAATTTCCTTCTCCAGCGGTAAGGATTTTTGAAGAGCGGAGCCAGCACTTCACAACTTGCCATGAGACAATCATATGTAACAAACTTCAAGCAGTTGTGATTTGGGCTCTGCGGTCTCGTTCTCAGGTCGCTGAGACCAACACTAACCCAACTTCCTTTTCAGCCTCCTTAGTAAATTCCCTTTCACTATATGGACAAGCGGAAAATGGCATACACCTTCATACCCCTAACAGCACACAAAATCAACTTTTTAATGATCAAATTCTTTCTCCATCTCTAAATAACTCTCTTATCTGCACTACTAACCCATCTTTCGTCCCTTTGTCATTTTGCGCCACTAATGCAAACGTTTAGAGCTCACGAAACGTTATTCATGGTCTCTTGAAACCCCTCTCTAAACTACATATTCAAGCTTTTAGTGTCCGGACATTGTTTCAAATCAGGCAACAGGCTTCATTAGCTACGACTCTGGAATGCGGTGCCATCGATGTGTGTCGCATCTCTGAAACGCGCATACAGGATCCTGGTAAAATCATTCATTTGATTTCACCTTGTCCAAATAGAGTATCCACTCGATTTACGCTTCGTGAATCTGGATGCCTTGTTGCTGCTTCCTCTGACCTCGCTGGTTTAGGTGTAGTATTAAGTCCTAGGGCAGAACTAGCTCTCTTAGACTGGATCCCGGTAGACAGTCATTTATGCGCAGTCCGACTAAACGGGACAGTAAGGAGTTAGAAAGATGGGGACACTTGTCGTTGTCTCTGCCTACGCTCCTACTGATTACAGCTCGAATGAGATAAAAGATGAATTTCACAAAAAGCTAAGTGTTTTGATGTAGTAATAGTATCTAGTGACTTGAATGCTTAAGTAGGTAGACTAGGCAAAACGGAAAGATGCCTGGGTGGATCTTATGACGTCGCGGCTGATCGAACAGATAATAGTGACTGCCTGTTGCAGCTATACTCAGATAGCTGCCTGTATCTTACAAACATCAACTTTAAGCATATGAAAAAACACCTTTTAACTTGGCGACCCTCAGAATCGGCTCAACGCTGGACTTAACTAGACTACATTGCTATCAGTCATGGGTGGAGAGGCTCCGTTTAGACCGCCGCTCATTCTGAAGCACATGTTTAGATTTGGCTTATGCTCTAGTACCAGCAGTGGACATAAGAAAGGTGTAGCAAGGAAACCTCTTGAAGTTCTATTTTATCATGAGAAAAGCCGACATTACATTTCAAGAGCAGCTGGGAAAAGTTAGAGAATTATGTAAGTGATGCCTGCCCCGAGGCATCTTGGGATGATATCCCAAAAGCTTTGAAAACAGCAGTGATATGTGCCAGTGGATTTCAGTATCATTTACTAAACTGACAGATACTCGGAAACCCACCCATCTTGCCCTAAATGCAATGAGGAGCGGAGGCTGATAAAAAAGCCTATGCGATGATCATGAACAGTGGTGCGTGGCGAAAACGAAAGAGATGGAAAAGGCAGTGGCAATAGATAACAGTAGACAGCTACTCATACTTATCAAGTAAACTGGTATTTGGAAGCCAACTCTCGGAAAAGGATGGGACTACTATTTATTCTCAATCTAGGAGATCGGATCGATGGACAGAACACTTTAGAGAGCAGTTTAACTGTCTTGCGGCCACACTTCAGTTACCCACAATTTTCAGTCAACCTGAATGGGAAGATGATGTGATTCCTCTAGCTCCCAATCAGGTTGAAGAGGTTATATTCAATCTAGGTAAAGGGAGAGCAGCAGGTCCTGAGTTGTTAAGCCCTGAGATTTTTAAGGATGGTGGTCCAGTTTTAGCAATTAGATTGACTTAGATCTTAGGTAGAATCTGGGAACTGGACGTAACCCTATCTGATTGGTCTCAATCGCTAATCGGCTCAGTCTATAAGAAAGGATTAAAGTCCTCCTGCGATAATCAGAAAGGAATCAGTCTAACTCATATAGTGTCTAAGATGTTAGTCTCGTGAAGAGTAACCTCGAGGAAACCAGGCTGGTTTCAGACCTGGACGTGGGTGTATAGACCGTATATTCACACTTCTTCAAGTCCTGGAGCATAGGCACATTTCGATCTTCGACAATTTTCGTATTTATGGACCTTAAGGTGGTGTTTGACTCTGTCTGTCGTGAGATTCTGTGACAATGTCTGTCACTGAAAGGATCACCAAAAAAGTACATTACCCTGCATGGGTTCTCCACTCAAACTTCACTGGTCAAATCAGAGCTTACGACGAACTCATCTTAATTGATTATTTCAGGTGGCGTTCGTCAAGATTGTCCACTTACCCAGTTTTTATTCAACTTTTTTTGTAAACATGCTTTTCGAGATAACACTTTCATTGTCTAACTTTTGAGTTGACCTATCAGGAGGTTAACTGTTGGTTTAGAATACGCAGATAACATACTTTTGTTTGGCGAGGTCCCTGACACCTTAAGAAGCAGTGCAAATGCATTTGGGATGCGATTCTGTTCATCAGAATGTAAAATTTTGGTTCCGGATTGGGTTGCGTGGGCCCTGAAATTAGTGATAAAGAGTGAAGTAGTTGGACGTGTTGACCGCTTCACTTACCTCGGTAGTCTGATAAGAGCTAATGGTCGGATGTCTGACGAAATGTTGGAATGGATACAGAAGGCTCGATTGGTTTTAGCTAGCATATGTAATTTGCATTATAGCCGAAATATCCGTCTGATAACGAAAGGTCGAGTTTACTGTTCAGTAGATCACTCCTTCCTACTTCATGAATGTGGAGCATGGCCATTAAGAATAGATGTTCGTAAGTTTCTCCGAAGTATTGCTCGTGTATTCTGAGAGCACTGAGTAGGTATCGTGTTGGTTGGGAAGGGATGATTGTGATAGGTATCATGTATTTTTGACTAGCGCGCACCTTCACCGGTGGAGTAGTTAGGTGGATGGGTATATTGTAAGAAACCTAAGAGCGGCTAGACCAAAACATTTCAGCAGTTCGTGAAATGATTGACAGTTGAAGTGGGGCATGTTGCTAGGTGTAAAGTAGCTGTTTGACATCGTGATAGCACCAGTCATTGGTTAGAGACTTTGAATGACATGTGTTAAAATCGTATGGAATGGTGTGTTTCCCCATATTCTGAGCTTTTCGACTTCTCCTAGCTTTTTTTTACTTAATTTATTTCCCATTTCGTTGAATGGTATCTTCGATGTTGCCTCTGATGCTGTAACCACATTTACTACTGTCGGATTTGGATTAAGTTTCTATATTATGTTCTGTTTTTATTCTACAAACTAATTCACTACAAATATTTTCCAATGTTTAAATGTTTTTGCTTAGTCGATATAACCATCATTGTAATTTCTTTGCTATTTTTTAATGACTTATTTTGTTTCGGTGATAGTTTAACAAATAGGTCTGATAAACTTATTTCACTGTACACTCTAGTTACAACTAGTTGATTAAATGGCAAGAACATCCTGTTATAAATTTTCAGAAATCCCTTTGTATTTAGTCGTTAGACAGCAAATATTCTACACAGGACGACTGATCACTGATGGAGTATACATTGCCTTAATGTCAAAGAATGCGACCTCAGTCGGACGTCGGAAGATGTATTTCTTTTCATGGGCCTGACGAGGAGTAAATATTTGGTTGATACATTCACTTCCAAACCTGACACAAGCCTAGGTTTCTTGGATTTTCTTTGTGAGCTCTATTTTAGCCTCAGATGATTACTGGAGCTAATATTTTGAATACTGTAGTAGTCAAACTGGTTTCTCTATGATTATTGAAAAAGAATATTTGTCGTTTCTTATAATCTGAGAAGATCAGCGACTAAGACTAGCCAGATGGAATTATATCCAGTTCCCAGACTTGAAATAATATCTCTTTCAATCAAATTGCATAAATTGAACTATCATCCTTGACCATCTTTGAGATTAATCCATCAAAGCCTTCTACTCTCTCGCTTTAGATCAGCTTTGATCTTTTCAACCTTGTTCAGAGTCAGGGGCTTTATTTTGACAGTCCATGCACGTTTTCTAGTGATATTAGGTAATTATAGAGTAATCGAAGACAGGGCAAACGGTAGTTTAACGTATTCCACCCATCTCTCCAGCTTTCTGTACTGATCAGTTAAGACCAAACAATTGATTACATTTAAATTGTGAATACCTGTTTCGGAGACAGTGTGTGTATCAATACAATGTGATCCTAGAGTCTGATTCGACATAGGGTTTGAATAGTAAGAGTTTCCACATGTTCTTAAGAGCTCAACGTCAAGAAACCGGAAACAATATTAACTGCACTTGAATCGCTAACATTGGTGGCAATTGAATATAAAGTTATACAAGAAGGGTTGTTAGTGGGTACAAAAAGAATATTGTAAAGCGGTGAGGAGATTTAGAATGGATAGTTATTACTTCCTGGTTGCCCGAATCTTCTAAGGATACACTTATTCTTGAGAGGCCTGGACAACAAATTCAGTAAGCAGTGGTCAGTGATGCTAACAACCTCATTGTCCTGAGGACGGCTGTTTTAAACAGGCCACTTAAAACTGTTTCGCAAGCCAGTGAGTCATTTATAGCTTGGAACTTCGTACGTATGTACATCAGTTCCAGTTGCCATAACACATTAGCACAGAGATGCAATTGTCAATTCAAATACCATAGTGGAAGAGGTAGTAGAAGTATTAGCTGTAATCAATAAGATTAATGATCGAATATGTCATTCGAAATGTATAACCCAGAGGAATCAAATAAATAATGAGAAAAAACAGTGATGAGGAAATCAGAAGCTTGGGATTTGAGTGAACACAAATAGTGGATACACCTGCATCGTTTCAAACGGTTTGGAGAAGTGTCATTCAAGGTCTCTAACCATTGATTACTATCGTTTCGCGGACACCAGCCAGGTAGCCTGCACCTACCAACATAACTCAGTCCACTTGTCAGTAACTTCATAGATTTCTGCCATGTTTTGGTCTGACCACCCCTAGCTTTCTTGCATACTACTCCTACACCACAAAACATAGTTCATCGAGGTAGTGGGTGGTTAGGCATTTTGTAACACATATCTCAACCACTTCAACTGATACAGTTTCACCACTTGATCTATTGATCTGTCATTCTTATCTAGTACCCGTTTCTTAACAACTGCATTGCTTACTCGATTGTCTCAGGATACATTTTTGTCAGCGTCTTCACCAAGTGGAACTATGTCATCGGCATATTCTAAGTCAACAAGCGTATCTCGTGGTAGAAGATCCATTCCTGAAAATTCAGTCGAGGATAATGATATTTCTGAAAGCATGTCTATGAAAAAGTTAAAGAAGAATGGAGAAAGTGGACATCCGTGACGAACACCACTTGAAGTAAAGAATTCTGATGACAGTTCGCCATAAGCTCTCACCCAACTGGTGGTGTTCGAGTAGAGAGCATGTATAAGGTTAGTGTACTTCTTTGGTATGCCTTTCAATGACAGACACTGACACAACTTCACGATCAGCAGAGTCAAATGCCGTCTTAATGTCCAGGAATACAACTATTCTGGGACGCCGAAATGTGTGTCTTCGTTTTATAACCTGTCGTAGTGTGAATATTTGGTCTATACATCCACGTCCATGCCTAAAACAGACCTGATTTTCTCGAGCTCCAGTTAGGTGCCTGAGTCTTGTTGAGGCCAATATTTTCGATACTATATTAGTTAGACTGATTCCTCTGTGATTGTCACAAGAGGACTTTTGTTCCTGATTATAAATTGGGACAGTCAGCGATTGAGACCATTCAGATGAGATTATGTCCAGTTCTCAAATTCTACCTGATATCTCAGTCAATTTAACTGCTGAAACTGAACCACCATTCTTAAAAATCCAAACGGTCAATTTGTCAGGACCTGCTACTCTCCCTCACTTTACATTTTCTATAGCTTTCTCAACGTCGTAAAGAGTCGGAGGTCTTACATCGATGTGCCACTCAGGTTGTTTGGAGATTGTGAGCAACCGAAGTGTGACTGAAGGCCAGTTGAACGATCCCTGAAGTGTTCTGCCCATCGATCCAATCTCCTGGATTGAGAATCTATGATAAACCCATTCTTCCCCGAGATAGTTTCCCTAACAGATGGATATATAATACCGGTTTCCTTGCTAAGGCGGAAAAGTTATCTACTATTGCCTATCGCTGATGCCTTTTCTATATCCCTCGCATTCTCTACCCAACACTGTTCGCGATCATGTCGTAGTCTGTTTATCAGCCTGCACTTGAGCTGACTTCGCTCTTCGTTATCTCGTCTGTTTCTACATGAGTTTCCTAGCGTCTGTCAGCTCGATGGACACTACTAACATCCACATCTTCTCGACCTTATGGTTTACCTTACTATGAGGTATCACTGCTGTTTCCACAGCTTTCTGGATATCATTCCAAGCTGCCTCAGGGTAGGCATCACTTAAATGGCCGCTAACTGTTTTTCGAGTTGCTCCTGAAATATATTCTTAGCTCTACTGTCGTCAAGTAGAGCCCTAATAGGTTTCCTTGCAGTGTTTTTCTTACGCCCATTAAGCCACAAACGAATATGTGTTCGCACTAGAGCATGGTCTGATTATAAACAAATGCTCCAGAATGAGCGGCGGTCTAAACGGAGCCTCTCCACCAATGACTGACAACAATGTAGTCTAGTTAAGTCCAGCGTTGAGCTGATTTTGAGGGTCGCCAAGTTAAAAGATGTTTTTTCTTAATAAAGATCGAACTCCCAGAACAGAATTGAGATGGTTTGAATTATTTCTTCTTGTTAGCCTTTTTTAAGAAGTTAGTTTTCTACGGTTTGTGCTTGCCAATTCTAATCCTGAGCCTGGGACCGGCAGTAGCCCTGGAGGGGCTGCAGGTGGAGTTGTTTTTCAACTACTTTTTCACATATTAGCTGTAAACTTCTCAGGCCTTGATTGCAGCAGTAGATATCTATGGAACGAAGTGAAATGTCCTATATGACCGACCGAAATTTTTTGAATGCCCTTTTCCGTTGTGAGAAGGCGGTATTGCTGTAGAAACCATTTGTCTGTTGTTGCACCTAATTAAAAAATTGAGGAAACTTATTATATTCATTTAAAAATGTTCTATATCTGGAACATTTAGCTAAATTGTACCGAAGAAGGAAAATTTTAAGTTGTTGTATTGGTATTTTTTTAAAAATGTACAGAAATTCCCATTTTGCTCCATCTATTAGGATTCCTGATCGCGATGTTCAATACCAGATTAGCCAGCGGCATAAATATTCAGTTTTCATTGTAATGATCGCTGTTAGTAACATCGTTTGAGGAAATTATCCAGTGTTTTTCTATCTTTACTTATATCTCAGTTGTTGGTAGTTAGGGTGGGAAATAAGTATTGATCATTCAACTTTGAATTACCAATTATCATGTGTAGGAAATCGTTTAGTCTGCTCATAATGCATTTGTTCAAAATGGAATATTTTGTCTATGTTAATTTTCTTTCAGATACTTTGTTTTCACTGCTAACTCCATAAATAATCAAACTTTACTTTTCCAATGTTCTTCAATTATTCGAATAAATATGTTAGGTCGTGATACGTCTTTTTACTGCAGATTGTTACAATAGTGTATCCTTTTTATCGATTACTAACCCAACTAAATCGTCAATTTCTTGACGTAGGAGATATTGGTCATTGGATTTTGTGTATAATATTTGATATATTATCATATATATGCTATCTATAAAAGTGAAACCTTATCAATCTGCGGCTTCTCATAGTAAGTAGATAGTTTTTGGTTTATGTTTCGTGATTCATCAATTGTGTCAGATGCAAGTAATCAGCAAGAAAATTGTACCACTGATTGACTAAATCTAGTAGGAATGTCATTAACTGTGTATCAAGGTTAAGCGCTCATCACGATACTTAAAGGTCTTTAGTTCAATCCTTGTCCTGTTTGTGAATGCTTGCTACTACTGAGAATTTTTACACACAAGGACAAAATAGTTGTCGAATACTTTGTGGTTTCCAATGATTACATAATTGTATTTCATGATGTGAACCATAAAATTATGTTGTTGTTGTTAATATTATTATTACTGTTTGTCTAATTTTGTTTTACTTTTGTCCTTATTTAAAAGTGAACTCATGATTTATTATTAATTTATAGATTCTTTGCATTTTCACTTTTATTTTTCTCAGGTTGTAGCGTTGGCTGTGTACATTTATTTTGCTATGACAATTTTCGGTCATCAGTTTATTGATGCACCTTTAATTTTATCGCCTTTGTCGACCAATTCATCTAATTTCACATCAACCAACAGTAATAATGATAGTAATAGTATTCTTAACAATTCTGTCAATGATACGAATATCATTCATGGTATATCATTTCCTAAAGTGGTACCAAATATTCCAGTATTTACAATTCTTTCGTTTATTTTTTATAATGGTTGGCTTAAAGTAGCTGAATCACTTGTTTCACCATTCGGCTTAGATGATGATGATTTCGAAGTTGTTCCATTATTGGAAAGAAATTTAAATACAAGTTTATATTTTGTAGATACATGTATTGCCGATTCGAATTTAATTCCTGAATTAGTAAAAACTGGTTGCAAGATTGATATTGACACTGATGTTGACAATGATTACACTGGTGATGATCAAACTGATGATACTACTGTCCATGATCCAGATTATTATAATCGATATCATATTCCTGGTAGTCGTCGA
Source organism: Schistosoma turkestanicum (assembly GCA_944470395.2). Taxonomy (NCBI): domain Eukaryota; kingdom Metazoa; phylum Platyhelminthes; class Trematoda; order Strigeidida; family Schistosomatidae; genus Schistosoma; species Schistosoma turkestanicum. The sequence goes on from OX103979.1 coordinate 56,553,640, forward strand.
AGGAAAATTAGTACACGGTCAAAAGGCGAAGGTAGTCGAAGAGGCAGTTTTTTGACACCTGATTTATGCGATGAAAATTATCCATCAACATCTCATACTTTTGGATCACCTGCTGATATTGAAACACCTTGGCCTCAATTACCACCGACTCGTCAACGTCGACCATCACATACAGCTTTAATTGGATCATTGGAAGTAGCCGGAGTTGCAAAAGAAACAGAGTCGAAATTGTCTTCTTCATTACACTCTTTAACGCCTGATCGAGAGAGTGTACATCTGCATCCGGATACATTGCTTGCTTCAGTAGGATCACAGCTTCAGCGTTTAGGATCTAAAATAAAAAAATTATCATTCAGTCGACCAAATACTCCTCCGGTTACTAATGAATTAAGTAATCTTAATACAGAATCTCTACATCCAAGTCGTTCAAATAGTATTATATCAAGCCAAGATAAACTTGATTCTAAAGATGATCGAAAAATTTAATACGAATAAAAAAACAAACTACTTATATTCTAAATCTCTTACTTCAGCTTATTTTGTTTGTGTCATTTTGCTACTACTATCCGTTTAAGCATTTAATTCAGTTTGTGTGTTTATTACAAAGTTATCATATGAAACATAGACACAAATAAGCAAACATTACCTTTCTATAACGGATGGTTGTATTATAATTTACTGTTACTAATCGCATATTTTCTCATCTTTAATTGTATTTAAACGGAAAAGCATCGAATGTTCTCAAACGTTATATTTCACCATAGTTTCCATTCTCTTAACTGAACTCGTATTTAAAAAGAAATAATTACGCGATCACTTCACATTCCACTTTTATTTAGTGTTCCTTATTCTCATCCTACTGGGGTTTTTTGAGAAAATTGGGTATGGCATTATTTTTTTAATCATTTCAAATAGTTTAGTTATATATAGAGGCTTATTCAAATTCTATATTGTTTATAATATACAGCTTTTTAGAAACTTTAATGTGAAATCGTCGTTGATTTAATTCGCCTTACTTGTGTCAGTCAGTTGCAACGTAGGACTTCGTACGTAAGTACATCAGTTCATGTCGCCATACCACATCAGCACAGAGATATAATTGTCAATTAAAATCCAATAGTAGAAGAGGTAGTAAAGGTATTAGAAGTAATCGGAGGGGTTAGAATTAGAAGATATTATTCACGAAGTATGATTCAATGAGATAAGTTTAGAAAGTAAAAGCTAGAGGTGTTGAAGAATCCAGAAGATTAGGATTTGAGAGAACACAAAGAATAAATGCACCGGCGCCATTGCGAACGATTTTGAGCCATGTCATTCAAGGTCTCTAACCATCGATTATTATCATCTCGCGGACCCCAACCAGGTAGTCGACAATTACCGACATGGCTGAGTCCACTAGTCAATGACTTCATGGATTTATGCCATGTTTTGGTCTGGCCGCCCCTACCTTTCTTCCAACCTATTCCTACACTACAAAACAAAGCTCGACGAGGCAGTCGCTGGTTAGGCATACGCAACACGTGTCCCAACCACCTCAACTGATGAAGTTTCAGCACTTCATCTATTCATCTGCCATCCTTACGTAGTACTCGTTTCCTAATAACAGCGTTGCTCACTCGGTTGTCCCACGATATACGAGCAATGCTTCGAAGACACCTATGATCAAAAACCAATAACCGACGAGTATCTTCTACTCTGATTGGCCATGTTTCACAGCCATAAAGTAAGACGGAGCGAACCACTGCGCAGTACACACGTCCCTTAGTCAGCAAACGGATATCTCGCCTACGCCATAAGTGACGCAGGTTGGCAAAATCCAATCGAGCCTTCTGTATCCGTGCCGAGATTCCGTCAGTCACCAGGCCATCGGCACTGATGAGACTCCCAAGATAAGTGAAGCGGTCTACACGTTCGACCACTTCACTCCCTATCACTAGTTCAGGTGCCGATGAAACCCAATCTTGAAGCAACATTTTGCATTTCGAGGGGGAAAACCGCATCCCGAACATGCTTGCATTGTTGCTTAGGGTAGTCAGAAGACTGCATTTTGTCAGCGTCTTCACCAAGTAGGACTATGTCATCGGCATATTCTAAGTCAATAAGCGAGCCACCTGGTAAAAGGTCTACTCCAGAAAATTCAGACGAGGATGAGGTTATTTCTAGGAGCATGTCTATGATAAAATTAAACAAGAATGGAGAGAGTGGACATCCCTGACGGACACCACTTGAAGTAGAGAATTCCGGTGACAGTTCGCCATAAGCTCTCACTCGACCCGTAGTGTTCGAGTAGAGAGCTTGTATGAGGTGAATGTACTTCTTTGGTACACCTTTCAATGACAGACACTGCCACAGAACCTCACGATCCAGAGTCAAATGCCGCTTTAAGGTCCAGGAAGACAGCTATTGTCGGACGCCTAAATGTGTGTCTGTGTTCCAGGACCTGTCGTAGTGTGAGTATCTGGTCCATACATCCACGTCCGGGTCTGAAACCAGACTGGTTTTCTCTAGTTTGCTCTTCACGAGCTCTAGTTAGGCGTCTAAGGATAATCAAGGCTAACAATTTAGAAACTATATTAGTTAGACTGTGATTGTCACAAGAAGACTTTTGTCCTTACTTATAAATTGGGACAATCAAGGATTGAGACCACTTGGCTGGGATTGTGTCCAGTTCCGTGATCCTACCTAAGATCTCGGTCAATCTAGCCGCCTTAAAGTCTTGGAAAACAACTATTGTACGACGCCTAAATGTGTGTCTGTGTTCCAGGACCTGTCGTAGTGTGAAAATGTGGTCTATAAAACCACGTCCAGGTCGAAAACCAGATTGGTTTTCTCGAGTTTGCTCTTCACGAGCTTTCGTTAAGCGTCCAAGTATTACTGAGGCCAATATCATAGAAACTATATTAGTTAGACTTATTCCTCTGTGATTGTCACAAGAAGACTTCTGTCCTTTCTTATAGATTGGGAAAATCAGTGATTGAGACCAGTCGGATGGGATTACGTCCAGTTCCCAGATTCTACCTAAGATCTCAGTCAACCTAGCTGCTAAAACTGGACCACCATCCTTAAATATCTCAGGGGTCAGTCTATCAGGACCTGCAGCTCGTCCTCGCTTCAGATTTCCTAAAGCTTTTTCAACTTCATTAAGACTAGGGGGACTTAGGTCGATTTGCCATTCAGGATGACTGGAGATCGTGGGTAACCGAAGAGTGGCTCGAGGCCAGTTGAACTGATCCCTAAAGTGTTCTGCCCATCGATCCAGTCTCCTGGATTGAGAATAAATAATAGTCCCGTCATATTCTGAGATAGTCTCACTTACACTAGGATTCCTCATACCAGTTTCCTTGATAAGTGGGAAAAGTTGTCTAGTGTTGCCGATCGCCGCTGCCTTTTCCATCGCTTTTGCTTTCGCCACCCACCACTGTTCGCAATCGTTACGTAGGCTTTTCATAAGTCTGCGCCCAAGTTGACTTCGTTTTTCATCATGTTCAGAGTCAGGTGGGATGAGTTTTCGGACATCCATCAGATCGGTGGATGCTACTGAGATCCACCGCTTCATTCTAGCCTTATGGTCAACCTTACTAGCAGATATCACTGCTGTTTCCACAGCCTTTTTGATATCATTCCATCCTGCTTCCGGATGGGAATCGCTTAAATGGTCGCCTAACTGTCTTTCTAGTTGCTCCTGAAATATTTTTTTGGTTTGATTATCATTAAGTAAAACCCTAAGAGGCTTTCTTACGGTGTCTTTCCTACGCCCAGTAAGCTTCAAACAAATACGCGCTCGCACTAGGGCATGATCTGAATCTAGGCATGTGCCCCAGAACAAACGACAGTCCTCTATCGAACCCCTCCATCGGTGGCTGATGGCGATGTGATCTAGTTGAGTCCAACGTTGAGACGACTTTGGAGGTCGCCAGGTCAACAGATGCTCTTCCTTATGCCTAAAGTTAGTGTTTGCTAAGAATAGGCGGTTGTCTGAGCATGTTTGCAACAGACGGTCACCATTGTCTGTTCTCTGAGCCGCGACACCATAACATCCACCTAGGTGTCTCTCCTGCTCACTTAGTCTACCTACTTGAGCATTAAAGTCACCAGCCATTAATACTATATCAGAGCGCCTAGCTTTTTGGAGGAGGTCCGAAAGCTTTCTGTAAAACTCATCTTTAACCTCGTCTGAACTGCATTCAGTGGGGGCATAGGCATATACGATGAAGAGGCAACGGCGATTGTCCCTATCTTTCCGAGTCCTTACTGTCCCGTTTAGTCGGACGGCGCACAAGCGACTATCTACAGGGATCCAGTCAAGATTGTTCTGCCCTACGACTCAATGCTATGCCTACGCCAGCAAGACCCCTGGAAGCAGCATCAGGGCTACCGGATACACGAAGAGTAAATCGAGCTGCTTCTTTATTTTGACATGGTGTGGCCAAGTGTATGACGTGACTCGGATCCTGTATGCGCGTTTCCGAGACGCAGCATACATCGATGGAACGAGATTCTAAAGTCGTAGCTAATCATGCCTGTTGCCCTATTTGACACAATGTCCGTACATTAAATGCTCCAACATGTAGACTAGAACGAGGTTTAAGGAGACCAGGAACGACGTTTCGCGAACTCGTATCGTCTGCATTAGCTGTGCACTGTAATGAATGAATGTGAGAAGAGTTAGTCGTGGAGATAAGAGAGGTACTAGGGGGTGTAGGAAGGATTTGATTTTGAACAATTTGGTCTCGCGTGCTGTTATGGGTATGAGGGCGGTTGTCACTTCCCGGCTGCCCACACCGTGGAAGGTTGTTTCTTGAGGAACCTGAAAAGGAAGATAGATTAGTGTTGGTCTTAGAGACCTGTGAGCGTGACCGCAGAGCCCAAGGGACAACTGCTTGAGGCTGGTCACACATGGCCTTTTTATGAAATGCTTTTTGAGGATTAGCTTCGTTCTTAAAGGCCATTAGTGGGCACCCTTACCCAAGGAGACGGAAATCCGTGAGTTAGGGGAGGTGTGACATTTTTAGGGCCGACCTTTTCTAGCCCTTCCTTCCTTGTGAGAAGGCAACATCGCTGCAGTTGCTGGTTGTCCGAGGGAAAAACCTTACTTCTGTCACACCCCTCTGCAGTCAGCAGTTCGACTTCGCCCTCAGACCCTGGGTAGCTGCTTTTAGTCTCATCGTTCTCCAATCGACCTGCTTGGCATGGTAAAACCTGCAGGAACATATGTTCCAGCCAGTATAGCTCGGTTGGGTCATCACGATTGGCAAGCCCGACCACCACGTCAAGGTAGCAGCTACGGTCGGGCCTTACTTGTGTAGTTTACAACTTGGCCATAGTTGTTATCTTGACGCGTTGGTCAGCCATTCATGCCGTAGTAAATGGTGCAGATAGTTATCAAGTAAGTGATTTTTACTCAGAAGGTCAGTCATTCATTATCAACGTAGGGATCTGACACGACTATATATCATTTTAAATCGTCACACCTCACGTCAGAATATCAAGAGGAAATCAACAAAATTAGAAGCATAAGGTAAAAAATAATATCAATAACAAGTCCCTCAACGGTGAGTGGTACTTTAATAGGGTGGTCGGTCCTGCATATCGTAATGACCCAATTGAGCTATATTGGTTAGCATGCTCGTTCATTCATGTCTCGTCATGCCAAACAGGTTAGTGGGAGAACGGTTAAATGAAAAGAAGCTAACTCAAAGTCAAAGGGCGAAGTCAATACTGATCGTTGTACAGAAATGTGATGATAGCAAAGTACTTACACACGATAACCACCATCTAGGATAATGCTGCATTCACATAACGGAAGGGAGCGGTTTAAAAATGTCGGCCCGTCATAAAGCAGATCTCATCTCGTCCCATAGATATCTGTTGCTGCCATTTAGGCCTGCGAAGTGTACAGCTAATATATGAAAAAGTACTTGCAAAACAGTTATATATGGCCTATTTTAAACAGTCGTCCTCATGAATATACGGTCGTTAAGATCACTAACCACTTCTTAGTGAATTTCTTTTTCAGGACTCTCAAAGATAGGTATCCTTACATGATTCTGGTAGCTGAGAATCGACGACCGCCGTCATACTTCTAATACCACTTAAGTACAAACTAACCTAACCTTCAGATAACGGTACAATTAATTCAGTAAATCTGAGCCACTCATTACTGACTAAACAGTTGTAATATAACTGAAATTGCCATGGAAATATAGTAAATAATGTATGTAAGTGATTGTATCAGATAAGTCTCCTGATCTATGCGGTATTGTTTGAATCCCCTGTAGTTAACCTTTTCTCATTAATGGGAAAAGCAACCTGAGAATTTTCGCTATTGGGTTGTGGAGATTGTTGAGTTTCATTGAAATCATGAACCAACTAATTTTCGACCACCATCAACAACCTGGATGCACTGAACGGCAGTTTCAGCCTAGTATGGGACTGATCAGCAGTGCTCATCCACGACTCCCGCTACTCGCAGGATTCGAACCCAGGACCTTTAACTATGCGCGCGAACGCTTAATCTGAAAATTATCTTCAGTTTAAGTAGTGATATGATTTCTATAAGAATTAAAAACTCTTCAGGACTGTCTATTTTGCTCATTCTTATTTTCAGGCATGAATATTAGCATATAAAAATACCGGATTATTCTGTCGCTATGTAGCTAATTTCTTTACAAATTAGGAACTTCATAGCATTATTACAAGTAAGCTGCTATCAAATATTCGAAAACTTGAACATTAACCCACCAGATTAGAACTCAGTAGTGCCATTTTCCAACCTCTATGTATTCGTCATACAGTACGAGTTAAGACATGTCTGGAATGAAACAGTCATTAATAATGGGATTGAATGTTCATTGTGCTATCTCGCGAATTCGCTGAAGTTGAGAACATGTACAACAAACTGGTAGTACGGTCGTTTAATGTTCAAGCACTCATGAGAAATGAAGGCCATGAGTCGATTCCTCGACATACGCACTACTGAGGAATTTCTCAGGACTTTCTAGGACTCTGAGTTTTCGGAAGGTACCTCAGATAAGGTTAATCGGTAAAAAAAAATATCACTTACAAAATAAGTATTTATAAATTAAAACTTGAAATTAAATTAAATATCAACATTGTGACATTTTATCTCATTAAATGTGCAGACATTTTCTCATATCATTGAATAATAAGTGTATATATATTTATTGATCATAAATTAGTCAATGATGACGAGAATTTCCAGTCATAGTACTTTAAAAAAAAACAATTTGAACGGTCCACTCACTAATCATGATAACTGTAATATAAGTTATTTGATGTACTGTTTATTTAATCAAACAGGAGAATATGTTCAATGCACTCTGATTTTCTCAGCAAACGAAATAGTCATTGTACTGTTAGTGATTTACGGTAGAGAAGATATATTATTAAACTCTGATGAAATATTCCATTGTTTTAACCCAAAAAATATGAATCAAATGTTTATATACTCACGCATTTGTGACTTAATTATTTTTCGTACACTATTGTCGTATACGTTATATATTATCGCTAAATATTTACTTGGTTTCCAAGTTTTTTTATCTATTTTTTGAAGTTGTTTTTTCTTCTTTCTAGTTCAATAACACACTCTTTTATTCCCTTTTCACCTTTTAGTTTTTGTTTAAATTACTAGTCTGTTTGTTTGTCTATTGATTATTTACAAGCTTCTTTATTGTATAAGAAATTGGTTGGGATATGTTTAGCAGCAATAAGTTATTATGATTTATTTCTGTCTAATTTGGACTTCAGTGTATTTATTGTGAAAACTTTTTACACTGCTTCCTTTACTTTGTTCATTTTGAAATTAATCTTTTGTGTAATGATTGTTACTATCATAAAACGGTCGTGAGAAATTCAGAAGATTAGAATTTGAAAGGAGATAAAGAACAGATGTGTCCGTGCCATCGCATGCGATTTTGAGCCATGTCATTCAAGGTCTCTAACCATCAGTTACTATTTTATCGTGTATAGGTGTGTGATAGCAGTAAGGGGTTTCCCTTGGACAACCAGCATCTACAGCGATGCTGCCTCCTCACAAGGAAGGAAGGGGTTACAAAACGTCGACCCCAAAAAATGTCACATCTCACCTTACCTCACGGATTTCCGTCTCCGCAGGTAAGGCCTTCTAAAAACAGCGAAGCTAACACTTCAAAAACTTACCATCAAAGGTCCGTGTATGACCGGCCTGAAGCAGTTGTCCCTTGGGCTCTGCGGTCACGCTCCCAGGTCTCTAAGACAAACACTAATGTTCCTCAAGAAGTACCGTTCCACGATGTGGTCAGCTGAGAAGTGACATCCGCCGTCATACCCGTGAAAACACACGAGACCAAATCAGTCACAATCAAATCTTTCCTAAAGCCCACAACATCTCTCTTATCTCCACCACTAACTCTTCTCACATTTCTTTATCACCCCGCAGCACTAATGCAAACGCTATGATTTCCCGAAACGTTATACCTGGTCTCTTGAAACCCCGTTCTAGACTACATGTTGGAGTTTTTAATGTACGGTCATTCTCTTGACCTCTCCATGTCAAAATAAAGAAGCAGCTCGATTTACGCTTCGTGTATCTGGAAGCCCTGTTGCTGCTTCCTCTGGCCTCGCTGGTGTAGGTGTAGTTTTAAGTCCTAGGGCAGAACTAACTCTCTTAGACTGGATCCCAGTAGATGGTCGCTTGTGCGCAGTCCGACTAAACGGGACAGTAAGGACTTAGAAAGATGGGGACACTTTTCGTTTTTTCTGCCTATGCTCCCACTGACTGCAGTTCAGATGAGGTAAAAGATGACTTTTACAGAAAGCTTTCGGACCTCCTCGACAAAGGCGCTCTGATATAGTATTAATGGCTGGTTACTTCAATGCACAGATAGGTAGACTAAATGAAAATGAACGACACCTGGGTGGATTTTATGATGTCGCAGCTCAGAGAACAGACAATGGCGACTGTCTGTTGCAACTATTCTCGGATAACAGCCTATTTCTAACAAACACTAACTTTAAGCATAAGGAAAAGCATCTCTTGACATGGCAACCCCAAACTCGTCAAAACGCTGGACTTAACTAGACCACATTGCTATCAGTCATGGGTGGAGACGCTCCGTTTAGACCGCCGCTCATTCTGGAGCATTTGTTTATAGTCAGACCATGCTCTAGTGCGAACGCGTATTCGTTTGCGGCTTAATGGGCGTAAGAAAAACACTGCAAGGAAACCTATTAGGGCTCTACTTGACGACAGTAGAGCTAAGAATATATTTCAGGAGCGACTAGACAAAAAGCTAGGCAGCCAATTAGTAAGTGATACCCGCCCTGAGGCAGCTTGGAACGATATCCAAAACGCTGTGCAAACAGCAGTGATACCTCCCAGTAAGGTAAACCATAAGGTCGAGGAGAAGAGGTGGATGTTAGTAGTGTTTATCGAGCTGACAGACGCTAGGAAACTCATCTCGTCTGTTTCTGCATAACCAAGAGCGAAGTCAGCTCAAGTGCAGGCTGATAAAAAGACTACGCCATGATCGCGAACAGTATTGGGTAGAGAAAGCGAGGGATGTAGAAAAGGCATCGGCGATAGGCAGTAGTAGATAACTTTTCCGCCTTAGCAAGGAAACTGGTATTATATATCCATCTGTTAGGGAAACTATTTTGGGGAAGAATGGGTTTATCATAGATTCTCAATCCAGGAGATTGGATCGATGGGCAGAACACTTCAGGAATCAGTTCAACTGGCCTTCAGTCACACTTCGGTTGCTCACAATCTCCAAACAACCTGAGTGGCACATCGATGTAAGACCTCCGACTCTTTACGACGTTGAGAAAGCTATAGAAAATGTAAGGTGAGGGAGAGCAGCAGGTCCTGACAAATTGACCGTTGGGATTTTTAAGAACGGTGGTTCAGTTTCAGCAGTTAAATTGACTGAGATATCAGGTAGAATTTGAGAACTGGACATAATCTCATCTGAATGGTCTCAATCGGTGACTGTCCCAATTTATAATCAGGAACAAAAGTCCTCTTGTGACAATCACAGGAGAATCAGTCTAACTAATATAGTATCGGAAATATTGGCCTCAATAATACTCAGGCACCTAACTGGAGATCGGGAAAATCAGGTCTGTTTTAGGCATGGACGTGGATGTATAGACCAAATATTCACACTACGACAGGTTATAAAACAAAGACACACATTTCGGCGTCCCAGAATAGTTGTATTCCTGGACATTAAGACGGCATTTGACTCTGCTGATCGTGAAGTTGTGTCAGTGTCTGTCATCAAAAGGTGTACCAAAGACTTTCATTAACCTCTTACATGCTCTCGGCTCGAACACCGCTAGTCGCTTGAAAGCTTATGGCGAACTGACTTTTCAGGGGTGCACCTCCTACCTGGAGGTACGCTTGTTGACTTAGAATATGCTGTTGACATAGTTTTATTTGGTGAAGTCGATGACCAAATGCAGTCTTCTGACTTCCCTCAGCAACAATGGAATCATGTTCGGGATGCGGTTTTCCCCATCGAAACGCCAAATGTTGCTTCAAGATTGGCTTGCGCTGGCTCTTGAACTAGTGATAGGGAGTGAAGTAGTTGAGTAGGTCGATCGTTCCGCTTACCTCGGAAGTCTCATCAGTTCTGAATGCCTGGTGTGTGACAAAATCTCAGCACGGATACAGAAAGCTCGGTTGACTTTTACCAACCTACTTCACTTATGGCGCAGGCCAGATATCCGTTTGCTAACCAAAGGACGATTCTGTTTCGCGGCATTTCTCTCTGTCCTACTTTATAGTTGCGAACCACAGTTGGTTGTTAACATTGATAAAATTCGCAGGTTACTAATATTCGATTATAGATATCCTTGAAACATTACTTGTGTGACGTGGGACAATCGAGTAAGCAATGATGTTGTTAAGAAACGAGTACTAGGTAGGGATGGCAAATCAATAGAGGAAGTATTGAAACTTCAGCAGTTGAGGTGGTTGGGATATTTGTTACCCATTCTCAACCACCGACTGCCTCGATGAGCGATGTTTTGTGGTGTGGGAGTGGGATGAAAGGAAGCTAGGGGCGTCCAAACTAAAACATGGAACAAATCCATGACAAGTGGATTGAGTCATGTTGGTAAGTGTAAACTACCCGGTTCGGGTTCGCGAGACGAAAATCACTGATGGTCAGAGACCTTGAGTGACGTGGCTCAAAACCGTTTGCAATGGCGCTTGTGCATTCACTCTTTGTGTTCACTCAAATCCCATGCTTCTGATTTCCTCATCACTGTTTTTTCTGATTATTTATTTGATTCCTATGGGTTATACATTTCGAATGACATATTCGATCATTAATCTTATTGATTACAGCTAATACTTCTACTACCTCTTCCACTATGGTATTTGAATTGACAGTTGCGTCTCTGTGCTAATGTGTTATGACAACTTGAACTGATGTACATACGTACGACGTTTTACGTTGAAACTGACTGAACACATTTCTATAGACAGCTTTCACCATTTTATCTTGACAGCTATTACCAACAACCTGAATGTTTCAGTCCATATATATTTATTGTACTGATCATATTTAATTAAATTTATTTTTATACTTATACATTCATTCTGATAATCGATGTTACAATTTTATTAAACGTCTGAGTTTATTCAAGCTAACCGTGCATATTAGTCATCAAAACTAAAAAGTTTTATTTAATTACACAATGATGTATTATCTTAGTACTCCTTTTTGTGGTACCTTCCACGGTGTGGGTGGCCGGGAAGTGACAACCACCCTCATACCCATAACAGCACGCGAGACCGAATTGGTCGAAATCAAATCCTTCCTACACCCCCTAATACCTCTCTTATCTCCACGACTAACTCTACTCACATTCATTTATCACAGTGCACAGCTAATCCAAACGATGCGAGTTCGCGAAACGTCGTTCCTGGTCTCCTTAAATCCCGTTCTAAACTACATGTTGGAGCATTTAATGTACGGACATTGTGTCAAATAGGGCAACAGGCATGATTAGCTACGACTTTAGAATCTCGTGCCATCGATGTGTGCTGCGTCTCGGAAACGCGCATACAGGATCTGAGTCGCGTCATACACTTGGCCACACCATGTCAAAATAAAGAAGCAGCTCGATTTACTCTTCGTGTATCCGGTAGCCCTGATGCTGCTTCCAGGGGTCTTGCTGGCGTAGGCATAGCATTGAGTCGTAGGGCAGAACAATCTTGACTGGATCCCTGTAGATAGTCGCTTGTGCGCCGTCCGACTAAACGGGACAGTAAGGACTCGGAAAGATAGGGACAATCGCCGTTGCCTCTTCATCGTATCTGCCTATGCCCCCACTGAATGCAGTTCAGACGAGGTTAAAGATGAGTTTTACAGAAAGCTTTCAGACCTCCTCCAAAAAGCTAGGCGCTCTGATATAGTAATAATGGCTGGTGACTTTAATGCTCAAGTTGGTAGACTAAGTGAGCAGGAGAGACACCTAGGTGGACGTTATGGTGTCGCGGCTCAGAGAACAGACAATGGCGACCGTCTGTTGCAAGCATGCTCAGATAACCGCCTATTCTTAGCAAACACTAACTTTAGGCATAAGGAAAAGCATCTGTTGACCTGGCGACTTCCAAAGTCGTCTCAACGTTGGACTCAACTAGATCACATCGCCATCAGCCACCGATGGAGGGGTTCGATAGAGGACTGTCGCTCGTTCTGGGGGACATGTTTGGATTCAGATCATGCCCTAGTGCGAGCGCGTATTTGTTTGAAGCTTACTGGGCGTAGGAAAGACACCGTAAGAAAGCCTCTTAGGGTTTTACTTAATGATAATCAAACTAAGAAAATATTTCAGGAACAACTAGAAAGACAGTTAGGCGACCATTTAAGCGATTCCCATCCGGAAGCAGGATGGAATGATATCAAAAAGGCTGTGGAAACAGCAGTGATATCTGCTAGTAAGGTTGACCATAAGGCTAGAATGAAGCGGTGGATCTCAGTAGCATCCACCGATCTGATGGATGTCCGAAAACTCATCCCACTTGGCTCTGAACATGATGAAGAACGAAGTCAACTTACGCGCAGACTTATGAAAAGCCTACGTAACGATTGCGAACAGTGGTGGGTGGCGAAAGCAAAAGCGATGGAAAAGGCAGCGGCGATCGGCAACACTAGACAACTTTTCCGACTTATCAAGGAAACTGGTATGAGGAATCCTAGTGTAAGTGAGACTATCTCAGAATATGACGGGACTCTCATTTATTCTCAATCCAGGAGACTGAATCGATGGGCAGAACACTTTAGGGATCAGTTCAACTGGCCTCGAGCCACTCTTCGGTTACCCACGATCTCCAGTCATCCTGAATGGCAAATCGACCTAAGTCCCCCTAGTCTTAATGAAGTTGAAAAAGCGTTAGGAAATCTGAAACGAGGACGAGCTGCAGGTCCTGATAGACTGACCCCTGAGATATTTAAGGATGGTGGTCCAGTTTAAGCAACTAGGTTGACCGAGATCTTAGGTAGAATCTGTGAACTGGACGTAATCCCATCTGGCTGGTCTCAATCACTGATTGTCCGAATCTATAAGAAAGGACAGAAGTCTTCTTGTGACAATCACAGGGGAATAAGTCTAACTAATATAGTATCTAAAATATTGGCCTCAATAATACTTCGACGCTTAACGAAAGCTCGTGAAGAGCAAACTCGGGAAAACCAATCTGGTTTTCGACCTGGACGTGGTTGTATAGACCACATCTTCACACTATGACAGGTCCTGGAACACAGACACATATTTAGGCGTCCTACAATAGTTGTTTTCCTGGACCTAAAAGCGGCATTTGACTCAGTGGATCGTGAGGTTCTGTGGCAGTGTTTGTCATTGAATGGTGTACCAAAGAAGTACATTCACCTCATACAAGCTCTCTACTCGAACACTACAGGTCGAGTGAGAGCTTATGGCGAACTGTCACCGGAATTCTTCACTTCAAGTGGTGTCCGTCAGGGATGTCCACTTTCTCCATTTTTGTTTAATTTTATCATAGACATGCTCCTAGAAATAACCTCATCCTCGTCTGAATTTTCAGGAGTAGACCTTTTACCAGGTGGCTCGCTTATTGACTTAGAATATGCCGATGATATAGTCCTACTTGGTGAAGACGCTGACAAAATGCAGAGTCTTCTGACTACCCTAAGCAACAATGCAAGCATGTTCGGGATGCGGTTTTCCCCCTCGAAATGCAAAATGTTGCTTCAAGATTGGGTTTCATCGGCACCTGAACTAGTGATAGGGAGTGAAGTGGTTGAACGTGTAGACCGCTTCACTTATCTCGGGAGTCTCATCAGTGCTGATGGCCTGGTGACTGACGAAATCTCGGCACGGATACAGAAGGCTCGATTGGATTTTGCCAACCTGCGTCACTTATGGCGTAGGCGAGATATCCGTTCACTGACTAAGGGACGTGTGTACTGCGCAGTGGTTCGCTCCGTCTTACTTTTTGGCTGTGAAACATGGCCAATGAGAGTAGAAGATACTCGTCGGTTATTGGTTTTCGATCATAGGTGTCTTCGAAGCATTGCTCGTATATCGTGGGACACCCGAGTGAGCAACGCTGTTATTAGGAAACGGGTACTAGGTAAGAATGGCAGATCAATCGATGAAGTGGTGAAACTTCATCATTTGAGGTGGTTGGGACACGTGTTGCGTATGCCTAACCACCGACTGCCTCGTCGAGCTTTGTTTTGTGGTGTAAGAATAGGTTGGAAGAAAGGTAGGGGCGGCCAGACCAAAACATGGCATAAATCCATGAAGTCATTGACGAGTGGACTTAGCCATGTCGGTAATTGTCGACTACCTGGTTGGGGTCCGCGAGATGATAATAATCGATGGTTAGAGACCTTGAATGACATGGCTCAAAATCGTTCGCAATGGCGCCGGTGCATTTATTCTTTGTGTTCTCTCAAATCCTAATCTTCTGGATTCTTCAACACCTCTAGCTTTTACTTTCTAAACTTATCTCATTGAATCATACTTCGTGAATAATATCTTCTAATTCTAACCCCTCCGATTACTTCTAATACCTTTACTACCTCTTCTACTATTGGATTTGAATTGACAATTACATCTCTGTGCTGATGTGGTATGGCGACATGAACTGATGTACTTACGTACGAAGTTCTACGTAGCAACTGACCGAGAATTTAAAGAGAGAGAATTTACTGAAGAGAATATTACTCATTCATATATATCGGCGTTTTAACGCAGTTGTGTTAGTTTGTCTTTTGAAGTGTTTTTATTAAAATTAATGAAGAATCAACTAGTACCCTTCCATGCCAAGTATCACTATATAATATTCATGACAGTAATTTTATTGGACACTTAACGTTAATTTTCTTTCATAATATATTCAATGATTTGATTAATTAAAAACAAGTAGTAATGTAAAAATAGTACATTTAAGGTCAAGTGACTTAGTTATGAAGTGTTTCTCACCGTTTGCTTTTTTTTCTGTAATTACGATAATTTCAATCTGATTTGCATATACAATATTCTCTTTTTGTTTTGCGTCATTCTTAATAATCATAACTTGAGTCATTGATACCACAACCACACATTTTAATTCATGAAAAAAAAACAACACAAAAAACGAAATCAGTCAATAATTTAAATACTTTTTATTGAGTTTGAAGATCTAATCCAAATACGTGCATCACATATCATACATTTTATTGGTTCTAATCCTTCATAGATTATTGATTATAAATTGTGCATCATTGTAAATTAGCAATTTCTTCAGTTGTTATTTCATTCCATTGTGATGATAGATTTGTAAAAAAAAAAAAAACAAGTGAAATTCTTATGTCAATACGTTTCATAAACATTGTCGTTGAAGTATATATATATATATATATATATATATATATATATATATATATAACATTGATTTGATTTTATCTATGACAATTTTCATCACAATATATTTATAAAAATAGATTTAAGAATTAAGTGGTTTATTAAAGAAATTTCCAGTGTTTTTAAAAGACTACTGTCTCTACAAAGTGACGTATGGAAAACTAAGTCTAGACTGTCATGACAACTAACTGAAACTATCTAAATGAGAATGATGTTCTGAAAATAAAAAAAATCATAGTTTACATCAAAACATTTATGTTGTGAAATTAACAACAACTCTGTTTAGCTTCCGTGTTATTTATATTATCAAGAGATATATATCACCGAAGTACTTGCAAAAATCAAGCAAAGTAGATTATATTGTTAGTGTAATTTAGCAGCTCATTTTTTAAGCATACTACCATTTAACAGATATTGTATATAGTTTTAAATTTGAAATTAGCCTTAAAATGACTCAAATACGAGTTTTTAATAGGAAAACCTAAAAGTTTTCTTTTTCAATTTTATAAAAGATGATACGAAGCATGAATTAGACGTTTTTCTTACTCAACAGGTCACAGAGGTCTTGCTCAGAAGAATAAATCCCTAAAATTACTGCTTATTTATGGTGGTACTCTGATGAAATTAAGGTAATTTCATCAGTATTTATTCCGAACACTGTGTTATGCTTTTAGAGACTTTATTCAAAGATTCTGAACACAATCATCATTTATTCACAACATTAAGTTATCATTCTAAGTGCTTTAACTAGCTTTTGATTCAACGATAAAATACTATTTTGTTGGATAAACTGAGTAAATCATATCGACTGTAGTGACAGTACAAAATTTAGCAAATCTTCATTTAAAAAATAATCAATAATACACATTTACAGAATACAGGGAATAGCGACAATAAACTATTCAATCATAGTAAGTTATGAATTAAAACCTGTTCAAACGAAATTTAGGATGATTCCTTATGAACAAGTGCATTTATTTTTAAGCTAACGATACATCTGGCCACTGAACGATGGGCGTTGTGTCGGTAATAACACTGATATTTATTTATTGAGTTCAGTGAAATGGAAAAAAGGAATTTTTGGGCTTAATATCCTCATATGAAAGATGCTTCCTCAAAGAATCGATAAGTTGTGCCGCTACCTCAGTTACGAAAGTAACAGATCCGAACATGACATCAATAAATAAATACATATAAATGTATGAATACCTGTAAATACATTTTAGTGTTTATGAATTAATGTGAGATTTAAATGTTAAATGAGTACATGTTACTTGTAGGATAGTTTTAATCAAATACTAAGATGTAGATATTGGCTTGTAGATTCTTGATTAGTAGGATTTAACTTGTTTTAAAGTACCATAACTAGATTTTTGACATTATTATTATGAAAATAGTATTTCTGACTATAGTATATTCACTTTGTAGTCTTTTAAGTTTGACAAACTTTTGTTTTACTTACGTGCTGCTTAATGGAATTCAAAATGTCAGGGAAAAAATTTACAGTATGACGATCCATCATAACTAGCTTGGCTTAATCTGTTAATGCAGTTTTGTATGAAAATGTGTGAAATGCTTCAAACGAATGACATCTTAGAGTGGTTTATAGTTTTTCGATCGCACCATCATAACAAAGTAAAATTGTAGTATTAATCAGAAAAGATAGTGGGAAATCAACGAACTGCAAAACACTTGCCATATTCTTCTTTTCTTGATTGTTTATCCTTTTTATTGTTGGTTCCAGATTTCTTAATGGAAGGGAACTCTTACAGCCAAAAAATAAGTCGACAATGAATATATGCCCACGGTGAACTGAATCATTGTTCATAAGCTTTTTCAGGGACCTTACAGATGAAGTTTACACTAACGATTTTGAGGTAATCTGGTTACTACTACACACCTATCTTCAGTCTTACGGAGTTTATAGAGGTGAAATAAACTGAAGAACGTTTAAATCGCACCTAATTTGACTTTAATATCTATGAACCTTCTGAAAACCTTAATAAATTTGTAAAGCATGCAGATAATGGATGGAAATTTTCATAGTTTAAGTAAGAACTTGTTCATTTGTCACTCACGAAGTAGGTATGGTATAGTTTTACCAAAGTAAAACATCTACATGCCGTGTGATGATTCAATTCAATGAGTTAATAATTTGACTAAAATAATTAGTAATCGTATTGGCAGCGTTTAAAGAAGTGATGAATTCGAATTGTGTATGTTTATGTATTTGTTTTATGTAGTTGCTTTTACATAGTTACGTTTTATGTGCGAGAAAAGTTGAGCTTAAAACAGTTTAAATGATTTTTTATGAAAATCAATATAAAATATACATCTGTTTGATACATCTTTGCATGTGATTGGACTAGTTATCCAGTAGTTGTAAGATTTTAGTATCGAAGTGAGATATTTGGTTAATAAGTATGCGTTTGTAAAATTCGATGGAAAAATCATTCGCAATTTAGACTTATGACGCTTCCAATATCCAATATCATTTCACGAGCTAGTATAAGCCAGTTGATTTCTTTGCACCCGGTTCTTGTTCGTTCGGTGCGGTTCCAGGTGTTTGGTATGTCCAATGTATAGGGGTCTAGCCACTCGGCTGTCTAATTCTAGTCAGTTGGCAGTTAGTTATGAGTTTGTATGTTCCATGATTTGAATGAAAACATTTGTTTCAGGGTTTATGGTAGTGAAGATTGTGAGAGAGTGTAGGTAAGGGAGGGGATACAGAGAGATTAGGCGAGATAGATTAAGTAAGTGATCCGAGGAGATGGCACTAATAACGACTAGCAAGTTTCAAAGCGTGTATCAGATACAGCTTGTTCATGAGGTAGATGATAATCCGTATGTGAGTACGTCTTCATCTTAAAGCAGTCCACTGAGGGGGCTGTGCTCACCTCGGCTGGAATAGCAGTTCAAGTTACTACAACTCCTAATGAGAAAATGTATGCGCAAACATGGGTGTTCGCTCTTTGGTACGCGATTTTTTGAGGATTGACTCAAGGGGAGTGGTGGTGATGCATCGGTATGCTGTGTCATGTTGGGAAGGTTTGGCGTGCTTAATATGTTGTACGCCATAATCAGATCACCTCTGATTCTCCTGTAACTCAAAGGGAATAATCCCAAATGATGGAGTCTGTCCTCGTAAGTTTTATTTTTCGAACCTGTCACCCACTTCGTTGCTCATCTCTTCACTCGATACATGACGTGACACCGGCTAGTTTAGTTTTAAACCGTTTTTCACTGCCCATTCTTCAATGGAAGCAAGGTCCTTTTGAAGTTCAGGTGAATCTTATTCGCCTCTAATGGGCCTCCAGATTTTTGCATCGTCTGCGTAGATCATTGCCGGCGAGCCGACTGTGTCTAACTGGTCGTTAATAAATATCAGGGAAAGAAGTGAACCTAAGATGGTCCCCCGTGAAACTCCCGATATGGATACTCGCCAGCTCGTGTGCACTCTTTATCTCGGGAGGGAACTTTTTGTCCTCAAGGTAGTTTCTTAGTCAAGATAGGAGTGGGTCAGTGAAGCTCATTTCCACAACCTTCGCCATTAGACGTTCGTGGGATACTGTGTCAAAATTTTTTTCAAAGTCTAGAAATAATATGTGCACTGTTATTATTCGGGCCAGGCACGATGTCCAAATGTCACGTGCTATGAGAAGATTGGATGCGCTCGACCTGCCTTTCCGAAACACGTGCTCAGCTTCATGGGATATTTTGTTCTTATCCACATACTCCCTCATTTCTTCAATCACCAGCACTTCCATTACCTTCAATTGTATTGGTGGTAATGAGACTGGTCTGTAACATGCTGGGTCCCTCTTATCTACTCCTTTGAAGATTGCAGAGACAGTAGCTTGCTTCCATTCAACTAGTAGTTTGTGTGACTCCAGTGAATGCCTGGATAGGTCTTATATCGATGAACAGAGGGCTTCTGCACATTTTTTAAGACTATTGAGCGAATATTGTCACAACCTCGTGACTTTTCTTGGTGAAAGTATTTTAGTTTCCTTAGTACTAAGTCAGGAGTAATACGGATATTCCCTGGACAGTCAGCTGGCATTGGGTTTGCGTAATACTCTGAACGTATAGATACCTGGTTTAACTGATCAGTGAAGTTTGTGTTAAAGATCTCAGCCATCTTAGGACCACTGAGGGAACACAAACCCTGATTCGTGAGCTTACTTGTTGTCATGAACCTAAACAGATGCTTAGTGTTTGCCTGTATTTTGGCTGCTAGCTTCATCTGAAAGCGTCACCTATCACTTTTAAGTATGGTATTGCATCTGTCCCTCAGTGCCAAGTAAGAACTACGATCGGAATCCCTCGAAAAGACCGTCCACTTTTTGGAGGCTGTCCTCTTAACTGTAACAAGCGTTCAGTCCCCACCTAACCCATGTTCTTCCGTTTCCGGGTGTGTGATGTAACTGGGCTACATTTTCTAGGATGGCATTCTGGATCATGTCTCTCACTGTTTTCTGGTGTTCATCTACTGTCAGCCTCCACTATTCCCGTGGCCATGGGTTGTGTAGAAGGTATTCTCTCATGCGTGATTCACTCAGGTGTAGCAAATTTAAAGTCCGTTTTCGTCCTGCACTATTGTTTCATTTATGACAATGTAAAAAAAAACTGCCATGGTCACTAATTCCTATTGCAGTATGAAAGTGAGCATCCCCGACCAGGAGCTGGTCATCTGTTAACAAATAATCCAGGTTTGAGGACTCCTTCCTTAGTCCATCTGGTGGCTTTACATACATGCTCAATAAGGCCAGAGCTTCTGAAGGATGTGCTAGGTCGTCTGTAGAACCAACCAGTGGGAGTTGTATCCTGATTGCTGAGATTTAGAGATGGGGTATTGAAATCTCCATCTAAGAGTATTTGATCAAACCCCAGAAGTGGTGGTTGCAGTATTTTCTCATTCAATTTATTGTACTGGGCCTTAGTACCTGAGGGAGGTCGGTAAATCCCTCCAATCAAGTATTTCTTGACATTTGTGTGAAAAAAATACTAACATGATTCTGTCACTTCAGATAGTTGGGTGTCGTGTAACCTCTAGGCTTCTAAACTGTTGTTAGTATTTATAACCAGTCCGCCTCCTGTCTGGTGTACCCTATCGCTTCCGAAGAGTGTCATACCTTGCAAGCTCACTTCATCATATGCAATACCAGGGAATGGCCATGTTTCACTTAGGATTACGATCTTCAGATCCATCTGTGAGCACATATTCCTGATTTCTAACAGCTTACCTCTTAGGCCTCATACGTTGATATAGAGGCATTTGGTGGTTTGTCTCAGCACCTGTTGCGCCTCTACAGCAAAGGCCGTTGTCAGATTTTCAAACAAGTTGTTCAGACCGAGTTGGCCTGTTCTGTTCAATAACAGTGAACTTAACTCCAGAATACGTTGATGTCTGGATACAGTAATAATCTACCTGTATTTTACCCTACGCCTGATTCAAAATCAAAATAAATTCTTCGAAAATTCCTTTACGTACTTCGCTATGCCTCGAAGTCGGTTTATGGTCGTTTGTATAAAAATGGATTTGGCGAAGAATAAACTTTTTTCTTATACTGGTATTTCTTAAATATGTGATTGCGAATCTTTAATTAGGGTCAAGTAAACTTAGCTGCTAGAACTTTTAAGAAGTTGCAGTATTGCGTGTTTCTTAAGCTCTAGTTACGTACAGTCTACACTTAATTAGCTGTTCTTATGTATTTTCTTCTCAACAGGAATTTCCGTTTACAGACTTGTGGTGATTTCACTTTTACCAAGGAAAACACGATTCGGTGAATAGCAACTCTCATTATTATAACCAAATGTATCAATGAGAATAATATCGAATATTTGTTCATTCTTACTTTTGTTTTACGCAATGACCTTTGTCCCTTTTGTATAAAAACTGACACGGTTAAGTTGATTCTTCTTTTTCCAGTTTCCATCTTGTTTTGTGTGCTCTGTACCTTTGCCTATTCTATAGCACATTCCGGTATTTCTCTGATACCAAAAAATTGCCAGCAAATACGCTAATTTTAAATTGTCTATCCTGTCTTTTTCGCATCTGTATATGATCTGAAATATCATGCGGCACCCACATTCAAAAGGTATATAGATGTGTTCATAGTCCTGTGACATGAACATCTACAGAATTTTGTCAGTGTGTATTCGTCCTCACGAGCTCCTACACTGTTACAACCATAGCTGAATTTCCCCTAAGGTGCTGTCTATTTGGTCTGAAAAATTACTGGCTAACCATGCGATTTCAAAGAGTCCCCATATAATTTCATGGTATTGGAATGTAGTTTACCGGAGAGTAGGTAAGAAGTTACAAAGGGCTCTGAGATGTTTGATAGTTTCCAATTGGCGTTACGTTTGTCTTGGTGAAATTCTATCATTTATGGTGGGGTCGGAAGGCTGTAAAAAGAAACTGAACTCACCAAGATCTGTGTACGAGTAGAAGTACGATGTTTAAGAGGTGGTTCGAATGTTCCTGGGAACAACAGAAGATCGGTTTCAGGATCTAGAATAAGACTCCATCAGATGTGGTTGGTGCAGAAAGCCTCACAAACCAAAATTATAGAGAAAACATCTATGTAGTGTTACACAGAATTTCAAAGTGATTAGGTAGTCTTTACTAGGTTTGTTACTTGACCTACAGATCCACGTCCACTGTTGCGAATATAGACGTCGACCATTATTGTGAAGTCGGAAAAAGTTCACAGTAACTGTCAAACAGCAACGTTACACACTGAACAATGTCACAGAAACCAAATTCTTTTCACACGAAACTGCTCAAATACCTAAACTAGTCTACCTCTTCATAGAACTCTGAAAAATTACGTCACTTAAAACAACTGTCTGTAAGGCGGAAAACAATAATGTCTTATATATATATATATATATATATATATATATATATATATATATATATTCTCAAATAGCCACGTTACAAGAGTCACGCCAGTTTACAGGCTAGATTAAATTGTCACAAATGCTCTCACAATTACTGTAAAAGTTACAGCAGTTAAATGAAGTATAAGAGTCAGTTTCTGATAGCATTTTTACACCATGTCACTCACAGAAACAGTATAATACAGCCACATCTTCAATAGTAGAGTTCAAATAAGGGAAGTGCACAATAGGTTCTTTTGGCAATTTGCCGAGATAAATAGTGAATTTGTTGGGAAAGGTCATATGGAAAGTGCTTGATAAGAGCTGTGATCCAGAAAGTCATGTACATAGAGTGCATGTTCCCTAGAGTCGCCAAGGATTTCCCACCGTGAATGGGGTTCTGAAAAGGAGAAAAGAGAGAGAGAAAAAGGCAGCAGCGTGGCAAGTGTATATCTATAACCAATGCACTATTTAACCTGTAATGTTGAAGTAGTCAATACAGCAGTAACTCAAGATAAAATTCATACTGACTACTTAAAGTAAATTATGGGAATATAAGAATATAACCCACAGATAAAGGAGTACAGCAAGAAAGAAGGAAGAGTTGTGCAGTGTCAGGTGGATAGACGAGAAGTCGAAGTTAGAAGCTGGATTTACGTTGAATTGATGAAACAGGGACCTGTAGAAAAGCAGAAGACAGTATTTCTCACTGAAATGTGGCTTTCCGTCATTGTCGTTGACGAGGATACAGGATATGCTCATGATCAGGTATGAAGAGTTTGTAAAGAGGTGAATTAGCAAAATAGTTTGATGGTAGTTTCAAATCATTTGTACCTCCTTACACAAACTAGCCCAGCAACCATCAATTCAGTTATTCTGCATCGATTCAAATGGCACCAAAGAATTGATTGAATAAATGTGACTGGGTTTCTAAGCAGAAACATCGAAGATATATTTTTACTTAATGAAAAGGATTCTTAAAACAAAACTTCTGCTACTCCATCTGACAAAGGGTAGCCATTTTAGTCGTTTTGTTATCGGATATTGATAACGTCATTGATTTAGGCAGACGATGGAAAGATCTGGAGGTCCATCAGAAGCGAAGAGTATTCGACTGAGCTCTAAACGATCTTACATCTATTTAGAAATAGGTAGTGAAAAACGGTTTAAAACTAAACCACCCAAATTGCCACGTCATGCATATTCTGCCTCACACGATGCAAACGATCTATACCCTCAATGGAAGTCCTCTCCTTAATGTCTCATCAGAGCGCGATCTTGGTTTAATAACCACAGAAACCCCTCACACCAGTCCAAACTATGTAGGGGATGCAGCCAAGGCAAATGCGACTCTTCACTTTATGCGAAGACAGCTTGGTGCTATCACCCCGAAATTATTTTTTACCCTGTTTAAGACATAAGCGCGCCCACACTTGGAGGTTCACAACCTCATCGCACCCCCTCTGCTTAAAAGAGACATAAATATCTTGGATCGAGTGCATAGACGAGCAACCAAATGGGTGATAGTGTTGAAAAATAAACCCTACGACGATAGACTCCAGCTCATGGGATTATTTCCAATGAGCTACAGGAGAATCAGAGGCGATCTGACTATGGCGTACACCATATTAAACACGCCAAACCATCCCAATGTGAGCATCTTACCGATGCATCATCACCACTCCCCTCGAGGCAAACCTCGAAAGATTGAACATCAAAGAGCTAATTCGTGCACACTTTTTCTCATTGCGAGTCGTCGCAACTTGGAATGCTCTCCCAGCCGAGGTGACTACACTCGCCTCAGTAGACTGCTTTAAGAAACCCTACTGCCCTGAAACAAGCATTTTCATTCAAATCCCGAGACCTACAAACTCACAACCAACTGCCAACTGGGTAGAATTAGACAGTCAACTGGCTAGGCCATTGGATATCACCGAACATCTGGAACCGTACCTAAAGAACAAGAATCGAGAGCAAAAAATCAATTGGTTTACACTAGCTCGTGAAAAAGATATTGGATATTGAACTGATAATCACCAAATATAGTTTGAAACCAATATCAGTTTTCACCTACAGTTGTTGTATTCTTGTTGGGACCGGTAAATTGTTACTGCTTAATATGGTTTATTTCATTTTTATGAGCCTTTGTGAAGAAGACACATTATAGGATTTTTCTGCTAGTTATCGACTGAAATGTTTCCATTTAATAAATTGGTTTTAGATTTTATTAGTTTAGGCTAAGTATAAGTAGATTTATGATTTAAGACACTCAGATCGAACTCTTAATCCTTTCCCTAAGTCCTTACACTGGTTTATGGTCTTATTTTACTTAAACTAAGTATATATATGCTCTCAAGATCAGTTTGAAATCGCCGAAATTCATCTTTTAGTTATAGTATCACAGTATCTCGATAAAACTCATTTTTTGAATTATTTCCCTAATAAAATGGTTTTTTACTAGTTTAATTTGCTTTTGTATATCTCTATCATAGTTATGTTAAGATGACACCACTGTGGGATAGGATTAGCTGGCTTGATCAACTAATCGTTTCAGCTACAGCACACCTACATCCATTCACTCCCCAACATGACATTTATGGAAAAAGTTCATGAATCCACGCGAATGTGCTTGCTAGGACGGTCAAACGTCACGTTTCAATTTGTGGTGTCTTTCAAGTTCTATTTTTGCATAGTATATATTGACGTGGTTTATTATCATAACTGCACTCCCCTCGTTTATTTTCCTCTTCAGGTTATCCCTCAGTTTACTATTAAGTCTATCGAGTAGCATGTACAGTTGACTTGTTATCAGTTCTTACACTATAACAACTATGAAAAACAGTAAGTCTGAGTTCTGGGATTAGCAGTGAGTAGGAAATCCCAGTCTCCATCGACAGAATTGTGTAAAAGCCTAAGACGTCATTCATTAGTGAGTCTTTAAGTGATAAACCCAACTCTAATTACTCGACCCAGACCTCTCCACCTAGTCTTCAGCAACAAAACCATGATAACCCTCCGTCCCAAATTCCTACCGCTAGTAAGACCACTCAGCGGAAAAAGGTATGGAAGAAAAAACCATCCCTAAACTGAAATAACACAGCCTACTGTTCAGAAAGAACACAAAGATGATAACCGTATCTCCAGTACGTAGCAAGCTAAAACTAGAGATTCTGCATTTGAATGTAACTTCCGAAGTGGGTTGGTTCATTGTTGCTGTGATACTGAACTACCTAATATGTTTGTTCACTGTGTAGAATCAATTAGATAACAATAATAACAAAACGGAAGCAAAAAGCCCAATCTAAAATAAGCTTACTGATTCCCACCAGCAAACTTAATTCGCCCAACAAAATTTCGATCGAACAAGTGGCAAAAGTAGCCGTTACCCGAGCTAATGCACAAACGAAATCACCAGTTTTTATAAATAACCCAGTACACGCCAACAGTACGGAGCACTGGATGATTGTAAGAAATGGAAACGGCAACACTTTGGCGTCTCCCACCCTTCCCTCGCATTTCACGACTATAAAGTCTCCTGGCCTGAAGGCTATGAACTTCAGAAATCGGGAAGACCTAACTTAGGTGATTCGGGGTTGGTACATCAGGAAGAGTGATCTCTCTAGTCACGTTAAATGGTGTGAGAGCCTGAGAAGACTAATATGATGACAGCACGGAGGCCAAACTAAGCAAACACTATTTTGTGTTGATCTCGATTGACAACCCATGGTACAAAAGACAAAGATATTCTTTGTCTGATTGAATACACTACACAGGCAAAATCCTGCAGCGGTCAAATCCAGAAAAATTGTCCAATTCAGTTTGAATAATTCATTTGAACATCCAACAACGGTGGTTGCTGTAGAGGTACACCAGGTGGTGAGACAAACCATCAAGTGCTCCTTGGCAACGTAAGAGGACTGAGAGCTAAACTGGAACAGAGCAGGAAAACGTGTTTTCAGACTGATTTGAAGATCATTCTGTTAACCGAAACATGACAATCGCCTAAAATTGCGAGTGACGAAGTTAGCTTGTAAGGTATGATACTCTTCCAGTTTGACAGTGCAGAAAACAGCAGATATATTTTAGCAGGTATTTTGAAGCCATAACACCGCACAATACCCAAATCACCGATGTGACAGAATCATGCTGGTATTGCTTCAATACGAATGACACGAGACATTTGATTGGATGGATTTACCTTGCACTTTGATAGTAAATCTCAGAGAGATAAGTCGATTGAGCAGTATTGGAACTACTACTCTTAAGGTTCGACCAGACACTACTAGCTGGAAATTTCAATATTGCATCCATAAATCCTAACAAATCAAGTAAAAATCCCACAAATTAGTTCCGAAAGTGAGTTGTCACAGCCATTACAAGTTCGGAACAGATTTGGCGTGTATGTGCCGTCACTAGACGAAATAAGGATGAAGAAGCCTAAACTAGAGTTATTTGTTAACAAAAGATCAGTCCTGTTCAAGGGTGTCCATGTTTACACACCATCAGGTATTAGTGACAATGGCCCTAAGGCAAACTGCACCACCACGAGAGAGCATTTTCTACACGCCTCGTGGCCACGAGATTGTTGGAGGCCAACAGCGAGTGATCACTGGTAAGTAGTGGGAGACATCATTCAGAATGCTGGTCTACAATGTATCTCAGGCAGATCATGCACCTAGAAAGAGAAAAACGTGGCTTAAGCTTGGCACTGAACACTCGCTACATGAGTAAGGAATCGCCAGTGGAAGGCCTAACTGAAAGATTCTGACCAGCGTTTTTACTTGGCATTGAGAAACATATGCAACGCTAAGGTTTTAAAATAAACATAAATCTCTTGAATTGAGTGCCGAAACGAGTAATTAGATGAGTGACAGGGCTAAAGAATAAATCTTGCAAAGACTGACTCCAACATTTAGGATTATTATCTCTGAGTTATAGGAGAATCAGACGTGATTTGATAATGGCTTGCAACATATTAAGTATACCCACTCATTTCAGCACGAGCATCTTGTCGAAACATCACTATCACAACCGTAGAGGTAGCCCATGAGAAAAAGCACCTCAAATAGTAGACAATCAAGTACATACCAGCTTTTTTTCATGAAGAGTTTCTCCAACTTTGAATGCTCTTCCAGCCGAAATGACCACAACTCCCTCAGTGGAAAGCTTCAAAAATGTGTCTATTTATTTTCTTGGTTCTGGAATCTTATTAGCATAACAATTTTCTCCTTATTATTCTCCATATTGTCTCTGACTGATCTCTGACTTAGAAACGGAGTAGCTGTTGGTATCCAGAAACCCTAGAGTACTGAGACAAACTTTCTCACGTAAGTCCATAAATAACAGCCAACGGACTAGACTTAGTGCAGTAAAGTGGCTACACTACCGTCCATCGGACCTTATTAGATACCTGTATAATAATCGAGTGCCAAGAAATCAATTTTCTTAAACTAGCTCGTTACGAAGATATTGGATATGATTCAATGGTCCCTCAATGTAGAGAGACTACCTTACCATTGTCAATCCCAAAGTAGATTCAGTTTTAAGTTAAAAGGATATTAGGTCACGTGATCTGTATTAATCTTTGTAGTGTTTTTCAATGAAGATCCAGCTTCTCCTTTAAACTCTTTACCGATGAGGCTGATATTAGCTGTTCGGTTTCGACCTTTCTGTCATCGACCGCTAGATGTGAAGATGGGATCTCACACTGAGTTTATTCGATTGACATATTTCGACTTAACAGTGGTATCGGAGCTGATTGTTTCAATCAAAAAATCACAAAAGTAAAACTACAATGGCTGATAGGTCTCACTGTATCTTTGAAAATAATGATGCAGAAATACAGTGATTGAAGTTCAATAAAAACAGAATTCATTCTGAAAATAAAATGCACTAAATGTATTTGAAACCTAGAATCTGATAGAAAATAACTTAATGGCTATTTTTGTGACAGATGTTCACTGCTTTACGTTTACTAAAGTTTATTACTGATAGCCAATGTTTGAACCATTTAACTATCCCGTTTTATAGTTCGTAGCGATATGAATATATAGTTTCAAACAGACATTTACGACATCCGCAAATCAGAGTCGTGACAATCTTAGATCTATAAAAAATTTTTAAAGTGAAATAAAATCAATAAGGGACAGAAAACCTTACCTTGTGGTATACTACGTTTGACATCATTTAATGCTAGTAGTCTTCCATAAACTTATACTCTTGGCCTTAACTGTCCTTATTTCCAAAAATTAGAGAGTTCACAATTTCTGCTTTTCACACCTTATCAGAGATTACTCTAGAATCATTGAGTATTATGTCCGCAAACAGATCAACATTTTGACTGTCTTCTCAGTTCTTTCTCTCAATAAGAAATTTGTCAAGCACGAACAGATAAGATATAAAAAGTGTTGCTCATTTGTCAGTCGGTTGCGTTAATTGTGGAGTCTCGGCAGTGTAGTAAGTTTTATCTCAAACCCTTAACATATATATTAGATTCGTAGGTGACTTTCTTGACATAAGATACTCTTTTCTATACTTAAAAATAACGCCGATTAAGAGGTTCTTCGTGGCCCCTAGGAGATAACACTGAGTAATAAACATGCTAAATTACTCTGTTAGTAGTCAGAGAATTTACAAGATCAGGAGTTAATAGGCCTGAATCAATTACTATGTAAAAGCTGGTTAAATATTTAGTTCCTCATCTGATTGATAGTGCCTAGTCTTGACATTATTAAAACCTGAATAATTGTCACTAAAGTATTCTAAAAATAGTCGTTTTATCAGCTGAGTCAGTCTCGATTCGACAATGTCCTCTATATATTATTACTATGTTCAACAGATTATGGTTCGAATTTATTATACAACTGCTTACTTTACATGTCACGCTGTTATGTATCGACGAATATTTAAGTGATCTCGAGTGTATGACTATTTCTATTCACGAATAATAGCCCGATCAGCATTAGTTTAGATTTAATAATGTAGCTTTTAAAGTTATGAATGTCCACCTTTCTTGGAGTTAATTTTAGGTATGAATCGGTGTATCAAAGGAGGTTAACCTGTGTATCCTAAATGTGCTAGACAAATTGATGCTCACAAACAGAATCTCTATGGTCAGTCAGTCAGTTGCAACGTAGAACTACGTACGTATGTACATAGGTTCATGTTGCCATACCACATTAGCACAAAGACGCAGATGTCAAATCAAATCCCATAGTCATAAAGATAGTAGAGGTATTAATGGTAATGAAGAAGACTAGGGTTTGAAGATATTATTCAAAAAGTATAATTCAGTGAGATAAGGTTAGAAATACAAAGGTAGAGGTGCTGACGAATCCAGAAGATTAGGATTTGAGAGAGCTCAAACAATGGATGCACTTGCGCCATTGCAAACGATTCCGAGCCATGCCGTTCAAGGTCTCTAACCATTGATGACTTTCGTCTCGCGGACCACAACCAGGTAGTCTACATCTACCAACATGACTCAGTCCACTTGTCAGTGACTTCATGGATTTGTGCCATGTTTTGTTCTGGCTGCCCCTAACTTTCTTGCAATCTACTCCTACAACACAAAACATAGCTCGTCGAGGCAGTCGGTGGTTAGCCATACATAACACATGTCCCAACCACCTCAACTGATGAAGTTTCACCACTTCATCAATTGATCTGCCATCGTTACCTAGTACTCGTTTCCTAACGACAGCATTGCTTACTCTGTTGTCCCACGGTTTACGAGCAATGCTTCTTAAACATCTGTGATCGAATACTAGTAACCTACGAACATCTACTCTTAACGGTCATGTTTCACAGCCATATAGGAGAACGGAGCGAACTGCTGCGCAGTCCACCCGTACTTTGGTTAGCGAACGGATATCACGCCTACGCCATAAGTGACGCAGGTTGGCAAAAGCCAGTCGAGCTTCCTGTATCCGAGCTGAGATTTCGTCAGTCACCAGGTCATCGGCACTGATGAGACTCCCCAGATAAGTGAAGCGGTCTACACGCTCGACCACTTCACTCCCTATCACTAGTTCAGGTGCCGATGCAACCCAGTCTTGAAGCAACATTTTGCATTTCGAGGGGGAAAACCGCATCCCGAACATGCTTGCATTGTTGCTTAGGATAGTCAGAAGACTATGCATTTTGTCAGCATCTTCACCAAATAGGACTATGTCATCGGCATATTCTAGATCAGTAAGCGACTTTCCTGGTAGAAGGTCAACCCCTGAAAATTCAGACGAGGATAATGTTATGTCTAGGAGCATGTCTATGATAAAATTAAACATGAATGGAGAAAGTGGACATCCCTGACGGACACCACTTGAAGTAAAGAATTCCGGTGACAGTTCGCCATAAACTCTAACTCGACCGGTGTTGTTCGAGTAGAGAGCTTGTATAAGGTTAATGTACTTCTTTGGTACAACTTTCAATGACAGACCCTGCCACAGAACCTCACGATCCACTGAGTCAAATGCCGCCTTTAGGTCCAGGAAGACAACTATTGTAGGACGCCTAAATGTGTCCATGTTCTAGGACCTGTCGTAGTGTGAAGATGTGTTCTATACAACCACGTCCAGGTCTGAAACCAGCCAGTCTGCTCTTCACGAGCTCTAGTTAGACGTCTAAGTATAATCGAGGCTAACAATTTAGAAACTATATTAGTTACACTTATTCCCCTGTGATTGTCACGAGAAGACTTCTGTCCTTTCTTGTAGATTGGGACAATTAGCGACTGAGACCAGTCGGATGGGATTACGTCCAGTTCCCAGATTCTACCTAGGATCCTGGTCTGTCTAACCGTTAAAACTGGACCGCCATCATTAAATATCTCAGGGGTTAGCCTATCAGGACCTGCTGCTCTACTTTGCTTCAGATTTCCTATAGCTTTCTCAACTTCATGTAGACTGGGAGGAATTAAATCGATTTGCCATTCAGGATGACTGGAGATCGTGGGCAACCGAAGTGTGACTGAATGCCAGTTGAACTGATCCCTTAAGTGTTCTGACCATTGATCCAGTCTCCTGGATTGAGAATGGATAATACGACCGTCCTTTCCGAGATAGTCTCACTCACATTCGGGTTCCTAATACCGGTTTCTTTAATAAGGCGGAAAAGTTGTCTACTGTTGCCTATCGCCGCTGCCTTTTCCATCGCTTTTGCTTTCGCCATCCACCACTGTTCGCGATCGTTACGTAGGCTTTTTATAAGTCTGCGCCTAAGTTGACTACGCTCTTCATCATGTTCAGAGTCAGGTGGGATGCGTTTTCGAGCATCCATCAGTTCGGTGGATGCGACTGAAATCCACGGCTTCATCCTAGCCTTATGGTTTACCTTGCTAGCAGATATCACTGCTGTTTCCACAGCCTTCTTTATATCATTCCAACCTGCTTCAGGATGGGAATCACTTGCATGATCGCCCAACTGTTTTGCTACTTCCTTCTGAAATATTTTCTTAGTTTGATTATCATTAAGTAAAGCCCTGAGAGGCTTCCTTACGGTGTCTTTTCTACGTCCAGCAAGCCTCAAACAAATACGCGCTTGCACTAGAGCATGATCTGAATCCAAACATGTCCCCCAGAACGAGCGACAGTCCTCTATCGAACCCCTCCATCGGTGGCTGATGGCGATGTGATCTAGTTGAGTCCAACGTTGAGACGACTTCGGGGGTCGCCAGGTCAACAGATGCTTTTCCTTATGCCTAAAGTTGGTGTTCGCTAAGAATAGGCGGTTATCTGAGCATAGTTGCAACAGACGGTCGCGATTGTCTGTTCTTCGAGCCACGACACCATAACATCCACCTAGGTGTCTTTCATTTTCACTTAGTCTAAAGTCACCAGCCATTATTACTATATCAGAGCGCTTAGTTTTTTGGAGGAGGTCCCAAAGCTTTCTGTAAAACTCATCTTTAACCTCGTCTGAACTGCAGTCAGTGAGGGCATAGGCAGATATGACGAAGAAGCAACGACGAGTGTCCCTATCCTTACGAGTCCTTACTGTCCCGTTTAGCCTGACGGCGCACAATTGACTATCTACTGGGATCCAGTCTAGGAGAGATAATTCTGCCCTAGGACTCAACGCTATGCCTACACCAGCGAGACCCCTGGAAGCAGCATCAGGGTTACCGGATACACGAAGGGTAAATCGAGTTGTTTCATCTTGACATGGCGAGGTCAAGTGAATGATGCTACTCGGATCCTGTATGCGCGTTTCGGAGACGCAGCACACATCGATGGAACGAGATTCTAAAGTCCTAGCTAATGATGCCTGTTGCCCTATTTGACACAATGTCTGTACATTAAAAGCTCCAACATGTAGTTTAGAACGGGGTTTAAGGAGACCAGGAACGACGTTTCGCGAACTCGCATCGTTTGCATTAGCTGTGCACTGTGATAAATGAATGTGAGTAGAGTTAGTCGTGGAGAGAAGAGAGGTATTAGGGGGTGTAGGAAGGATTTGATTTCGACCAATTTAGTCTCGTGTGCTGTTACGGGTATGAGGGCGGTTATCACTTCCCGGCTGCCCACACCGTGGAAGGTTGTTTCTTGAGGAACCTGAAAAGGAAGATAGATTTGTATTGGTCTTGGAGACCTGGGTACGTGATCACAGAGCCCAAGGGACAACTGCTTGAGGCCGGTCACGCACGGCTTTTTTATGAAAGGTCTTTTGAGTATTAGCTCCGCTCTTTAAAGGCAGCATCGCTGAAGATGCTGGTTGTCCGAGGTAAACACCTTACTGCTCTCACATCCCTCTGCAGTCAGCAGTACGACTTCGCCCTCAGACCTTGAGTAGCTGCTTTTAGTCTCATCGTTCTCCAATCGACCTGCCTGGCATGGTAGAAGCTTCAGGAACACAAGTTACAGCCAATATAGCTCGGCTGGGTCATCACGATAAGCAAGCCCGACCACCACGTCAAGGTAGCAGCTTCAGTCGGGGAATCTCTATGGAGAGTTATCCCGACATATTTATCCTTGCAGTTATTGTTATGTAAACTAAATCCTTGATTTACTACACCTTACAATTCAAAGGTTATCTTTAATATTTTTAAGATGAGTTTAATATAAAACTTCAATAAGCAAATAAGACGATTTTTGTGTCGAATGACTCAAAAATATGATTCCCATAGTAGCTTTAGTGTATGTATTAGTATGTCATATTTTTCCACTTTATGAATGCGATTTTAGCTTTCTGATGCGACTCAACAGCCCTTTTCTTTATGGCTAATCCACCTTACATATCTACATTGATAGTTTCTTTGTTCCCAGCAAAATGAACTTAGTAATCTACTCAGTCAGAAATCCGCTGTTTAATTATGACGCTTTAAAAGTTCAAATCCTGAAGAATTTATTTCAAGCTCTTTTGACAACTATTCATTTTTATTATAAGGTTTCGGAGATTGTTTAGTTTCACAGAAATCATGAATCAATCAATGTTAGACTACACTTAGAAACTTGAAAGCCCTAGACGACCGTTACATCTTTGTTTGATACTCATCAGTAGTGAGCAGTCGCGATCGCATTACCCAGCACCTTTGGTCACGCGTGTGAACACTCAGCATCTTGGTCACTTAGCGCGCATCCAACGATCTCACTGTCCAACTTAAATAAATTCACTACATTGTGCGACCTCATCCATTGTCTTCGGTGGGTAACTGCCTACATTCGACAGGGTTGAACTCCACTAGTTTTGGCTTCTCACTAGAATCCCGAACATTTCCTCCCGAAGCTAGAGTCACTAGTGAGCACATGATTATCGTTATTATGGAGTTGCTGTGATTGTCAAGTTTCATTGAAATCATAAGTCGAATAATGTTAGCCCACCATTAGAAACCTGAAAGCAGTGTCACGCTAAATCGAAATGGCCGTTCAGTGCTTTCAAGTTTCTGAGTGTGGTCTAACATTGATCGATTCATGATTTCAATGAATTTATTTACTTATCGAGAAAGGAAAGCTATTATAAACAATGTCCGTGCCTTAAAAAATATCCATCATCTAGTATGTTTATAAAACAAAATCTTTTCCCCAAACTTTAACGATTTATCGTTGATTATATTGTTAAACAGCAAGTGATAACAATGTGTACTTAATTATTAGTTATTAGAAAGCCCTTTTGTAAAATCGAATGTCTAGTAGATGAACACTTCTAGTTCAGAGAAACACTTTATTTATCTTCAAAAATTATTAAACACAATTAATTTGCTTTTTCCTTTGATTTGTACTAGTTAAAGCTATTTGTAATAGAACAAATTCTTGCATTCTTTATTTTTTTTATCAGTCTTCTATTTAGTATTATTTCATAACTTCCATTCTTAGATAACATCGGTCTTTTAGAATTTCATTTCAGTC
Organism: Schistosoma turkestanicum; assembly: GCA_944470395.2. NCBI lineage: Eukaryota > Metazoa > Platyhelminthes > Trematoda > Strigeidida > Schistosomatidae > Schistosoma > Schistosoma turkestanicum. The sequence goes on from OX103979.1 coordinate 56,588,775, forward strand.
TAGTTTCTTTTGAATATTTGAACTGTTGGTTTATTTATTTTATCGTTTGTTAATGAATTTTATTGTTGTACAGGTTTGAGCGATAGTCACCTGAATTGATGTATAGATAGTTTGATGATATCCTACTATGTAACTGTTAATTTTTTTCTTTTTTTTCTGAGTTTCTGATAAGAATACTAATATTCTTTCTTTGCTGTTTTTTTTCTAATTTTTCTACAACTAGATCTGTTACGAATAAATCGAATTAATCTTTTTGTTGTTGACTACAATGAGAAATTGATGACATATACACACATAATCATATTTATATATATATATAATGAAAACAAATAAAATTCAACGAATTCCTTCATTAAACTTTCAAAAAATATGCATTCCAATTATATTAGGACAATTATTAGCTGTATTAATTGGTTTAACTGCAATATGTAATGGTGTACTATTTGAATATAAAATAAATTTACCATTAACTATAAATTTCCCACATTATTTTTTATTAACTATTTTCTATGGAGTTCCTTATCTTTGTTTTAATGTATACAAGAAATTGTCACATACTACTTCTACTACTACTACTACTAATAATAATAATAATAATAATAATAACAATAATAATAATAACAATAATAATAATAATGATAATAATGTATCATCTAATGACACTACTTTAAACTACAATATCAACAATGGCAAAACTACACTAAATCATCATAATCATCAATCTATTATTGAAAATGAACAAATTATTATTCTACCAAATAGTAAGAAACATTTAATCAAAGCATTATTTATTCGTTTTAGCTTTTATTCATTAATTGCTATAATTGATGTTCATGCGAATTGGTCCATTGTATCAGCATATGCATATACAAGTGTAACTAGTATACAATTATTAGATTGTATCACTATACCAACTGTTGTATTATCAAGTTATTTTTTATTATCATATCGTTATACATGGAATCATTATATTGCAATAATTTTATGTTTATTTGGTGCTACTGGTATGGTACTGACAGATTATTTTATACAATCATCAAATAACAACAATCTTCTTGTTATTCATAATGACAATACAACTGGAACTTCATTGAACCAATTCAATAATAATTACACTGTAAATAATCAATCATTTACTGCTGAACAAATGATATTTGGTGATTTCTTAGTTATTATTGGAGCTATTTCTTATGGACTATCAAATGTTTTACAACAATATCTGGTTCTTAAATATGGTATTGTAGAATTTCTTAGTTGTATTAGTCTAGTAGCATCGATTACAATATTAATTTACGCTATTCCAATTGAAAAACAATCCATCAATATGATATTGTCTAATGTTAATTCAATGAACTTAACAAAAGTTATTAGTTGTTTTAGTGGTTATGCTTTGTCAATGTTTCTGTTATATGCTTTAATGCCATTAGTGTTGATGCGTTCATCTGCTGTTCTAGTGAATTTATCATTACTTACAGCTGATATTTATGCTGTAGTAATGGGTGTATTTATATTTCATTATAATTTTCATTTTTTATATATTTTCTGTTTTTTAATCATTCTACTCGGTGTCGGTCTCTTTAATGTAGTTACTCCAGTGATTGTTGATAAAAAAGAACATCAATCAAACTGTTGCCAGTTGAATTCATTAAGAACAAAGTTTTCATCAATCTGTAAATGAAAATTTAATTTAAATTAATCATTTTATTAGGTACTTGTTCATCAAAAAAAAAGATTCTTCTCCTCTAATTTTTTTTTTATGAATCAACTCTGTTTCGGATTAGTAAACATGTCGATGTGAATTTTTGTGATTATGTAGCGTTATTTCGCTTTGATGAAAGATTAATTCATTACAATTCATTTGTTATCCAGCTATGTTTGTTTTGATCATATGCACAATATATTAATTAATACAGAGATTTAGTAAAACCACTTTGTATTGCTTTTTTTAAAGTATTTAGTCAATATGTAATGGTTGCGATTGCCCGTTATCCATAACTTTCATTGGATTTTGATCATTCTTAGTTGACATATCTGCATCCTGTGTAAATCGTTTTGATATACACATTTATTTATGAGTTTTATGGAAGTGGTAGACAACACTTTTGTCAACTGTAGCCATGTGTGTCACGTTCGAGTCTCGGTGTAAAAATCAAAACATTAGAATGTAGGCACATCCAGCTGAGGCATCTTAGATAGGAAGAAATGCACTACCTGAATCTCACTGCCAGTTATAATCAGTCTCTTCTATAGTACTTAGCTAATAGTTAAATTTCGATATTTGAAATTGAACTGAAATAAAGGAGTTACACTGCCTTATGATCAGTTGATTTACTAAACACAGTTAATTATCTTTATTACTTCCACAACAACATACTAAGCCAAAATATATTCTTTCAACTACTTTTATTCAGTTTCACGGTATTCCGGAAATAATTAGCATTGAGGATCACAACAAGACTCTGAACTACTATACACTTAAGTGATTTGTAAAGAATTCATCTAAAATATAATTTATTCTTACAAAATTCAAATATCATGGATAAGTTGTGTTGCTTAAGTGACTGCTTTTGATAATAGTTTATTGTGATCTGGATGTTTTGATTCTAAGAAATGAAAACTCTTTGAATGAACTTACGGATTATTGTTAAATACATTCTCATTAAATATCCATTAAATAACTAGTTTATTACATAAAATCCTTGATTGACCCATTAGCTTATTTGTTTGGTCGATTATTCCTAAACTTTCGCTAGTTTATCATTTATGGTTTCCACTATTCATAGTCATTTTTTACTAACACATGTTTAAATGCACTTCCTCATTTTATGGTATGATATTGTTTTTTGGGTATAAACAGTCTGCTTGAATTATAACGAGTTTTTTTAGGGTTGGCTATCGATTACTGGACCAACAGACAGGGTAGAAAGAAAGAAGCCAGCGAGTTGTGGACCAATCAGGAGTTGGAACCGACTCAAGGCTACTGATGCTAAATGTATCTGTGATTGGTGTTTTGTAGTTGTCACATGATATTGGTCAACGATTTCATGTCGTTCTAGGTTATGTAATCAGGGTCTACTTCAAATAGAAATCTACCAGAATTATAGCGAATTGTTTGTGATTAAATTGGTATGTACAAAACACAAAATAAAGACCAGTGAAAGAGTTTGGAAATGACTGTTTACGGAGCCTCAGGGTTATTGTTTAGACTCGACTCCGATGTAACATCGTAATATAGTAGGGAGTATCTACGTCTATAATGTGATGGAATATATATTGGTAGTGCTGGTAGTACAAAGTCGTGGATAATTGAATATCATTTCAACAAAGCAAAAGATGGAATTATTATTTTTAACAATTATCAACCCCGACCGTAGCTGCTACCTTGACGTGGTGGTCGGGCTTGCCTATCGTCATGACCCAACCGAGCTATACTGGCTGCAACATATGTTCCTGCAGGTCCTACCATGCCAGGCAGGTCGATTGGAGAACGATGAGACTAAAAGCAGCTACCCAAAGTCTGAGGGCGAAGTCGTACTGCTGACTGCAGAGGGGTGTGACAGCAGTAAGGTGTTTCCCTCGGACAACCAGCATTTGCGGCGACGCTGCCTTCTCACAAGGAAGGAAGGGTTAGAAAAGGTCGACCCTAAAAATTTCACACCTCCCCTACCTCATGGATTTCCGTCTCCTTGGGTAAGGTTGCCCACTAAGGGCCTTTAAGAACGGAGCTAATCCTCTAAATACCTTTCATAAAAAGGCCGTGCGTGACCGGCCTCAAGCAGTTGTCCCTTGGGCTCTGCGGTCACGCACCAACACTAATCCATCTTCCTTTTCAGGTCCCTCAAGAAACAACCTTCCACGGTGTGGGCAGCCGGGAAGTGACAACCGCCCTTATACCCGTAACAGCACGCGAGACCAAATTGGTCAAAATCAAATCCTTTCTACACCCCCTAATACCTCTCTTATCTCTACGACTAACTCTATTCACACTCCCTTTTCTCACTGCACCGCTAATGCAGACGAAGCAAGTTCACGAAACGTCGTTCCTGGTCTCTTGAAACCCCGTTCTAGACTAAATATTGGAGCTTTTAATGTACGGACATTGTGTCAAATAGGGCAACAGGCATCATTAGCTAGGGCTTTAGAAACTCGTGCCATCGATGTGTGCTGCGTCTCGGAAACGCGCATACAGGATCCTAGTAAAGTCATTACCCTCATTCCGCCTTGTCAAAACGAAGAAGCAGCCCGATTCACTCTTCGTGTCTCCGGTAGCCCTGATGCTGCTTCCAGGGGTCTTGCTGACGTAGGTATAACGTTGAATCCTAGGGCAGAATTATCTCTCCTAGACTGGATCCCAGTAGATAGTCAATTGTGCGCTGTCCGACTAAACGGGACAGTAAGGACTCGTAAGGATAGGGACACCCGCCGTTGCTTCTTCGTCATATCTGCCTATGCCCCCACTGACTGCAGTGCAGACGAGGTTAAAGATGAGTTTTACAGAAAGCTTTCGGACCTCCTCCAAAAAGCTAGTCGCTCTGATACAGCAATAATGGCTGGTGACTTTAATGCTCAAGTAGGTAGACTAGGTGAAAAGGAAAGACATCTTGGCGGATTTTATGGTGTAGCGACTGAGACAACAGACAATGGTGACCGTCTGTTGCAAGTATGCTCAGACAACCGCCTATTCTTAGCAAACACTAACTTTAGGCATAAGGAAAAGCATCTGTTGACCTGGCGACCTCCAAAGTCGTCTCAACGTTGTACTCAACTAGATCACATCGCCATCAGCCACCGATGGAGGGGTTCGATTGAGGACTGTCGCTCGTTGTGGGGCACATGTTTGGATTCAGATCATGCCCTAGTGCGAGCTCGTATCTGTTTGAGGCTTACTGGACGTAAGAAAGACTAAGAAAATATTTCAGGAGCAACTAGAAAGAGAGTTAAGCAACGATGTAAGTGATTCCCATCCAGAAGCAGGTTGGTATGATATCAAGAAGGCTGTGGAAACAGCAGTGATATCTGTTAGTAAGGTAAACCATAAGGCTAGGATGAAGCCGTGGATATCAGTCGCGTCCTTCGAACTGATGGATGCTCGAAAACGCATCCCACCTGACTCTGAGCATGATGAAGAGCGTAGTCAACTTAGGCGCAGACTTATAAAAGTCTACGTAACGACCGCGAACAGTGGTGGATGGCGAAAGCAAAAGCGATGGAAAAGGCAGCGGCGATAGGCAACAGTAGACAACTTTTCCGCCTTATTAAAGAAACCGGTATTAGGAACCCGAATGTGAGTGAGACTATCTCGGAAAGGACGGTCGTATTATCCATTCTCAATCCAGGAGACTGGATCAATGGTCAGAACACTTAAGGGATCAGTTCAACTGGCCACGAGCCACTCTTCAGTTACCCACGATCTGCAGTCATCCTGAATGGCAAAGTCCCCCTAGTCCTAATGACGTTGAGAAAGCGTTAGGAAATCTGAAACGAGGACGAGCTGCAGGTCCTGTTAGACTGACCCCTGAGATATTCAAGGATGGTGGTCCAGTTTTAGCAACTAGGTTGACTGAGATCTTAGGTAGAATCTGGGAACTGGACGCAATCCCATCCAACTGGTCTCAATCACTGATTGTCCCAATCTATAAGAAAGGACAAAAGTGTTCTTGTGACAATCACAGGGGAATAAGTCTAACTAATATAGTTTCTATAATATTAGCCTTAGTAATACTTCGACGCTTAACGAAAGCTCGTGAAGAGCAGATTAGAGAAAACCAGGCTGGTTTCAGACCTGGACGTGGTTTTATAGACCACATTTTCACACTACGACAGGTCCTGGAACACAGACACACATTTAGGCGTCCTACAATAGTTGTCTTCCTGGACCTAAAGGCGGCATTTGACTCAGTGGATCGTGAGGTTCTGTGGCAGTGTCTGTCATTGAAAGTTGTACCAAAGATTTACATTAACCTCATACAAGCTATCTACTGGAACACTACAGGTCGAGTGAGAGCTTATGGCGAACTGTCACCGGAATTCTTCACTTCAAGTGGTGTTCGTCAGGGATGTCCACTCTCTCCATTCTTGTTTAATTTATCATAGACATGCTCCTAGACATAACTTTATCCTCGTCTGAATTTTCAGGAGTAGACTTTCTGCCAAGTGGCTCACTTATTGACTTGGAATATGCCGATGACATTGTCCTACTTGGTGAAGACGCTGACAAAATGCAGAGTCTTCTGACTACCGTAAGCAACAATGCAAGCATGTTCGGGATGCGGTTTTCCTCCTCGAAATGCAAAATGTTGCTTCAAGATTGGGTTGTATCGACACCTGAACTAGTGATAGGGAGTGAAGTAGTCGAACGTGTAGACCACTTCACTTATCTGGGGAGTCTCATCAGTGCTGATGGCCTGGTGACTGACGAAATCTCGGCACGGATACAGAAGGCTCGATTGGCTTTTGCCAACCTGCGTCACTTATGGCGTAGGCGAGATATCCGTTTGCTGACTAAAGGACGAGTGTACTGCGCAGTGGTTCGCTCCGTCTTACTTTTTGGCTGTGGAACATGGCCAATGAGAGTAGAAGATACTCGTCGGTTATTGGTTTTCGATCATAGGTGTCTTCGAAGCATTGCTCGTATACCGTGGGACAACCGAGTAAGCAATGCTGTCGTTAGAAAACGAGTTCTAGGTAAGGATGGCAGATCAATCGATGAATTAGTGAAACTTCATCAGTTTAAGGGGTTGGGACATGTGTTGCGTATGCCCAACCACCGACTGCCTCGACGAGCTTTGTTTTGTTGTGTAGGAGTAGGTTGGAAGAAAGTTAGGGGCAGCCAGAACAAAACATGGCAGAAATCCATGAAGTAATCGACTAGTGGACTGAGCCATGTCGGTAATTGTTGACTACCTGGTTGGGTTCCGCGAGATGATAATAATCGATGGTTAGAGACCTTGAATGACATGGCTCAAAATCGTTTGCAGTGACGCCGGTGCATTTATTCTTAGTGTTCTCTCAAACCTTAATCTTCTGGATTCTTCAACAACTCTAGTTTTGACTTTCTAAACTTTTCTCACTGAACCATACTTCTTGAATAATATCTTCTAATTCTAACCTCTCCGATTACTACTAATTCCCTTACTACCTCTAGTGCTATTGGATTTGAATTGACAATTATATCTCTGTGCTGATGTGGTATGGCAACATGAACTGATGTACTTACGTACGAAGTTTTACGTTGCATCTGACTGACTGACTGAACAATTATCAACCTTTCAAAGTATTTTGAACTAGACGGAACAATGCTATAATAAAATTTTGTTGACTCACTTAATCTATATCGACTGGATAAATTACTACTCAAGGTTTTATCGTTCAATGCAGATCTATCTATAATAATCAGGTAAGACCAAAAATTTCAAGTTTGAGGTCTGAGTCAATAAGTCGTGCTCTAACTTTATTAGGATATGGTTAGAATACAATATTTCCTAAAAATACGTAGATTCTATAACAAAGACAATAGAATGGAAGGTGGAGAATTTCATATGTCGAAAATGCTTACTCCACTTTTATCAATCGATTTCCCGTACTTCGGTAAGTTCCTCAAATTACAGAGCTATTATATATGATAGAGCAGCTCACAAAAAGACTATGACCAACTTCAAAGTGTTTTGTCCTAGGGTCTATAGTCACAAGAGATGTATATGTTTATCTGTAAATCATTGGTTCATTTACACTTATTTTGGTTCCTATTATTTCTTAGTCTTTTACCCAGCTTAGCGGATTAGGACAGTGTATAGGAAGCAAGTATCTCTGTATATGGATCGAAAGATCATAGAACGTAACAGAAAGATTAGGAAATTGCTTTACAGACATTCTTTTTGATATCAATATTTTCTTACAATTTGTCTATTCCAGTTGATCGATCTGTGGTGATACGCATTTATTTGAAGAGTCCATATAAACTTTTGGTCAACTTATATTTGCCTATATGAGATAAACGATGTGCATTTCATCCTTTCCGGCAACTGGATCTCTCTGAACTATATCCCCAATATTCATTTACCACTCTACATTTGTTCTGACAGACACTGATCATGATTCAGTTATAACTTTCAACACTAAAGCGAAATGCAAACACAAATTAGTTGTTGAATAATCAAATACTGATGTCATAGTAAAAAAAAAAAACATCATTTACATTTTGCATATTTACAGAGTTTTTTTACATCGTGATTTTTTAATTCTAATTTCCTATGAAATAATTTCATAAGTTTATTGAATCAAATTAAAATATCTTAAATGAATTTCCTATTCATTCGTATTGTCTACAAAAGTATGTAATAAATAAAAGGACAAAGATTGAAATTAGATATTCAGTAACTAGAACTTATATAATATATCAGTTAATGTAAGCATTTTATCAATCAAACTAGAGTACACAAATAATTGCTGTTCATTGTCATTAAAAATTGAAAAACATCTAAATTAAAAACTAAATACCACTGTTTCATACTGATTAGTCAGTGAGTAGTGAGAAATGTTATATTTTTCTAATTAGTCATTGAATTTTAACGACTAAGTGTCAATATGGTCACTAGTCTAATTGGTTCGACACTGCTTGCATAATTTTTTGATGTTAGGTAGTTGAAGGCGATCGACAGAATACCGTAAATCCAGGTTTTGTATCAGTCGCCACACCTATTATCTTAAAGGAAGTAATACTTCCTGCTGCCTTTAAACCCAAGTGAGTCAGTTTCATGGGATGAGATGTTATCACTCACTTTCTGTACTTCACTTTAGGTATATTTAAGGACATGAATCTCTAATATTTAGAGCACCCCTATAAAATGAAAAAGCCAACAGTTATGGCGTCTGTTAAACAGTGAAGACACTTAAAAATCTAATCTTACAGTGTGAGTAAAGTACCATTCAGTCATTAGACTGAATTCAAAGGGTAGACTTTTGTACAGTGCCGTTAATTCGGTACATAATCCAGCTAAAGGGGTTTCGTTGTAACCATGGGAGGTCATAACAACTTGTACAACGCAAAATGAGAACATTAAAGGATGATACGGACAAGGACTTTGTTGTGCCTCCAAAATACGTCATCTTGGGCATAAAAACACTCGTCTATATGTGATTTTTACACAAACATGGAGTTACTACAAAAACGCACACTAAACATAATTGATTGAAATTCACATCGTATAGACACAAAAAATGATGGCCTGAAATAAAGTCACACTGTTTACTCCTTTCTCATCAGGCTTCGTAGAGATCATTTTAATTAGAAGTTGGCATTCGTCAGATTACTTTAGCTGGGGTACACTTTAAAATCAGACAACATTGGATAGTCCTTTCATTTTTTGGTTCTGCAGAAGAACCAGTCATTGTAACCACTGGGTCGACATTGAGTGGTACATTTCCAATTTTAATCAAATTGTAATGCAGTACAACGATCATCAGATGCTATTGATGGCGACTGTTTAACTTCCGACGCAACTGAATGCTGCGAGTCCCGATTTCCCACTAAAACTCTAGAAACATCATAATTTAAATTATTAATCAGGTGAATATCATAGTTTATATGAGAAGAGTAAATTAAACCAATGTGCACTAAAACTTTTCAGATAAACTATAACTGTTGTATCATTACATATGAATATTGGTAAAAACGGATAGATGACATGTCCTACCAGATTTTTCACACTTGGTGAAATTCATTTAAGTAACTTCCACTTCCACAGATCAAGACTTATTTACTCAACTTATTTCTAAGCAGAATTACATAATCTTACTGTTGTTGTGTGGAATACTATTTAACGCTCTAATCAAAATTTGAACAATAGAATTCAAAGTTAAGTATCACATAAAATATCATTGGTTAATCTATGTAAACATCTCAGTTTTACATAAAGTATGTGTGAACTTCTGACGATGATGAAAAATCTAAATCTTACGTTAAAATGACAAACACATAAAATGAAAATGTAGTATTCATTTTGGCTAGCATTTTTTTGGCAAGTATATACAAAACAGTGCTTCTTTTTGCTTTACTTTATGGTGGTTGTGAAATGTAGCTTTTAATATAAAAGGATCATTAAGTGTCGGGGGAGGCTAATGAGTAAATAAGATAAATTAGTCACTGAATTGTTGATTCTTGATTGATTATGGTGGGTCGGACAAGTGTAACATATCCTCAACTTCCGGATATATCTATGAACTATATGTTTTTTGACTCATGATTAAGTTTGAAGAAAGTTAGAGACTTTCCCATTTCATGAAACCACTGACTGTTGAAGCTGTTTTAGTTTAAGGTTATTAGTTATATGAAAACATAGTCTAAGTGAGGCACGTTTAAGCAAAAAAAACCACAGTTGTACTTTTTCTTCCAATATACTTGAAGATGTCAACCAGTTTGGTCAATTTGAGGTGATATAAGTCAAATACCGATTGACATAGGCTTATATTAGTGCGTATTGGACCATTTACGATTAAGCTAGTTAAGATATCGAAATGTTGGACTTCAGTTCTGGTTTTATTGTTCAAACCAGTCTATTCACCAATATAGTTTTCATAAAGATCAAACAATAAACTTACTGGAGTTTTTAACAAGGTTATTAGTGTCGTCTCATTTTTGTTCTTTTAAATATTGAATTGCTGCTTCCTAAGTTGTAGAGTATTTCGAATTTCCTACATCTATTAAAACTAGATGCTGAAATTAATTTCATTTATTATGGTTGAAGAGCACGTTATAACCAACCACCTGAAATTTGTGTTTTAAACCGATCAAATTCATGAAGACTATAATGCTGTATTTCAAATTCTTAGTCTATTTTATTTTTTCACTTTAGTTTGTGGATTGGATTATAAAATAATTCATTATTTTTATTAATGTGATTATTGTTATTGTATTATTTTTTGAAGATCATGACAATCTCAGCTGATCAGTGGATGATTGTCTACAATATTTAAATAGATACACGGTCAGTCTAAAAAGATTTTGAAAAAAAACACATTCCGTTCGGATAATCAATATATTCTTTCAAAAGGTCACTGAAGAATTAATGATTTACTTATTGATTTACACTAAGATGGAAACTGAATGACTTGAAAGATTAAACGAAATTGTCTTAGCTTACATGCATGATTTTTATTCAGCCATGAGATAAATCATTTCAAAAATGAATAATGAACCATATTGAAATGATAATAAAGGATGTATTTGCAGCTTAGTTAGGTGATTTTAAAGCTGTTTTGTTCTCTGAATACAAGATTACTTCGAAACAGAACGTGTAACAGTCTATTTCTTCATTTTTTGTTCAACAAGTGTTGGATTATTAGTTACCAATAGTAATTTTATATTGCTGGTATTCAGTACTAAATTCGACCACTCTCTCTTCTCACCTTTGTATACATAGAGATTTTCAATGTGAATATTAGCACTGAAAGGTAGGTATATACAGCTGAGCAGTGATTGATAAAGCAAAATAAGCTTGATCATTTGCAGCACTTAATCTCATTAACTCTCAATTATAAGTGCTTATTATATATAATAATTTATTCTCAAACAACTACGTTACAAGAGTCACGCCAGTTTACAGGCTAGATCAAATTGTCACAAATGCTTTCATAATTACAGTAAAGTTATAGCAGTTAAAATAAGTATGAGTCAGTTTCTGAGTGCATATTTACACCATGTCACTGACAGAAACAGTATTGTACAGCCTCATTTGCAATAGTAGAGTACAAATAAGGAAGGTGCACAATAGGTTATTTTGGCGATTTGCCGAGATCAATAGTGAATTTGTTGGGTAAGGTCATATGGAACGCGCTTGATACGAGCTGTGATCCAGACAGTCATGTACATTGGGTGCATGTTCCCTAGAGTTGCCAAGGATTTCCCACCGTGAATGGGGTTCTGAAAAGGAAAAGAGAGAGAGAAAAAGGCAGCAGTGTGGCAAGTGTATATATATAACCAAAGCACTACTTAACCTGTCATGTTGAAGTAGTCAATACAGTAGTAAGTCAAGATAACATTCATACTGACCACTTAAAGTAAATTATGGGAATATAAGAATATAACACACAAATAAAGGAGTACAGCAAAAAGAAGGGAGAGTTGTGCAGTGTCAGGTGGACAGAAGAGAAGTCGAAGTAAGAAGCTGGATTTATGTACGTTGAAATCGAAATTCTAGTTGAAAGAGTAGAGTTTGTAAAAATACTCTCGTTGTTGTTCATCGACGAGGAGAAATAGATTTTAGCACATCCTATAGTGGTATGATAAAAAATGTATAGGATTTTAAAAACTGTTGTAAATTACAGAAGTGAGGAATGTTAACAAAGGAATGGAATAACATCAAAGTAAGGCGATTCTATGTTATGCACAAATAATACCAATAACATTATTGCTTATGAAAGTAGAGATTTAAAATTTTAACGTTTCTCCAACTCCATGTAAGCCTCTTCTTTACAAAAAAAAATACTTTCTTTAATTCATTCGTTTACGTATATATATATATATATATATATATATATATATATATATATATATATATATATATTTGCGTAAATGTGCTAATTTGATGTTTTGTCAATCATATTATTAAAAACCCGTTGATCGAAAGCTAATTTGAATAATCCGAATATATTAAAAATAAAACTATTCATAGTCGACTAATCAATCTATCATATCATTCCAATTGAATGCCAATTATTATCACAGTTATACTTAAATCGATCAATCCAATATTCACTTTCTTTTAAAATTGCATTTTAACTCAAGAACGTACAGTAAAATTAGTAGAAAATCTAATAAGTGTTTAATTGATAAAATCGGTCAAATTTCAAGCTTATCTAGTCTTCTACAAAAATGTTTGTTGGTCATCAAATGGTTGTGATAAAATATATTAACTTTATTTGATCATGAAACAGAATTTACAAATGTATATTGAACGAAGACAAGGAAAAAATATATATGGTACCATTTAGAAGTATACACAACCAATTAGTCATTTAAGTATTGAAACAGATTGTTTAAAATCAGTGCAAATTCCAAAAGCAATATCAAGTCTGACACAATGTAATCCTTTTCTGATGTTAATAACTCCAAAAGGTCAACTTTTATTGTATACGTGAATCAACGACATGAAAGTACAATCTATTACGTATAAAGTTAGTACCCGGTAAGCAATTTTTTGGTTATCTGGACTTAGTAGTTATGTGGTGATAGCTCTGACGTTTGAAGAAAACCTACTGTGTTCTAGTCCCAGTATGAACGCGAATGGATGAATCTCAGGTTCAAATTTTCACTCCGCGCCACTGATTAACTTACATTGAAACTCGATAGGGAAGTGGAACGAACTAAAATAATATATGAATGTGTTGATTATTGTTTCAATCAGTATTGGTTTTTATTTCGGTAGTCATAGGTGTACAACAATTAAGAAGGCTTTATAAGAAGTATGTGAAATGCTATTAGCGAAATATCTCGATTTTATCCCAAATTCGTCCTATACCACCCTAATTTTTATTGTACTGAGCAATACTACGTATTAATAGTTAGTAGTATGAGTAGTTTTAATCATGTAAATAGTCTTCCTAATGAATCTTAAAGAATAAGATTAGTTCAGTTGACTTTTGTTAATCTTTACGGTAAATATCTGTGGGAATAAACAGTTCCTCTTTGATAGAGTCTTCAAGTTTGGCTAATGAAACTTCAAACTATTTCATCGCGGATTTTAAACTAATTTTATCATTTACCGGGAGACTATTAGTCTTGATTGGATAAGTTTTCACAGAACCCAATGTTCAAGAAATCAAATGTTGTCCCTACTTTTACTGTAACGAGAAAATATCTAATTATTTCAACCACATTTCAAATGAGAAGTTTTGTTCCTGTCACAAATTTAGTTCTTATTTTCGACTCACTCTCGATAATCAGGAACTATGATGAAACGTGAAGTAGCTGCTTAAATGAATTATTCTAGATGAAATTTTATGGTGTTTTAAATGTATGATTTGGTCTTGAAGGCGTTCGAAGTCTCTGATAATTAATTATATATTACGGTATGCAGTTATTTTCACGTTATATATATATATTATGTTGCAGCTCAGAGTTATAAATATCATCCGATGGTGTTATATCTCTAAGGCACAGTGATCGTTCTTTTACAGCTATTTTACACGTTTATTTCAGTGTTACATTTCTTTGACTAATTGGTACTTATCGATACGATTACTTAATTCGGTAAAGCAGGTTACGTCAACAAGAGAAAGCTACTCTTTTACACCAGCATTCCCTAGAATCGTTATGTACTGTTCTTAGAAGAAAGCAATCCTTTTAATTGGTCAATTCTGGAATATGTAACCAATTCTTATCACAGTTTAACTAGAAAATTGCAATCAAGATACAACATGCATACTACAGAGGCTTCAACAAGTCCGCGTTTGACGCAGATTATCTAGTCACTGAATTTATCATTGATTTAATCTGTTTAATCATTTTCGATGGTAATTCTTCAGATGTTACTACTTCTTCACATCTTCATTTTTCCCAAATCTCTCGCATTCTTTTCATTTATTTGTCTTCTTCTTATTATTACTTAGATCTTTTTCCAACTTATTTATATTAACGAACATTATGATTCTAACTCTCGATTTCCCAACAGACTTCAGTGTTAAATAACTATCACTATTATTCTATCGATCCTGTAGATGAAGATAGTGATGGTTAAACTAAGCTATGAAATTGGATACAGACTGTCTGGTTTGGTTAGTTAGGGTCACTATCATAACCAATGATTGTAGATGTCAGGCAATATGACTCGTAGACAATCTCAGTTACGCAAATGAATATATGGTGTAGCGACATGGAATAATGCTCACATATGTCAGCTTCTATGTTGCCTGTGGGTGATCGACTGAAACATCCCACAAGTGATCTCACAGAAAACATAATCCTCTTTTACTGCTTCGGGCTATGTTGAGAATGCTGAGTTTTTATGATTTACATCGTGAACTAGCTTCATTCAAACAACTATTGAAAAACAGGTGGCACTAAACTTCTAGAGTATTGTGGGTCTAAGACTTTATCCACGACTGAACCCATGACGTTCTAGTGAAATCATATATCTACAACAGCTCCAGTAATTATTTTCATCACACATGACTAACGGTCTTACGAATTAAGCACCATTGTTAGCTGTCTTCATGATTAAAAAATAACGAATAAGTAAATCTGACTTTGAAAAAGATTATTTTAGTTTATGGCAAATCTACATGATACCGTAATACGGTCAAGACAAAATATCTGAATAACTAGGTATTCATTCACCTGCCAACCAAAAAATGAGTATACTTTGAAGCAGTCCATTCTATACTTTTTTTATGTCTTTGAAAAGTAGTCTATCAAAGCATAAAACATGCGTAAAATGATGGATAGGTTTCTTCAGAGCGTGTGGAACGCACATGTGATGGGAACCTCGGCTGAACCTAAGGTACTATTAACGATGAATACTCGTTTATTGAGGTTGTGGTGCAGTGTTGAATTATTTGTTTATTATCTTTCACAGATCTTAAGTTTCTATATATTATTTGATACGAATTTATTTTATCCTTTAAAACTATATTGTCTTTTTTAGTATCATTGGTATTGTCATTAGTCCCGTTAATTTTATCTAGATCTGATGACATGGGTCAACTTGAATCGGTGCTTAATTCATTTAGGTCCTTCAATGATCGTTTTCGAACTTTGTAATAGTGTGCTTACAAAACTTTTATGTTACATAAAACTCGGAACCTTGTAGTTACACATCAGAGATGTCAATACTTTGCAAATGAATTCTATATTTTACACGTTGAACTCAAATCGATTTATTGAAGAACTGTTCTCATTCAGTGTCATCCATACCTAAAAAATATAGCACAGATATCTAATCCTAACAACTATGAAATTTATAGATTTTGATACAAGCAAGCAAGGACATCCATAATTACTGTATGTAGAACGGTAATATCTCCTGGTAGTCCAAATCCCAACAGGCTCAGTACTTTTGTAATAACTAATCCCCTAGTCGGACATCGGTCACCTACATAATTTAGTAATAGAAATGATTTTCTGAGTTTAATTTAACTGAACTCATTTATTTACAGTTGGTTGGACGAAATGAATGCTATTTAAATGATTCTGTACAGACTGTAGAAAGTCATCCTCCTGAACTTGAACTTATATAAGACGACACTGGACAAGTGTTTCGTTTTAATTTCAAACTATCAGCGGTATGCACCAGCAGTTGCACTTTGGAATAAATTAGATGTCTTCCAGTCATATAATGATCCCAAAACTATCAAGTTACAATTCAATGGTTTATGATTTCAAATTCAAAGAATTTATAATCAGTCGCATAGTGACACTTTTTCTCGCCCAAGTTTACCTAAATATACTTCAAATACAAAGTAAGTATTTTTCATTCAAAACTAACCGGTCTTTTGGCTATAAACTCAGTTCTAAAATCCAGATATTACTATCGGTGGGTTTATTCAATGTTATATGCTAAGTACAATATGGAATTCAACAAGTTTCTATTACAAAACCAATAACTGCATACATATGTACATATATCTTTCTCCACACTTTTGGTATACAATTTGGTGAGTAGGATTCGTAAGAGATACTCGTGAATATATGACAAAAAACGTACGCAGATTCCCTTAGGATGTCTGAAATTTCATTAGGTCCTTAATATTGGGACAAGTTAAGTAACTGGAGTCATTTCCGAACATTAATCACAGTGAAAACACTTCATCAAACTGGTCAATATTAGGAAGAATGACATCAGATGATCGACGTACATAAGACTTATTTAGTTCATAAGCAATTCATTTGGTATTGCCACTAATGTGTCTCTCATCTGTAAGCTCTCTAAACAGTTCTTACATCTTTGGATTTTTACAAAATAATGATTTCTAAGTAAGAATGTAATTTAAACACTTAACTCCTTAGCTTAGTAGACTATTTAGCTTTGGAACTTAAGTAGAGTTCTTCTCCTTGTACATTCTTTGTCCGTTAGTAACCGTTTTAGTTGTGGGAATGTAAGTCAACCAAAGCTTACGAATATTTTCAGTGGTAAAACAAACATTAGAGCAGAATTAAAAACAAGTGACAAAATTGTTATTTTCAAAACCCTAGTTCGTCGTAAAGATACACATTCTTCAGACCTTAGATATTTCTGTTAAGTTCGTCACTAGGTACGTCCTCAACAATTTCCTTCATACTCAGTCAGGTCGCCTTATCAGTGATGATAATAGGCGTTTTATTTAAACAACCTAAGGGTAATATTCAAATCTGTAATTAATAAAATAACTCTTTAAACAATTTCAGGGATGAAACAATAAAGACAAGTGTTATCATAAGAATAGTACTATATATGACAAATTAATTATTAAGGATGATTCTAATTCGATAAGTTTTCATTGACAATGTATAAAATCACTTTCGAAAACCTAGATGTCACTGCACAGTTTTTAAAGTATTTAAGTTCGATCATGATGTTACTACGTAGGTTGTTGGAGTAGATTCAACTGGCTCTCCAGCAGGTAAAATCACTCAAGCTCCAAGGCAGAAAGTGTTTTAGAGGAGTTATTTAGAATGATTTCAATTCGAACAAACGCATACATTGAATAATGGTATTTAGGAATTGAAAAAAAGTGCACTATGTCAATCACCACATAATATATCACTCTTAGTCTCACTATTATTCCTGGTGCTTAAATTTCCATGTACCTTTGCAAATGATCAATACTATTACGATCAGCTTACAATGTTCATCAATCCGTTGACATTAAAAGCCTGGCTAATACTGAGCTATTTAAAAATATATATATACTTAGATACTTGAAAGTTTTACTGGTAGTCACTACATTTTTCGCTTTATTAATAATAATTATTGAAAGTAAAAACAACATTCTTTGTTTGTTTCATAAACAAAATTGGAAGACAATCAGCTGAAAGATTCACAAAACAATAACAAGTACAAACACATTCTAAAGAAAGAAATTAACATTGTATGCGGTGGGAAATCAGTAATGAATCGAGAAATGAAATACAAAATACTGTTGACCTTGAAATCATTGATTAAAAAAATAGTGTTTTGTGTATAGCGAGATTCAAACGATAATTTTTGTGATTTATAGAAACAATTGGATCCATTGTTTTAATTAGGCAAAAGACAGAGGAACAACAGCATTCGTTATTTGATATGCATGCATTTTGAATTAATATTTTTATGTAGATGTGTGTTGTGTACTACGAAGAGTGCATCTTTCTTTAATAACTCTACTATAAATTGATACAACAAAATAACAAAATTCAACATGAAGTCGGACAACAAATGATAAATACTATGCTTGGAATGTATCAATGCAATAAACAAAATTAATAAGTTTCATGGGTTTTTCCTTTTCATTTCCTTGTAAAGTATACAAAAATAAACAAGTTTTAATGAATGATGTTGAAATCTTTGGTAGACTGTGTTATACGAGGAACACGGTAAACATGATTAGATTATGTGAGTTCATTGTTCACTTATCAAAGTTGCATCATAGTTTTATGTAAAAAAAACACAAACATTTCACGTACACATAATTAATGAATTCATATGAAGATGATGTATTGTTCACATATAAAGTAGATAGAAATAATGTTAAAAATTAATTTGACACGCGATACAAACATGTGAATATTATGTAGGAACATGGTAAGACAAAGAGTACAAAAAGTAACTAGCATCAAATGAGATTGCATTAAATCTTTTTAACTATTTATTACTAATTAAAAATGATAGAAGTAATAGTGTGACGTGTGAAAATTATAAATTAGCAGGGGATTTTCATAAATTCAGCAGTAATTTAAACTAGTTTTGATTGTTTTATCAAATTCTCAAAAATGGTGTGAAATCAAAACGAAATTGCCGTTAAAAAAAAAACAAACTGGAAGCATTCAAAGGAGTTAAAAAAAAAAGCGCATGGATATTTTTTTGTTTAGTTGAGCACAACAAATCTATTATTCTACATAACAGTTACATTATCTGTGTTCAATTCTAGCGCAGAACTGTTCGACTTCGTATTAACATCCGGTGGTGGAGGTCGTCTAGGCGGTGTATCTTTACCTAGTTTCGAATCAGTCGTAGTTGACGTTGTGATAACTGGTGATGGTAGTGACAATTTATGACTATGATCGATACTTGTTGATTCTGTGCAGCTAACAGATGAATTTATCGTGAGTTCTGGAAGACTTTCATGATGTGAATGATGAATTGATACTTCGGAAGCATTGTCATTATTATTGTTATCACTATCATTTTTGCTTTCTGTATCATTATCAAAAGGATTGCCTAATTTCTCAGGATTGTTATTATGATTATTATTTTTTAAATGACCTGTGGAACAATTAGTTGCATATAACTGAACTGGTGGTTTCGGTGCAGTATTTTTCTTTCGTTGTAGTACAGGAGTAGTATTTAAATTTGACATCCTATGAATAAATAAATAAATAAACAAACAATAAAAAGCAAAAAGACAATTCAATGCTGCTATAAGCTGTTAAAATGAGCATTTCATGGTGGACTACTTGTGAGCTACTTATAAGTAGTATATGAAGTGAGTGTCAACGTAATGTCTGGCAGCAGAAGATGGGGGAAGATCAAGAAAGGAAGAGTGGGAACACAATGAGATTTGTATGAAACGCATGAATAGTGACAATGGATTGATGTTTGGCAACAGGAACAAACAGTCCAGTTCGATATGATGAACTGATATTTTGCAAATTAACAATTTACGATATGGTTTTCCGATTTTACTGAGTAACTCTGTACACAAGACAACAACATCCTAAGCTATTTGGTCGATGACATAAGGAAGTTTATCCACTTCCAATCTTAGCTGATCGCATAATATGAAATCTATCGTTGAATTAATTAATACATGTGCATCATTCAACCAATTCGGACATTCTGATTTTAGGCTGATTAGAAATTGATACAAGGGATTGTAATTTTGATGAATATTAAATTTTCTAAATAAGGAGATGACATGTCATGAATTACTGATATTTCTGTAATTGAGGGAGAAGCACTTATATATACTTAGTGATTCATATTATTCCGTGGAATTCAGTCTGATTTTTATATCAATTTGATCAGTCAGTCATCCTAGAGAATGGTAGATAGATAATTTTCAACAAAAATTCATATTGACAACTTACACCCTAAACATTACATATCAACATGGAAGAATGATAATTTTTAGAACAAAAATAACTGAATGAATAACCTGGAAGTTATAGCCGACTGAGTTGAATGATAAGCAGTAGTAACACTAGGGTCACGATCAGTACCAACAGATTTTCTAGACGAAGTTAACTGATTAACATTCAGTGATGATTGTTCGCTCGATGTAGTAGCAGTAGTAGTAGTAGTCGTACTAATGCTACTACTACTACTACCACTATCCAATCCATGAGGAACACCAGTGCCGGAATTTGATGATTTCACTGAAGGTAGAGAACCTGGGGTAGATGGACGCGGTGAAGGAACCTTCAATCCCAAGTGAGATGGAATATGCGTTGGATGAAATGAAGCTGTCGTGCCAAAAAAAATAACAATCGAAAAGAAAATTGTCGAAGCACACTCTGACACGTATAGCTGAGAAAAAAATTCAATTTTAAATGAAAACCTTAAGTCACATTAAATGTGATACACATGTGAAACCTGATTAATTGACTAATGCAACTAATTGAAAAAGAAAATAATAAAAACTGATTAGGCTGAACATATTATGATATAATCTTCAGCAGTACAAATTATCGTCAAGATATTGGGTAGGAAGACACAATCATAAACTACTATTTCAGCTTATAATTCAAATAGTTATGAAAAGAATTGGGAACAAAACATTTGTCATTTAGTATGTATATACATAAATCCAGCTCTGATTAGACCCACTGAGTGCTAAGATTGCTAAGATAGAGAGTTAGGAACAATGCTGATGGATGTATTTGAAATGAATTTCCTAATTACTGCAAACGGATATATTTCGATGTAAAGTAACAAATGGACAAAGATACAACATTGGGTTACCATCTATAGCAATCTAATCTTCATCATCATTCAACTGATGTACAAATATCATAATTCATATCACTTAAATCATTACAATCAGCATTATTGAACCATCTCTGATGCAAAATCTCTGTGAGATTTGAAATTCGTGAGTTCAATCCTTAGTGAGTCTGTGAATGTATTTTAAATGGTGAGATGCTACAGTATACTAGATGGGTGGATCCTATATAATGATCCAACGCTGCTTGGTTTACAATAATTGCTTATACAAAGCCTTCAAATGTCTAGGTAAGGCCGAAACTGAAGAGAGTCCGCTCCAAAGTTTAAATGAACATGTATACGTAGCCCTTGCCAAAGAAAATATAACCATTACCTTTTCGTTGCTTGATGTCTGAGTTTTTTTTACAAAGTTGAAGTGGAAAGCAAATATTCGGCACTTAAACCGGGTTAGTGGGTACGAAGGATCCACCTACTGGGGTTGGAAAATCCTAATCCCAAACCAATAATGCACATAGGCTTCATGTCTTGAGGAAAAAATATCGTACGAAGCTATTGTCGGTCACCGGTTACCATCGGACTGAATCTCCTGACGTTGATCTATTGCCTAATGAGCAAGACGTCTTGGTCAAAGGCTTGAGGTACGGCCCTCCGAAAAATTCACATGATTCGGTTCGAGCATCTGGGCATTATCCCAGCCCACACAATAATTCATTCTTTGTACAACTAATTGTGTTTGAATAATAATAATAATAATAATAATAATAATAATAATAATAATAATTTAAGTCAGTTTAGGCTGTGAAATCCTAAATTCCACAGTCAATTAGGTTTATTCCTTACTGTAGAACTACAAAATTAGGTATGAAGTAATTTATTGAAATAATTGTTACCTTGTTCTTGACCAAATAACTGTTCGGCATTTTGAATAAGAGTATCTACTAAATGAATCCCAGGACCATTATTTTGTAGAAAATCTAAAGATTTTCCTCTAAAATAGAGAAACAATAAAAGTCATTGAATTTGTCTCACAGTCAACCAAATAATAGTGTAGAAAATTAAATTGTGACTTGCTACTTGACACAAGTTTATATTCACAGGTAATATTCACTCAATGATTAATTTATTTTTTAAATTATCAACTTGAAAATATAAATAAATTGAGTGATTTTGTAGGAGAAAAAATATACTATAAAAGTGATAGAAAAATGGTGATGATGACGATGATCAAGAAATATTTTCAATGCATTGAGTTTGTCAATATTGATTAGTTTAAAATATCAGCCGCTAAATTCCATTTCCACTATCTTGAACACAGTGAGAGAGTGTGTGTGTGTGTGTAAAAAACAAAGAATTCGGCATAGTGACAAGAATCCATTTAATTTTGTTAGTTTCTTATCAACTAACCGTTTATCCAAGGTCTTGGGTTCGACTCCCGCCAGTGTGGATCTTAGATATGCACTACTGACGAGTCCCATATTAAGATGAAATGGCATTGCAATGCCTCCAGGCTGCTAGTGGTAGTCTAACAATGATCGATTCATCATTTCATTTAGTTTAGTTAGCTTCTTATCAACTAATTGTTGATAATTTAACATTTTATAAAATTATTATCGAAGTTGACATTTTCAATGTGTTATTAAAAATAATAAAATTGACTAATTGCTTGAAATACTTGTAACTGTGATACTGGTTAGATGTTAATATGCATCAACATGGTGAAGTGCCAATTTGAATCAATGTGATGAGATTGAAGCAATATTGTATTGTAAATAAATATAATACCTGGGAGACAATCATCACAAACAGTAACAAGAGATCACAGAGCTAATAAAGAATATTCATTGATCATGTAATGAAATAGCTGACCGTAAATTATAGCTCATTAAGAGTTACATAAGTTGATATTAGTCAGTTTAATGTAATAAGCTGATGATAATGAAAGACTAGCTACTGTTTCCTTTAGGATAATACATAAATCCAACGTGAAGACTTTGATAGTTACAAATTTAGAAAGTTTAGGAAGATAGTTTGGTTGTCAATTGGCGATCATCCATCACTTCAAATAACATGTCCTAACATTACCATGTTTGACTATTCAAAGGACTAACAAAGTAAGGTCAAAAGCTTAGTTCCAGAATATCTAGTGAATTCTGATCATTCTGTTTGATCAGAATCTGCGTTCAAAATAATCCATACCATTGGGAAAATCAGGTCAAGATGAATACAAATGAGAACTTATAATACAACAGAGACTATAGCTGCTTACCGATTCTGGTTTAACCTATATTCAAAAGAAAAAAACAGGAAGTTTAGTGCCTCCATCATGGTCTTAATTAACTTTTCTTACTATCCTTCAGAATCAGTCGTTTTTTTCTACACCATTCCAATTATTTTTCGGCAACTATAAATTAGCCATTATGATCGAGTTCAGAGGCCAATATGAAAAAAACTAACAATACAACGCAAGTACATCCCCACTGACAAACTTGAAACACGAAGTAATGCGCGTTTAGGATTTCACTGCTAGCCCCTAACCCTCTCACTTGACAGAAGATGAAAATAACAATTTCAAATTGAAAATATTGTTATTTCGTTTCGGCAAAAGTCATATAATCATTAAAACTAATTAATTATGCGTGGTAAAATAAAATAATATCTCTTCGATACTCAACTGTATAGATTCGAATGTGTAATAATTCAATTGGAAAGTTGACTGATCATCACATACACAGAGAATGAACATATATGAATGAATAAAGTGAATACAAAAGCCAATCACAAAAATGTAGTAAGAATCATTTTGATATGAATCACAAAGTATATATATATATATATATATATATATATATATATATATATATATATATATATATATACCATATCAAATTTCAAGCCATAAACATAATTACGCTGACCTTACAAAATCAGACTACAACCAATCACAAGTTTGACCTAAAGAAATTCAGTGTTCTTCATAGTACCATAGAATGTGTTGTTGTTTATACAGTCTTGTCATTGATACTATTATTTGTTATGCAAGTTGATAAATTGATTAATCAGCCTAACGAATCAACTAGTCAGGATACTAAAAAGTTGAAATAAACTTGAAATAGAAGTCGATCATTCTAAAAATGACCATAATTTGTAGTTTAGGTAAAGAAGTTTAGTAAAAACTTGTTCAACTTGTAGGTTGTATTCGTTACAGATTAATATTAGTTAGTGCACCATTGAAAATCATGAAGCAATGGAAAGTTGCTACATTCTAGCTTCTGACTCAGTAGTAGTGTACATTGACGACCTTATCAAGAATGATGACTTATCATAAGTAACAACATAACCACGCATGTTTGAGTGAATATCCTTCAATAATAAAGACATAGTTGCTAGAATTCGTTTTCAGATGTTCATGATGAGATTAGAAATTTATATCTATAGTTATAAATATTAGTGTATTTCCCACCACTCAAATCTTGAAGTGATGACAGAGTATCAACTTGTTTATGAAGTATGATAGTTTCCTACAGAACAATATAGATCAATCTTACTTAATAGTCTTCGATATCAACAACGGAAAAAATATACAAAGCCTATACAAATAACAGTAGTAAGCCGACTTCATCGCTTCACCTTGATGCAAAGATTACAAATGAGATAACATAAAAATAACTGGATTAATCGATCAGTATCAAAAATTAAGGCTGCCAAAAATAACAATAATTCCTTACACATCTTCCATTGTTCGTACTGAACTATCATTGACAATATTATTGCCAGCATTTATAGCATTGGCCGAAAGTCTATACACGTTTGGTGCAATCACTATTGATAAATTATCTGACGTCATTTTATTCGTATTTGATTGATTAGACAATTTGTGCAAGAAACAAATTAAATAGCCTAAATTCAAACGAAATTCTTTTGGCATTTGTTCAAGACAACTACGAATTAACTGTAGATTAGCTGATGCTGAATTCGGTCTATAAATTAAAGAGAAACAGACAGACAGAGTACAAATAATTTGTGTTTAGTAAAAAAGTGACAGAGAATACAATAACTGAGCTTTGTTAACTATACAGAGGAATCAGTTACAATTAAAAATAAGTGCATACCGAAGTAGAATATTAGTTTTTAACCTTAGCATACATAATTTAAGAGAGAAACTATCAATAAGAAGTTAGATTATAGAGAAATTGTAAATGTGAGGGTAGAAATTTGGAATCCAGAAAAAGAATGCTAATTATAATGTGATGGGTTAATTAGAATTTAAGTAACTAGAATAGATTCTTTTAAAGATCTCATGGTCATTTTAAATAAAGGTTATTTGAGTCAACAGACAAATGGAGTTTCGATTTTCTTAGAACAAGCTACCATCCAAATTAGTCTATTGCTATAACAAGCTAGAGCTATAGCTAAAAACTCAACCCGTGTATGGATTGTGATTGATACGTGGGAGTGCGATGTGTCAGATTGGAACAAAACAAATCCATAATACTGTTTGATATTTAGTGGTTTTTCAGCTGAGACTAGTTCATTGAAGTAACTTTGTTAGGATATTCATAAAATATCTCTAAAATAATTTTGTAAGTCTAATTCTATCATTGGACGAGAAATCGTGTTTTCACATGTTTCCAGATCCTTCACAAATGTCGCGTGACGTTTTCCTATTGGTCAATATTTAAGGTCGTCCAAACTATCAAGTTCAGATGCTTTAAATGTTGTTTCCTATTGGTTAGTATTCACGGTTGTCCTAACTGTATAAATAGGCATTGTCTCTAAAGTTTTATTATCCTTCTTCTTCTTCTGTACTCGGAACCCACAAATAACTTTCATCTAACGGTGTGTTCTGACATAGTGGAGATTTGGGAAACAGTATTCGGGGTCGAACTAGAATATCTGAATTTGGTCAGTCGGTATAATTTAGAACAGTCGCATCCCGCATTATAACAAATAAGCTGTGAGTTTATGGATGGAATAGCTTGGAACACTAGAACACTTTCCACAGAACAAAAGCTGACAGAACAAGAATCCACAAGAGGCCTTTCATTCTACTAGTAGTTTTCATGAACTTATTTACACAGGATAGTTCGTTAATGATGAACACGTCCTAGGGTTGGTTAACTGACAAACAGAATACTTACTAATAGATGATGAGAAACGAAATAATGAGGTTGTTCAATGGCTACTCACTACATACACCTTAAAGAACAGGTTTTTCCTCTAGCAAATTAACATTCCTTTACATAGAAATATCACTCAACACATAACTGATCAGAGAAAACGAATTTGAAGGTCAGTTATTCCCTAAAGTTTTAAAATCTGACTGGCAGATCAATCTTTGCCAATCAAAGTTAAGTATCGAAAGGTGACTCTAACATGCTACTTTCAATTTTCTAAGTAGCATATATGGATTGGAATATATCTGTTGAATACAATCATTGCTAACATAAAAAAAGGTTAATGATCTAGGCAGAAATTCATGATGAACGTTTTGTAATTGTTTACTTGATCAAAATTCTTTATAATAATCATCAATATATTATTATGACTATTAAACGGTGAAATGCAACTTTTGCCTTCCGAGGATGTACACACCTACCACACGCTTGAATACTAACTGTAAATTAAAAAGAACCAACCAAATTTAAAGGAAAAAATAGATTACTATTCAAACGTAACACATGTTTCTTATGACAACAAAATATTTTTATCTTATAATAGTTTACTTTTTAGAAGCAGCAGCCCATTGATCAGCAAATTTATAAGTGATTAATGGTTCAGGCAGACTAAGCAAATATTGTTTTAAAGCACCGGCAACAACAGCACAATCACATTTTCTAAGTAAATTTTCGTCAATTTGCATGATATTCAAAGCTTTCTAAATAATGATTATTAAAAAAAATTAAACAAATCATAATGAAGTAATGTACAGAAAATATTGATGAATATGATGTTGAAAATAACATCATTATCAATATAGGTTAAATGTAGAAATGTAGACAGTTAAAATGTAACACAATAAGGAATGTAAATTTATTTATAGTAAAATTGAGAAGCGTTTAAAACTACTTTCTTTTGAACAACAAAGATATTATAACAGTAATGTAATTTAATATTGAGGAAATAAACCGGTTAATTCTAACTCAAATGTTTGTAAATATCAGGAACATAATGAAACCTCAACGATATGGATTTGATACATCGGGTAGGGTCGGCATTGTGCAATGCAAAATGTGCACAATAAAAATGATTGATTGTTGAATAGTGATCAATATTGTGTTCGTCTAGTCATTAACACCAACGGATGTCCTATTGATGAAAATCAATGTGAGCAATAGTCTAGAAAACTCGATATCTCTTGCATTGTGTTGCAATTTTCGATGGTCGTAGGTAATCGACAAAGCATCGGTAACTACTCAGTGATCAATCGATTGTATCTCAGTACTATAAAGGATTAGTCATGCATGACCTAAATAGTGATAACATCTCAGATTGTAAAGCTGGGTGGTGCAAGTTGAAATGCCACAGAGAGCATCAGCTCCCCTAAGGTGATAGGTACGCTTTGCTGAAATCTAAGTCCAGGGTTTCCTGCAAACTAGCTTTAACTGCCTAATACGAAACACCTATTCACAAAACAAGCTCTTAAGATGAAATGATAACATAAACATGTGGTTCGATCATGTCATCATTTGGCTTCAATACTCTAGATTATAAACAGGCACTAACCTCCTTTAAAGCTTGAAAAATAGAAAGATAGTTTTCTCACAAAGAAACTCTAAAAATTTAACCTCTACCTAACCGTTGGGTATGTGAAACAGTAGTAGGTTTGATGGCATTTTACTTCAGTTCACTATTTATCAGGTTAACGGTACTTAACAATCACTAATATGTGTAACTGTGAGTGATTTTCAAATCGTTATCACGAAAAAATGTATCTCTCCTATTAGATTTCAGTTGAAAACGTGTAGTACAGTAAACAGGAACGGTAGTGTTAATTTCGTTTAAAGAATCAGCTACATTAGAAGGAAGATTAGTGAAATGGTAACCCTCATAATTAACTTATGCATTATTGTTATATATATATATATATATATATATATATATATATATATATATATATATATATATTCTCATTGTATAACTGTTAAATAATTAGATTATTACATATATTACTGTTACCATAAGCTCTTGATTTATTATTTCTAACCTATTGCTAGTTTATCATTTTTGGTCTCACGTTCAAATGTACCTTGGCATTTTATAGTATGATTTGGTCTAGTTTGTTTTATAAGTAACGAATTTTGTGGAGACTGGCTACGAACTTCTGGACTGAGAGGTAGGATAGAAAGAAAAAAGCTATCGAGTTATAAACCAATGAGAAATGGAAGTTGATTCAAGGCTACCAGTGCTAGAAGTTACTTTGATTGATGCTTTGTATTTGTCACGTGATATTGGTCAACGTTCAGGGATACAAAAGAACCTAATCAAAAAATACAGTTGAGTTAGTTTTCAAGAGTTTATCTAATTACAGAATAATGAATAAACATTCATTGACGTAACAGGTATATAAAACTAGTGTAATCACGATCTGATAACTGATACTCATAGATCAACCAAAGCAGACATATTAGTTATATGACTAAGAACAGTTAATATATTCATCAAACAACATGACTATAAAGTTGCCTTGAACACATACAAGCATACGCCTACATACTTCACAAAGAATCATTATCATGTACATCGAACATGCTTGTATGAACAAGATTATAAGTGATGATTATCAGTAACTTGTCTAACATTGGAATACAAAAATGAATATTAATAAGATAGAGAGTGACTAAAAACGAAAGCAGTGTATAAAGTTGTATCAAAAGGTCAAAAAAGACAAAAGTGAATACAAGTAGGCAGTTCTCATTAGTTTTGTTCACAGCTGCACAATGACGACTATTGGCTAAATAATTAGTAGATGAGAGGGCTTAGCATAGTTTCACAAAACACAGTCATTAAAATAGTGAAGATATTCATGTTTTCTAACATCAAAACAAAACAAGCAATAGAGAACAGAAAAATAAATAGATGAAAAACTAGTTGACTGGTTTTTTTTTATGAAAAATAACCACAGCTTTATTTATCAATCGATCGGAGGATGACAAAGCTTCCAAAAATGTTGGATGTATCAATTTTCAGGCTATTCACATCTTCAATGTTGTCCAACAGTTTAGGTCACTTTTCAGCTAAACTAGAAGACGAGTGCCATATATTAGAGAGTAGTTTTTACAGGGGGACCGAAATTGCTGGATACAATACATACAGAACAGACAATGTACAATGTAGCCGAACAATGAGCGAACATAGACATATCTATCTATAACAAATATACGAGACTAGTTCATATTTTACTTTGATTCTATTCCGTGTCGACTGTTAGCCGTTTATGTTGATAAACTATTGTTCAGGTTCATAGTCTGGTTCTCAATAGTAAGTCAGACTTGAGAGCATGTGATCTATAGTTATGGTTTATCTAGTGTTCTAGTGTCTGAACCAATTTGTAAGAATTATGCGGTATTAGTATGTAGTAAGATTTCTTTAACAATCCATAACTATGATCCAATAGAACATTAAAGGTATGAAAAACAAATAAGATACTTATGACCATTTTTGACATTTTATCAGCTAATCAGTAATGAAAATATTATTCAATGTCAGGTCTGATTAGTTCTACCACCATTACTATTATCGCTGCAATTAGTAACTAGTTGCAGTAATTAGCTAGAAATCAATAAGAACACAAAGCACATGATCAATATCAACAGATGCACACCGAAAAACAACAAAGTGAGAATAAATATAATAAAAAGCTTAAGCATAACAATAATTTTGACACTGACAGTAAATCAATCAATGTGTTGTAGAAAAAGAGAAGAGAGCACAAAAGATCGATAACAGTGGTCATATATTATGTAATTTGAATACAAATGTGATAGAGCGAGTTGAGGATATTTGTAGGTTACTAGTATTCGATTATAGATGTCTTGAAAGCATTGCTCGTGTATCCTGGGACAACCGAGTAAGGAATGCTGTTGTTAGGAAAAGAGTACTAGTTAAGGATGGCAGGTCAATAGACGAAGTAGTGCAACTACATTAATTGAGGTGTTTGGGATGTGTGCTGCGTATGTCCAACTCCCGACTGCCTCGTCGAGATATACTTTGCCATGCAGGAATAGGCTGGAAGAAAGCTAGTGGCGACCAAACCAAACCATGAAGTCACTGACAAGTGAACTGAGTCATGTTGTTAGGTGCAGACTACCTGGTTTGGGTCCGCGAGATGGTAGTAACCAAGTGTTGAAGACTTTGAACGACATGGCCCAAAATCGTGTGCAATGGCGCAGGTGCATTCATTATTTGTGTTCTCTCAAATCCTAACCTTCTAAACTCCTCATGACCATCTCTTTTCTTCTTTTAACTGATTACACGGGGGTATAAATCTCGAATGACATATTCGATCATTAATCTTTTTGATTACTGCTCATACTTCTACTACCTCTACTACTATGGGGTTCGAATCGACAGCTGCGTCTCTGTGGTAATGTGGGATGGTAACTTGACCTGATGTACGTACGTACGAAGTTCTACTTTGTAACTGACTGACTGTGTATCTCATCTAACTTAATTTCCTTAATGACCTTTGATTTCTGATTGAGTTCTATTGCTTTTGGTTCGCTGAATTTCTATGTTTCAAAACCGATTTGCTACTTAGTTACGTCAGATGCACCAATTCGTTTTGTACTGCTTATCGTACCTCGAATATTAAGTTCCCTGAAATCCTGTGTTGACTGTCGGGTGTTGATGTATTCTGTGTACATTGCCGTTGGTGATTTTGATAAGAATCGATTGTATTAGAATAGCTCAATCGTTCGAATTTAGATCTACAAATATCGTAGACTCGAGCTGAATCTCAAACACGA
This sequence comes from Schistosoma turkestanicum, assembly GCA_944470395.2. Taxonomy (NCBI): domain Eukaryota; kingdom Metazoa; phylum Platyhelminthes; class Trematoda; order Strigeidida; family Schistosomatidae; genus Schistosoma; species Schistosoma turkestanicum. The sequence continues at coordinate 56,619,853 of OX103979.1, forward strand.
GGTACAACAAAAGACCATCACCTCAGTCAGTTATGAGCAACAAAAGATCTCACAGATATGAATCGTTCTACGTCAACACAATAACAACATACATAAATGAAATCAGCGAAATCAACAAAAACGTTTCTCCAGGATTGGGTTACTTCAACTTTTGAATTGGTGATAGGGAGTGAAATAGATGAGTGTGTTGACCGCTTCACTTATCTTGGGAGTCTCATTAGTCCTGATAACCTGGTATCTAACAAAATCTCGGTAATTATACAGAAGAGTCAACTGGTTTTTGCCACCTTGCGTCAATTATGGCGTAAGCGATACCGGTTTACTAACTAATCAGTTAATCAGTTCGCATTCTACTACTTTACGGGTGTGAAACATGACCACTAAGAATGGAGGATATTCATAGTTTAATAAAATTAGATCGGTGTCTTAAGATCATTGCTTGTACATCCTGGGAACATCGAGTAAGAAAAGGATAGGAAAAGTGCACTAAGTAGAGATGACAGATCAATTGAAGTAGTGAATCATCATCAGTTGAGTTGGTTGAGACATGTGTTACGTATGCCTAACCCCTGACTACCTTGACGGGCGATGTTGTCAGAAGCAGGTACATGCTGGAAGAAAGCTAGAAACGGTCAAATCAAAACATGGTACAAATCTATGAAGTTACTGACAAATTGGTAGAGCCATGTTGGTAGGTGTAGACTACCAGGTTGGAGTCCACAAGACAATGGTAACTGGCGGTTGGAGACTTCGAATGATATGGCTTGAAATCGCTTGTAATGTTGCAGGTGTTTTTGGTTGTTACTGTCTGCGAGGGATTCCTCATGTTCACTGGCAATATCATGCTATTAATAGTGAGGAAGGCATTAATGTGTTTCCCGAAGATGATCTGATTGGAACCATATTCTCGAAACACTGGACACTGTAGCTTGGATATGTTTTATGAATGTCGCCCTGATGGCTTCCATATAACTATTGGCCTGAGTTAGGTTGGTAGGAGTAGATAACCCGGCTGGAGTTTTGTTTACTGACAGTGATCTATAGTTAGTGACTTTACGGTACATTATTCGGAAACCCGTGACAGTAGGATATATGCATCAACTCACTATTTTTCCGTAGATTTTATATAACATGTTCCCTGTGGAAGAAACAGATAATTGCCAAAACATCAACACAGGATTATGAGTTCTCTGTTCATATGAAATATTTACATGCATAGACCTTTTTGAAGACGGTCGACGTTTTATTTTGTGCGGCTGATAAGCTTATTGATTGTAACAATAGCCTCCACAAACTATTGAGACCATTGTGTGGTTTTAAAAAAATTCCCGTTTCAGATTTGTTTGAACTGTTACGAAAGTTTGTACAAATTGCCGGGAAAACTAAATACTCAAAAACATAAACACAAACACTATGGCAGAACAAAAAACAAATTTGTTGAAATTCAAGTATTTAACAGAAGATGGATGAACACGAAGAAGAAATACTTGTAGAAACTTTATTGACTGACTGAATAATTGTGACAGATACTGACTGTAGAAAGATAAATTTAGTACTGAACAAAGTTATTATTATTATTATTATTATTAACAGGAAATATAGAGGCAATCATAGGAAACTATCCTCAAAGTTAGTATTTTTAAACATTTGTTTACAATCTACAATGAGTATTTTCACTTACCACTAACAGATCTGTTCGTTTTTGAGATCCAGACTTTCGAAAAAGACCCTGAATCAAGTTAACAGGAAGAATTGAAAAGTTATGAGAACAATACCAATTATCGATATAGTATACAATATACAAACGAATGATTTATATGTGTCGAGGAAGTTAGATCCCCAGAACTCACTTGGAAAAGGTCCTAATTTTGGATTTTTTATGTTTTCGCGCACAAGTTGCTTGGTTGACCTACAGCTTACATTTAGCACACGGAAAATCTTTGACTGCCATCGGTTGATGGATTAACTTAGTACGCTATTTTGTGGCTCTCCCAAGGACAATTCTGACAGGTATATGTAAGCTCGATTTGTGTGCTTGTCAACCACGTATTTCTGGGTGCTTGTAGAATACACTTTCTACGCCTTGTCAAGACTTCTTGATATAGTTAGCCGGTCGAAGGAAAACAGATTAGAACAGCCTATCATGTCACTGAGTCATTGCTTTCGACCCGTCAATGAGTAAGGTGAACTCGTAATAGTATTCAAGCATATCAATATGATACATTATTATTGGAGTATAAGAGCTTCTATTAGTAGATGGGTTTAATAACATACAAGAAATTATTGTATGTAAAAAGTATACAACAAATAGACATCATTACCGTCACCCTATTGATACTAGTCGACCGAAACTAGACACCTATACAATATCAGTAATACACACATTGAAATCAAATGAATTCTTTAAAAGCGATCTGCTCTCATTTAGACATTCACAAACAATAGTTTTGTAAAAATATGAAACGATGTGAAAATGATCATTTAATCAGGAGGATAAGTTGTTTAGTCCTAATTGACATTATATAGTTGAACAAAAGAGTTATTGAAATTGAAAAAAAAATCAATCCATTGAAAATATTTGGTAGCAATGAATAGAAAATAATAAAAAAAATAAACACTATTCAATTAGATAATTAATGTTATCATAATGTATCAATTAACAGTTCCATAAATATACAATAAAAACAATAATAATAATGATAATTATTATTATTACATTGTATACGATCGTTGATACAGTTAAGGTACCACTGAATACTGAACTGAAGCTGAGTTTTGTTTTACACTTCCATTTGATACATTCACTTTTCTTTCTGATCAGATGTTCATTATTACGGGCTTAGTACCAATCGAAAAAGTATTATTGACAAGACTAGCTTAATTGATAGGTTCAAAGGTCATCGTTGGATCAATGATCAGGCTTAGTTCAATAGACATACAGAAAAAATAATAAGTACACAAATACACCAGGTTTTTGTATGTTGTTTAAATTATCCGGATAGACAGAGAGAAGTGAGAAGAGTGAAATAATGATAATAATAATAATAATAATAATAATAATAATAATAATAATAATAATAATCGAATTCCAAGTGAAGAAAGTGACAAAAATTTCATGTAAGTTGATGTATGAATAACAACACGACTATTAAAGTAAACAAAATCGTATACAAGACCCATATTACGTGATATATGTATTATTGTTTTAAATATAAATGATTTGTATTTTTGTACGAATTAGGCTATGTAGGTTAACAACACAATATACCATAATGTATATATTCTACTTTAATTTATTATACAAACTTATAATTCCATTGAGTATATTTCTTCGAAGAAAAAAAAAACATAAATATTTGACAAATTCGAATAAGCGGTAATTTACACAACGTGCTAATTGCATTTATTTTGCGATAGACATTCAGTCAAATATACAAATACATGTGTTTTTATTCATGAGACGCTGAAAAATGAGTACTTTTTGAAAACAAACAAAAGTTTCTGTAGAAATCATAGACTAATTGTTAAGAATTTCCTTTATTCGTCTATCATTGTAAATTTGTTTTAGATTGAGAATGGAATCGTTGAATATCTCTATCCATACTACAAACTTTGAATCTCAAGCAACAATCATTGGATAGTTACATGGAACTATAAAAATATAATTATCTAAGGTAAACATGTTACTGTTGACATACTTTAGTGTCGTTGGGAAAATGACTTTACTCTTATACCTTGGGTTGATGCTTTTAGTAACTGACCGAGCTATCTAGTTAGGTAGGATCTAAATAAACAACTGTTTCAGTCAATATAGCTTCATAAAAAAGTTACTATAACATACAAACGCAGCCATTAAGTCAAGATTAGCACTTATGGTGAGGCGATTGAACTCTTACAAAATATGAGCGTATTGACATAAAAAAAATTTTAACAGTATATGCTAAAAGGGAATCCTCATTCAGAAAAGAGCTTTTAAATTTAGTGACTTCAAGATAATTTGTTTATGTTTATCATTCAAAAAAAAAGGAAAGAGTAAAGAGAGGAATTTGGTACACACAGCAGTAGAATCATTAATCTTAAAGAGTGTAATCATTGTAGTCCAGCTAATATTATAACAAATATTGTTATTCAAAAAGGTTCAGTATCATTAAAATCTTAATACAAACTTTCGTGAATAACTTATTTTGTTTTACTTTAGTTCAAATAAGAAAGTAAACGACTCTATTTGAAAATATATTAATAACCAAACACTGTCTATTGAATGACCAAAGTGATGCACTCGAATGTGTTATTATATATATATATATATATATAATCATTAATGGACATCAGTAATTATAATACAGGATAAAAATGCACCTTGTCAACTGTTACATCAATTTAAGTGCATCACTTAGCTGCTTAATGGTTAATTATAATAAAGGTTAATTCACTTGACAATGTAGAGCCGGTAGAGATTAATAAGTTTTATTGCGATAACAGACTAATTCCAATCAGACAACTGGTGAAGACGGGAAGCACTGGACAGTTATTTCGTCCAAGTATGGGACTCTTTAGAAGTTTATTCATGACCCTGTTAGCGCGGAATAAACTCAGGACCTTAGTTTTGCAGCAGGGTATTAAGGAGATAATTGCTTTTACACAGTGGATTCATGAATGAATCATTGTTAGACTACCCATTAGAAACCTAGCAGCACTGGATGGCCGTTTTTTCCTGGCGTGGGACTCATCTTTACTGCGAAGACACGATTCCTGTTAATGGCAGGAGTCGAAGCCAGGACCTTCAGTCTTACTCTGAACAGGCATCCGAAGATAATATCTAACTCTAATCAATCTAAGGATTGTGCGCAACTTTAAGTCTTAGACACGAACGCTCGTTGGTTTAGAGGTTATACGTGTACACGCGAGACCTACGATTCTAGGTTTCATTTCCGGTAACAAGGTCGTGGGTGCAGAATGTTGAGTTCCAAAATAAAATGAGTCTGTTGGATTTCATCAATGATAACTGGTGATTAACTAACTATATTCAGAAATTAATTAGCATCAAGACTGGATCCAGTCTTTTGAGGTAACCAGCACCTTAATCTGATTTTGTTCAAATAGTCTTTTGATGGTGCTACTGCTACTACTGATAATTTCACGTGAGTTAGTTCATTTATAAGAACGAATTCAATTTACCTCTCTCTTCTTAATGAGTTTTTAACTTTTTTCAAACTAGCATGATATTCATGTGATGTATTATTTTTTAAAATCAACGTATGTACATGTATATGTAACATAATCTAAAGGCAGAACCAACTCACATTCTTATAACGAGATAAAATGCAAAATCAAAAGATGGCAACAATACCATCAATTATATATATCTATACATTTGATAACCTACGTGTATAGAAATACAGATGTACAAAAAATGCTTGACATTAATTTTAGACATTTATTGATCGACAGAACACACAATGCAAAATGATAACCAATAGGAGGGAACATAGAGTATTCAACAACCACCATCAAAGCTCAATATGCAGTAAACAATGATGCATGCATTTGTTGAACACTGATGAAAGAATAATGAACACGTGGGTCAATCTCAAAAATAATAATACAGTGCACATTGGATGTAAAATAGTTTGTGATATTACACATTAGGCAGTGAAATCCAAAAATCCATAGGTTGTGAACGAGCAATATTAGAGATTCAGTTGGTTTCATACACTGAGACATAAACATTGAGCCATATGGATCACCCACAGAATTGAAATATTTACTAATCTGAGTGATGAGAATATCACATGAAATATATTTTAGTGTCTAGTTGTTGCAATTAATTGGAAGGCAATACTGGATCATAGTGCAACTTTATAGGAAATAAGAACAGGACAAATATGAAATCGGTAGCTACCCAGTGGGGATTAATGAATGAAAATGCTAAAAAATCATCAAACTAGGTGAAAACATATGATCCATAAATGACAGAAATCTCAGTGTTGTCAAATGTTACAGTAAACTTTAGTTCATAGGTAGTTGAATTGAACTGGATGAAGTTCACACATAGAACGTAATGCAATACTTAATTAAAAGGTGTTACTTTGAAGGGAATCCTTACCATTACTACCACCATTTCAATAATAGACACAAAGTTTTACGTACTACATGTGTAAAGATTTATTTTTTGCAAACTTCACTTGAATTATGCTGGTTGTTGATTACTCTAAATTAAATTCTATAGTTCACCATACAACTGTATCAAGTTGTTTTTTGTTAGTTTGTTTTTTGTATAAACTTGATTTTATGACTGACTCTATGTAGAGTGAAAATCGATTGTGAACAAACCTTGAATTAAATCGACCAATATCATACTTTTCATTCGCAGTTTATACACATCAAATTTTCAATAGGTTTTTTCGCGGTCTCCATCGCAAACAGCACTGCATCGATGTTCGACCCTAGTATAGGACTCTTTATCAGTATACATACGCAACCCCGCCACCTAAAATTAGCAGGTTATGCGGTAAGATCTTAAACCTTAAACCAGTGAGCTTGTATCTAATAGGTTACTTTTCTAACTTCAATCAATTTGTGATACTGGGAGATCAATTTTCACTACCAATTGTAAGTAATTATTGAACATATACGGTTGTAGAGGTCGTGCAATTTCATTAAAATCCTGGACTTATATAGGTTATATCACTGTTGTGTATTTTGAGCACCGATTTCCTTTTTGTGACAATCTGTCAATTACGATTAAATACGTATTAGTACCCAGTCGAGCCATATGAGGGAATATAAAATAAAAGCTAGAATCAATAAAAAAAATATCGGATATAATATCAAAACTGAAGCTTTGGAAGCATTGATATGTTGACACTGAACAAACGTATCTCGAACTAAGCCTTACGGAAGGTATTTAGCCTTTGATGAACTTCAACCAATAAAGTGGGAACATATATACTTCACAAGTAGTCACGATTATTTGCAATAGTTCTATAACGACGGCTAATAGTGATATGGTCTATAATATTTATTGTACATCTCAATGATAAGTTTAACAGTTAATCTTAGTTTACTCTGAAACAGTTTGTAAACTGAAGTAAGACAAAAGAACAAGAAAATTGAGTGATGAATTCAGTGCGACCTTTAACACTCTTCGGTGGCTGAGTTTTTACTTACAGGTAATTATTTTTATATATAATAATATATCATAAGAAATAAGGGAATGATTTAATGGTTGAAGCATTTGGCATTTAGATGCTCAGTCTTACATTCGAATGCTGCTTCATTTACTTTGATGTTTGAGTAGTTGCGTGATATCAGAACGTACAGAATAAAGAGGGATACATGATTGACAGATAAGACACAATTTTATAGTGACTTTTGATGAGTGATTATACTTGCACCATATCTAAGGAGAACAGTTAATCTAAATATTAACAAGGGGGGTTGATAAATAAAAAAAACCCTCCATCACTCGATTTAAAAAAGACATTTTTCAAAAATTTAAAATATAAGTAACGGTTTTAGAAAAGTGAACAATTTAACTTATAATTTATAAGTTATTTAAAAATACACTTTCTAGTGCATGTTTTGAATAAAAACAGCTAATCAATGAAAAATTCACCACTAAATAGTATTCTAAAGGATATGAACGAAGTAAAATATGATTTAGCAGTAGCCTTTGCAGAATCTCAGCTTACCTCTTCTTTCATGATAAATTCTTGATCTAAGTAACGAATACATACATCTAGGACATAAGCGATAGACCGATTAGTTTCGGCTAAATGATCAGGTAGATGGCGGCCAAATGTAGTAAGACGTTTCTTATGTCCTGTTACGCAAAAAATAACAAAAATATAATCAATAAATGCATCGAGTTTATAAAACAATCAGAAAGAAAAAATCGTGTTGCAACAGATGGAGACGGTAGATTGGAGGTTTGTAAAAATGTATCACTGAAGATAAAAACGAACATTAATCAATAGGTTTGAAAGATATTTGACAGAATTTCGCTGAATACTCACTGAAAAATTACAAACGAACCAACTTTTTGATAAACACGAAGTTGTATAAGCCTATAGAGTAAGAAGAATTTAATCCATAGAGTATGTTCTATGCCTACCATATATCGGAATTAATAATTCAACGTAACTTACATTTATCAAGTACAAATTCATGTATTCGGTTTTAGTTGGTAATTTAACCATGAAATTTAGTGATGCCCAACAAAGGGAAGGTTCAAAACTGAAAATCAGCAGTGATAATTACAAATCAAGTGTTTTAACTACATCCGAGCTTCCACATACCTTGATTAACTATCAACTAGAACAAGCCAAATGTAAATAAGTACAAGGGAATTTCTAAAATACGTATGGACAGTCCACACAAGATGAACATATTCCAAAAGAGATCGATCGTTTGCAGATGTGAACATCGATGGAAATATTCAAACAATCAATACAAATGAAGGATTTTTATTGGTTTCATGAAAATTTATTTTATTTAGCAATAAAATATGATGGAATTCAGTTTCGTATAAATACATATAAGTTAAACGTTACAATACACACAGTTTCAAGTTCAAAGTAAATGATAGAAATCAAAATAATAATGGTTTTCGCTCATCCAAATGTCAATAATTTTGACAGAATTCTGATCAGTCTCAGTTCATATATGTGTACATCCTGTGAGAACTGCCACGATGAATCCAAAATGTTGCACATTTTTATATCATAGATGAGATGTAGCTAGCATTGAAATATAGGATATTTTTTCTGTCCTATTCTGATTTATTCTATGTAACAAAAATGACCTATTATTTAATTTTGTACATCAAGCTGTTTTGATTATTTAATTCAGTAAATAATGCAGCCAATTATGAATTTTCGAACTGTGCCGGGGTTATTTTCTTCAATGTACCTATCGAAATTTTGTACTGGGATTATTGACAAGGTTTCTAACATTCAAAACAATTGTTAGATAAGGCACTTCCAACCATTTTACCAATCATTTAGTGGGTGAGTTCTGTGCATCAGTGTGTAATTTTCGCTGAATATTGATTACATTGAAAGCGTCTGTAACTACCTACGTTGAACATGTTAATGGAACCCAGTTTAATATATTGGAGACAAACATAACCAAAACTATACACCATTACGTGGTAATTACTCACTAAAATGAACGATAAAAACCCTTAAGACCCAGTGTATAACAAATTTATAGAGAATTTATAACGGTTTAGATAAGGTTGGCTACATTTCGGTTCCATATCAAAGCTAACGACATAATACACTGTCAGTTTTATGTAAGATATCTTTAAAAATGGACTATAAAGTAATATCCAGCTACCACCACCTTCAAATACCAGCTACTGATAATTAGGCTAAGTTATATTTGAATGTCCATGAGTAACAAACTGATTGGTTATGTACTGAATAAACTTTTAGTGTAGATAACAGAATAAATCCGTGTTTAATCAATCGAAAAGCTATAACCTTGAATACATAGCATTCGAAACGAACAGATACATGCATAGAAAATATTCTATCACGGAAAAGGTAACATTTATTTTTTTCTTCCCTTCTATATTACATAATTTTCAGTATAAAATTAGTCCGCTTTCATAAATATTTTATTACGTGATACAATTTGCACACTGAAGGTACACACACATACATACATGTATGAACAGTCGAGAAAAATTACTGTCTATTGTCAAGATTATGACAAAATTAACAATAAAAAATTCTACGATTTTATTTGTTGGAGTATATTGTTTAATTTTATGTCTAATGTTGGAGCATAAAATGTTTGTTTTAAAACAGCCATAATAATAGTAACAATAATAATAATAATAATTATTATTATCATTATTATTATAACTACAATAATTTTGCAAATATGCCAGAAAGTTAAAAAATTATTTCGTATATACAAGATAATTGAAAAAAAGAATGGTTGAATGTTTAAAACAAAAATAGTAGTCTGTAAACTTTTGGCTCACGAATTGGTAAGCTCTTATTAACCTGCTACTAATATTCAGAACTGAAATTCTAATAAATCATTGATGGCGGTAGATATGCGTTTTGAATGAAAGCCTTTTAATTACAAATTTTAATTAAATAGTTAGTGTGATCAAAGCAAAATTCTAGACATGTTTTGTTCTACTCGCGATTCATTAGATGAATACGTCGGCATCTCAATGTTTTCATTCACGTTGCACAAAGTAGAGCAAAAGTAATTCAGTTCTTGTTAATGTGCTAATTTTTTTCCTGTTACGATAATATTCCGTGCATTTGTTTTGATATGCATCTCAGCACTTTTGCTACTTTTTAGTCGATTGTCCGCGTTTCTGAGTTTGCTGATTAGTTATTCTGTTCCAAGATCGATTTCTACTACTAAATATAGACGTAGTTGGTTCTTTATACTTTTGGCTTCTTGAATTCAGTTTGAAAATTAAAATTATCACAAATTTCCTTCTCCTTCATAATTTATCCATATGTGTATTATTAACATTGAAGTTTTGTCATATATCAGTGGTCATACTATTCATTCTGTTATTTTATTTAAATCACATAAATAATGAAAAAGAAAATAATTGTGAATCACACAAATAAGACAATGAGATTACAAAGAGATGGATGAACGAGGTGTAGTCAGAATGGACGAGTATTTTTTCAAAAAAAGCGAACGGAAGTAATCGATCACAAGAGAAGCATTTCGGCTGATAAACTAAAAACAGAAAGAATCTTACCATTTAAAGAAGTTCCCTTTACTTTTATGAAGAAAGTAAAATAAAGTGACAACATAGTTATAATTGACTCATATTCTGAGAAATGTCTGATAACAACTCTTTACACTGAATTACATCATGTTCCCGACCGTAACTGTTACCTTGACGTGGTGGTCGAGCATGCCTATCGTGATGACCCAACCGAGCTATACTGGCTGCAACATATGTTCCTGAAAGTTATACCATGCCAGACAGGTCGATTGGAGAACGATGAGACTAAAAGCGGCTACTCAAGGTATCGGGGCGAAGTTGTACTGCTGACTGCAGAGACGTGTAACAGCAGTAAGGTGTTTCCCTCGAACAACCAGCATCTGCAGCGATGCTGTCTTCTCACAATGAAGAGAAGGGATAGAAAAGGTCAACCCGAAAAATGTCACACCTCACCTTACCTCACGGATTTCCCTCTCCGGTGGTAAGGCCTTTCAAACAAGGGCGGAGCCAGCACTTCAAAACTTTTCATGAAGAGGCCGTGCGTGACCGGCCTCAATCAGTTGTCCTTTGGACTCTATGTACGTGCTCCCAGGTCTACATTTTTTTGTGTTCCCTCAAGAAACATCCTTCCACGATATGGGCAGCCTAGAAGTGACCTCCGCCCTCATACCTGTAACAGCACTCGAGACCGAATTGGTCACAATCAAATCCTTCCTACACCCCCTAACAATATTGCACATTTGATAATCCTGACTTTACATACGGTGATTTTAGCTTATCACAATGTTAACAGTCGATGAATATTTATCATTATTTGTTAAATATGTTGACATAAAATCAAGAGCGGCAAAGCAGCAAGACCAGACAACATTCCAACAGAGGCAATCAAAGCAGACGTGGAAGCAACTGCAAAAATACTTCACATTCTCTTCAAAAAGATTTGGGATGAGGAGCAAGTACCATCAGACTGGAAAGAAGGATACCTCATCAAAATACCAAAGAAAGGTGATCTCAGCAAGTGTGAGAACTACAGAAACATCACTCTTCTCTCAATACCAGGAAAAGTCCTCAACACAGTGTTGTTAAATAGAATAAAGGACTAAGTATACGCCCATGTTCGAGATCAACAGGCTGGATTTAGTGAGGATCGATCGAGTACTAACCAAATTGCAGCGTGCACATGAAAATATAATGGAGCCTTCTTAGACACTACGGGGTGCCTGAGAATATAGTCAACATCTTAAGGAATTCTTACGATGAAGTAAATTGCAAAATCGTGCACGGAGCACTGCTGACAGACTCGTTCGAGGTGAAGACCGGTGTCAGGCAAGGTTGCTTACACTCACACTTTCTCTTTCTCCTGGTGATCAATTGGATTATGAAGACGTCAACATCTGGAGGGAAGCACGATATACAGTTGACAGTCAAGTAAGTAGTGTAAGTTAGCAAAATATTAAAATGACAACTTACTGATAATTTGAGATATATCAGAAATCGCTTTTTGAACTGACTGCAAACTATCCGATAAATAACTTTCTTGCAATTGAAAGTAATCAAGTATAAGGCGTGAATAATTTTCTTCTTCAGCGGCGAATGAATACAAATCACGAAGTAATTGTTCCTGGATTTTTGATAAGCATAGTAAACGTGGAATGAAGAATCAATTTGCAACTTATATCTGAATGAAATAATTATTATTATGATTATTAATATAATTATTAATGAATTTGCATTGGGTTCTACAACAAATTGAAGTTCATAACTTGATTAAAAGCAATTGCAAATAGTCTTTATCTAAATAAGTGTGTTTATCAAGGACTAGTTTTAGTTAGACCAGAAGTGAACACTAAAAGTACAGTACAACTGTTTAGTTGTAGTATCTCACTCCTCAGCAATGACCCTATGACCTTACAGCGACTGAAACACAAGACCTTCGGGTATCGTGTTGGGTGTCTAACTTTGAAACCAATGAGTCGCCATGCAATAGTTTACGTATCTAACTTAAGTCAGTTTGTGATATTGCCCAGCCATGCTGCAATGATATCTATGACTAACTGCCCCATAGCCGACATGGCTGAACTCTAATGACTACAGTTCGCCTGTAGAACATCTTGAGACCAGTTACTAGGAGGCACACAACCACTATTATTATTATTATTATTATCATTATTAGTGTAAGCTATGGGATCCTGACTCAGCAATCTAGAGATCAAACGTTCGCTCATTCCGTGATACAAACACTAAGACTATGAAATAGTATTGGAATGTATTATTTATGAAAAGATAGAGAATGAATGTCCGAGTTGACATTATGATTTCAAAGGTATTACTACCGCTATACAATGAGTATTTACTAAGATTACTTATAACAAATTCAGTGTATCCTTCATGTCTGAGTCTTCATTGTAAAACTTATATCGAATTTTAAATTATTTATAATACTTCCTGACATATAACCATATGACTAACATACACTACTTAAATAAGATAGGATATTTATTATTTATCAACAATACTCATTATATTAAATACTTTTGCGTATAAGATATATATATTGATTGACTTGACGTCTCAACGTTTCAACAACATATACTCAATACTAGACTCGAATCCTTAATAAACTACAATTACCATGTGCATTTTTTTTTACGTTTGATATAGTTCATCTATCGAGCATGTTCAACTGAATAAATTTAAACTTAATATTGTTAGAATGATAGCGAAATCGCAAATTTAAAAAAAAAAACGACTTGTAGAAATTACAAAACTGAGCATAGTGTAACATAATTTTGTTCATATGTTCATAAGTTATATAGTTTACTCTAAGAAACCATGTGACAAATCTGTAGACTTTCACGTGGAACTCCCTATCCCTGAGGAGTAAGCACTAGTTCCAGCCTATACAACATACTTTATAAACTTAAGGATTAATTAATTTTACTCAGCTCTATGGGTAAAAGAAGTAATTTGGAAATTACAAAATATCAAATTAAATTTGAAATGGTTTTGGATTAGTCTGTGGTTGATAGTTCAACTGATTGTCTCGATATAGAGCCATTTATGTAGAATGGATAGAATGTAGGCTGGGCAGTGGAATCAAGGAAGCGCGTTTCATCCTGTCCACTGTTAGCCATATTCTATCCATTCTATAATATTAAATGTTACAATAAGAAGTACACAATACATCATAATAGAAAATGTTTTCTGTTCTAATAAACATTACAAAAGTATCAAAAATATAATTAAACAGAAATATTACAAAATTCCAATGAAATTAATGATTAGAATTATTTTTGAAAATTACACAACAGAAAAAACCTGAATTTTTTTTCACTTGTTATCTCATTTGAACACCAAAAATAGCATAGGTCAAATAACTGAAGAAATAACACTGTGAAGAAAAAAAGATGGAGGTGGAGTGCAGTTAGAAAAAAATACCTCGATAAGAAGGGTGTATAATGGATAGTACAGTTCAGTTAAAAATGCGGCCAAGTAATACTTTTCTTTTAATTAACAAAGTTTATTTTACCGTTATGAAGAATGTAGAAGGAAACTAAGGCGCGGTAATTACTAGATGCTATATTCTAATCCATGTCTGATCAAAACTTAAGCCATTATGTAACACCGTCTCTAGGACCGCAACCAGTGAGTCACGGTGGACTGACTGTTTTCAGTCCTATACAACTTACATATCATGATATTAATTCGTAAATGGACAATCTTTCTGTTATTTTTCTGCCGTAAAAGCTTAGTTCAGAGCAGATCGTTTTTTATAAAAAAAAAAAGAACATACGCTATCTAAACTAAAAAGATTAACCCAAGTGAAACATAGGAAAATCTATGTACTTTAAAAAAAATGTTTAAAAGACAATAAGTTTCGCACACGTACTTTTGAAGATTCTAATTCACTGTCTTTCTCTTCTAATTGATGTTGAGCTTGACTAATTCGATTGACAGCATCAATTGTTACAGATGGATTACTAGAACCGGAATAACTTAAATTTGAATTAGTTTGAATACATTGCATAGTTTTTTGTAATTGTCCACGTGCATTACGAACATCTACCAAACATTTTTGTAAATTACGCCGACCTTTTGCAATGTTAACACATGTTTCTTCAGTTAGACGATTTAATGGTTCAACAATTTGACGTTCTACTTTATTCTCATGATCTCGATGATGTGCAGATAGAATTGATAAAGCTTTACTAGCTTCACGAGTAACACATCTGATGAGAAAAATAAGCAAATAAAATAGATTTTATAAGAATTTTTGTCTAAATCTGAACAAATAATCCAACAATAAATAGTTGGGCATTGACTGTATGAACATGTCAATGGGTTTTTACTTCAAATCAGCATAATGTTTGGTTCTTATTATGATTTCACCATACGTCGCAAAATAATTCAGATCGACATTTTGAGAAACTCTAAATTCAGCATAATTGGATGAACGTTTAGTGCATAGCTGTTTTGTGAATCCTAGATGCATTAGATAATTCTGCTTACTTGCCTGAAGAAGCTCGAATTAAACTGCTGGAAAAACGTCCAAGTCATTCTTCATTTTGAGCATTAAGATGTCTACAAATACTGTCTTATTTTTAAATAAAATACGGCCTGTTAGTATATAGATAAAACGTATAAGTCAATTATGAGTATTTATCAATAAGTAGTCAGATTCATTTTGACCAATGGAGTTAAGTGAATTGTTTTACGCTATGGATTGTTAATATACAGTATGTAAAATGAAGATAAATGATTAGGAATAATACATCACTGATAATATCATTTTAACACCACAAAATCTGTGGTTATAATTGAACTGTAATGAAGAAACTCAATAAGTGTAGTCTAAATAATTAATTCTACTACTTGATTCAAAGTCGGTTACATCATTATAACTCACCTATACAATACAAATTAATGTATTCGGTTTTGAGTAAGTCAGTTTGTGTCATAATTTGTGATAATGCTTAGATATCTGAAAGAAGTTACTAATTTAAATTGCGAACCTTACCTAGAACGACATCAAAACCTTACACACTAATTTATCAGATACGATCTCGTGCTAAAATTATGAGTAATTTTTGTAGTTATGAATGACGGTTTGAAGGTGTTGTAATCTCTAAACCGGATATTTCATTGCCTTACACGACAGACTTTCGTATTTGACATTGAGTTACATTTTAGTAGTAGAATAACACTGGACCAACCATGGTTTATATTTGATATTATCACCAACCAACAACTAACGAAAATTTCCGAATCGTTCCCTCTGCAACCTTTAAACATGTTCAATAATATTGATAGTTAAGAAAATAATCTTACTGATCACTAGATATTTAATTTTGAGATAAAACTCAGTAACTTGTGCGATGACGAACATTTTGATAACAATGGGCTTAAGTAATACCGTTTTTACTAACTCAAATTCAGGTAGTAGCGTGATCACAATCACAGAGGATTAGTTTTTAAGCATGTTGTTTCTTGTAGCCATTTGTGATTGCCAGTTTCAATGGAATCAGAAACCGTACATCAAGTTCTTTTGTCGTAGAAGTGATTGGAAAGCTGTCAAGAGAAATCCTGATCATCTGCGAAGAAGGAGGTAAATGTAATACTTTTATAGGGTCGTTTCGTTCAGAGCTTCATCAAAATATGGCTGTTCAGCATTTATATTTTCCAAAGAGACAGACAGATACTAGACTGTAATTCATGAACACGTGAACCACAATCATGATTCCGATTCATTGGCTTATCAGAATAGTTCATGGTTGAGGAAGCTATTTCCACCAGAGTTAGAGTACCTCAGACCTCGAATGAGTTCGGGCAAAACTACACTTAAACTGGTAGATGCTCTTCATTTCGCAAGCGTCTGTATTGACAAGATATGTTTAATTTCAGGCATAAAACATTTTGTCGGGCCAATTTCCCATGTAAATATTATTATGGTGTAGAATAAAAGTATTTAAAAGCTAAGGAGTTTCAGAATTTCCCTCTGAGGAACCTGTGAATATAGACTGGATGAAGATGATGATTTGCAGTATCAAATAGCAACAGTGTAGTATGGCAAACTGAACTTCTATACATACGTAAGAAGTTCTACGTTGCATCTGGCTGGCTGACGACTGAATAAACCACGTTAAAACAGTTAGACTGAAGTGTGTAGTCTAACTAATATAGTTTCTAAATTGTTAGCCTCAGTTGTAGTTAGACGACTAACTAGAACTCGATAAGAGCAGACTCGACAAAACCAAGCTGGTTTTCGAGCTGGACGTGGATATATAGACCATATCTTCACACTACGTCAGGTCCTAGAACACAGACACACAATAGGACGTCCAGCAACGCTTGACTTCCTGGAACATAATGCGACATTCGACCCTGTCGATCGTGAGGTTCTGTATCCGTATCTGTCATTGAAAGTTGTACCAAAGAAGTACATTAACCTTATACAGGCTCTATACTCGAACAACACTGGTCGAGTGAGCGCTTATGACGAACTGTCACCGGAATTCTTTACTTCAAGTGGTGTTAGTCAGGGATGTCCACTCTCTCCATTCCTGTACAACTTTGTCGTAGACATGCTTTTAGAGTTAACTTTGTCTTCGTCTGACTCTTCAGGAGTGGACTGTTTACCAGGAGACACGCTTGCTGACTTGGAGTATGCTGATAACATAGTTCTATTCGGTGAAGACGCTGACAAAATGCAGAGTCTTCTGACTACCCTAAGTAACAATGCAAGCATGTTCGGGATGCGGTTTTCGCCCTCGAAATGCAAATTGTTGCTTCAAGACTGGGTTGCATCAGCACCTGAACTAGTTATAGGGAGTGAAGTAGTCGAACGTGTAGACCGCTTCACTTATCTGGGGAGTCTCATCAGTGCAGATTGCCTGGTGACTGACGAAATCTCAGCGCGAATACAGAAGGCTCGATTGGCCTTTGACAACCAGAATCACTTATGGCGTAGGCGAGATATCCATTTGCTGAATAAAGGACAAGTGTAATGCGCAGTAGTTCGCTCCGTCTGTGAAACATGGCCATTCAGAATAGAAGATATTAGTAGGTTACTGATTTTCGATCATAGGTGTCTTCGAAGCATTGCTCGTATATCGTGGGACAGCCGAGTAAGCAATGCTGTCGTTAGGAAACGGGTAATAGGTAAGGATGGCACATCAATAGATGAAGTGGTGAAACTTCATCAGTTGAGGTGGTTGGGACATGTGTTATGTATGCCTAACCACCGACTGCCTCGACGAGCTATGTTTTGTGGTGTAGGAGTAGGTTGGAAGAAAGTTAGGGGCGGCCAGACCAAAACATGGCACAAATGCATGAAGTCACTGACAGGTGGACTGAGTCATGTTGGTAGATGTAGGCTACTTGTTTGGAGTCTTCAAGACTAAAGTCACTGATGATTAGAGACCTTGAATGACATGGCTCGAAATCGTTTGCAATGGCGCAAGTGCATCCATTCTTTGAGCTCTCTCAAATCCTAATCTTCTGGATTCGTCAGCACCTCTACCTTTGTCTTCCTAACCTTATCTCACTGAATTATACTTCTTGAATAATATCTTTGAACCCTAGTCTTCTTTATTAACATTAATACCTCTACTATCTTTATCACTATGGGATTGGATTTGACATTTGCGTCTCTGTGCTAATGTGGTATGGCAACATGAACTTATGTACTTACGTACGAGGTTCTGCGTTGTATCTGTCTGTCTGTTATAATTAATCAAGTGTAAGCATAATTCTAATAATTTCTAATACTTAAGGAATATTAGTTTGAAATATGTATTATAAAAACAATCCGTAAATGATCGGTTCACTGATTGTGACAGAAACACTAATTACAAAGTATACTACTTCATTTACAGTTCCAATTAAAGTCGTTTCGCATTTTATTCTCTCTATAATTTTTACTTCTATCTTCCTGATGCATATTTACTGATATTTAAACCGCATCTTGATTGTTCAATAGTTTTTTATTAAGTGATGCCGTTTAATGATGAAAACTGCATTCGAATAAGCTTCCTATAATTGCTTCTGTAGCATGCAATTTAATCGCTTTTGATTAAGTTACCTTCAACCTTTTAAGTTAGAGAAATAAACTAAAAAGTATTTTTAATAAATAAGCTAATTTGCTTTTTGTCGATTGGTGAAAACGTCCACGTTTTCGGAAAATATCGTCATAGAACATTGAACATAATAACTAGCTTATTCAATGTAATGAGTAATTCTTTAAATGTGTTTCTCCAAAGTTCAGTCAGTTCGCAAGGAATGTGAACACCGTGATGAAAGAAGTTGGAACTAAAATGTCTCAGAAGATGAACAACGACAGATGGAATAGTCTTAAAATGAGATGAAATTCTTTTCAATGACCGTTACTTGTGCTTTTTATCAAGCTTTTTGTTATGCTCGTCAAACTATTACGAGTTCACCTTAGTCGGTAAACGAGAGCAAAGACAAGTGATACAGTGACACGATAGGCTACTCTAATCCAAGCGTCCAAAGGCCACACTAAGTAGGTGAAGAAGTCTTGATATGGCATAGAAAGTGTATTCTACAAGCACCCAGAAAATGTGAGATTTTTAAGCACACAAATCGAGTTTATTTATACATCCTAGAAACGTTGTTGGGAGAGCCACAAAAAAAGTCAGTCAGTCAGATGCAACGTAGAAACTTCGTACGTAAGTACATAAGTTCATGTTGCCATACCACATTAGCACAGAGACGCAAATGTCAAATCAAATCCAATACTAGTAGAGGTAGTAAGGGAATTAGAAGTAATCAGAGAGGTTAGGGTTAGAAGATCCTATTCAAGAAGTACGATTCAGTGAGAAAAATTCAGAGAGTCAAAACTAGAGGGGTTGAAGAATCCAGAAGATTAGGATTTGAGAGAACACAAAGAATAAATGCACCGGCGTCATTGCGAACTATTTTGAGCCATGTCATTCAACGTCTCTAACCATCGATTATTATCATCTCGCGGACCCCAACCAGGTAGTCTACATCTACCAATATGACTCAGTCCACTTGTCAGTGACTTCATGGATTTGTGCCATGTTTTGGTCTGGCCGCCCCTAACTTTCTTCCAACCTACTCCTACACCACAAAACATAGCTCGTCGAGGCAGTCGGTGGTTAGCCATACATAACACATGTCCCAACCACCTCAACTGATGAAGTTTCACCACTTCATCTATTGATGTGCCATCCTTACCTATTACCCGTTTCCTAACGACAGCATTGCTTACTCGGCTGTCCCACGATATACGAGCAATGCTTCGAAGACACCTATGATCAAAAACCAGTACCTACGAATATCTTCTACTCTCATTGGCCATGTTTCACAGCCATATAAGAGAACGGAACGAACTGCTGCACAGTACACTCATCCTTTAATTAGAGAACGGATATCACGCCTACGCCATAAGTGATTCTGGTTGTCAAAGGCCAATCGAGCCTTCTGTATGCGATTTCGTCAGTCACCAGGCAATCAGCACTGATGAGACTCCCCAGATAAGTGAAGCGGTCTACACGTTCGACTACTTCACTCCCTATAACTAGTTCAGGTGCTGATGCAACCCAGTCTTGAAGCAACAATTTGCATTTCGAGGGCGAAAACCGCATCCCGAACATGCTTGCATTGTTACTTAGGGTAGTCAGAAGACTCTGCATTTTGTCAGTGTCTTCAACAAGTAGGACAATGTCATCGGCATATTCTAAGTCAATAAGCGAGCCACCTGGTAGAAGGTCTACTCCAGAAGATTCAGACGAGGATGAGGTTATTTCTAGGAGCATGTCTATGATAAAATTAAACAAAAATGGAGAAAGTGGACATCCCTGATGGACACCACTTGATGTAGAGAATTCCGGTGACAGTTCGCCATAAGCTCTCACTCGACCAGTGGTGTTCGAGAAAGGGCTTGTATAAGGTTAATGTACTTATTTGGTACACCTCTCAATGACAGACACTGCCACAGAACCTCACGATCCACAGAGTCGAATGCCGCCCTAAGATGCAGGAAAACAACTATTGTACGACGCCTAAATGTTTGTCTGTGTTCCAGGACCTGTCGTAGTGTGAAAATGTGGTCTATACAACCACGTCCAGGTCGAAAACCAGACTGGTTTTCTGGAGTTTGATCTTCACGAGCTTTCGTTAAGCGTCGAAGTATTATTGAGGCCAATATTTTAGATACTATATTAGTTAGACTTATTCCTCTGTGATTGTCACAAGAAGACTTCTGTCCTTTCTTATAGATTGGGACAATCAGTGATTGAGACCAGTTGGATGGGATTGCGTCCAGTTCCCAGATTCTACCTAAGATCTCAGTCAACCTAGCTGATAAAACTGGACCACCATCCTTGAATATCTCAGGGGTCAGTCTAACAGGACCTGCAGCTCGTCCTCGTTTCAGATTTCCTAACGCTTTCTCAACGTCATTAAGACTAGGGGGACTTAGGTCGATTTGCCATTCAGGATGACTAGAGATCGTGGGCAACCGAAGAGTGGCTCGTGGCCAGTTGAACTGATCCCTTAAGTGTTCTGCCCATCGATCCAGTCTCCTGGATTGAGAATGGATAATAAGACCATCCTTTTCCGAGATAGTCTCACTCACATTCGGGTTCTCAATACCAGTTTCTTTAATAAGGCGGAAAAGTTGTCTAGTGTTGCCTATCGCCGCTGCCTTTTCCATCGCTTTTGCTTTCGCCACCCACCACTGTTCGCGGTCGTTACGCAGACTTTTTATAAGTCTGCGCCTAAGCTGACTACGCTCTTCATCATGCTCAGAGTCAGGTGGCATGCGTTTTCGTGCATCCATCAGTTCGGTGGATGCGATTGATATCCACGGATTCATCCTAGCCTTATGGTTTACCTTACTAGCAGATATCAATGCTGTTTCCACAGCCTTTTTGATATCATACCAACCTGCTTCTGGATGGGAATCACTTACATCGTTGCTTAACTCTCTTTCTAGTTGCTCCTGAAATATTTTCTTAGTTTGATTATCATCAAGTAAAACCCTAAGAGGCATCCTTACGGTATCTTTTCTACGCCCAGTAAGCCTCAAACAGATACGAGCTCGCACTAGAGCATGATCTGAATCTAAACATGTGCCCCACAACGAGCGACAGTCCTCTATCGAACCCCTCCATCGGTGGCTGATGGCGATGTGATCTAGTTGCGTCCAACGTTGAGACGACTTTGGAGGTCGCCAGGTCAACAGATGCTTTTCCTTATGCCTAAAGTTAGTGTTTGCTAAGAATAGGCGGTTGTCTGAGCATAGTTGCAACAGACGGTCACCATTGTCTGTTCTCTCAGTCGCTACACCATAACATCCACCTAGATGTCTCTCCTTGTCACCTAGTCTACCTACTTGAGCATTAAAGTCACCAGCCATTATTACTATATCAGAGCGCCTAGCTTTTTGGAGGAGGTCCGAAAGCTTTCTGTAAAACTCATCTTTCACATCGTCTGCACTGCATTCAGTGGTAGCATAGGCAGATATGACGACGAGGCAACGGCGAGTGTCCCTATCTTTCCGAGTCCTTACTGTCCCGTTTAGTCGCACAGCGCACAAACGACTATCTACTGGGATCCAGTCTAGGAGAGATAATTCTGCCCTAGGACTCAACGCTATGCCTACACCAGCAAGACCCCTGGAGGCAGCATCAGGGCTACCGGAGACACAAAGAGTGAATCGGGCTGCTTCTTCGTTTTGACAAGGTGGAATCAGGTTAATGACTTTACTAGGATCCTGTATGCGCGTTTCCGAGACGCAGCATACATCGGTGGCACGAGTTTCTAAAGTCCTAGCTAATGATGCCTGTCGCCCTATTTGACACAATGTCCGTACATTAAATGCTCTAACATGTAGTTTAGAACGGGGTTTCAGGAGACCAGGAACGACGTTTCGTGATCTCGCTTCGTCTGCATTAGCGGTGCAGTGAGAAAAGGGAGTGTGAGTAGAGTTAGTCGTAGAGATAAGAGAGACATTAGGGGGTGTAGGAAGGATTTGATTTCGACCAATTTGGTCTCGCGTGCTGTTATGGGTATGAGGGCGGTTGTCACTTCCCGGCTGCCCACACCGTGGAAGGTACCACAAAAAGGAGTACTAAGATAATACATCAACCAATAACAGTCAAGGATTTTCCGGGTGGGAAATGTGATCTGAAAGTCAACTGATCAGCACATGCGCGAAAGCATAAAATCCCAAATTAGGACCTTTATCAAGTGAGTTCTGGGGATCTGACGTCCCCAACACTTTTGTATTTTATAATATAATATAATATATATATATAAACATAATATGAAATGTCCTGCGTCAGGAATTAATATAACTTTTAAACATTCTGAACAAATGTCCCAAAAAACAGAATTTATAGAAGTCATAGTTATAGAGTTTTCTATGAAACAATGCAGTGGTTTATTTCTTAGACTATCGATTTTCGATGGATATTCGTCGGATTTTCAAAAAATCTACATTTGAAGGATACATTGTATCACGGTAAGATATGATCCCATGTTATATAGAGCAGACATCTACAGTCTGTTCGTCGTTAAGTAATGACCAAATCAATTTCGTCTATCCCCTAGTGAAGAGTGAACAGTACCGATTAAGTCGTGATATACCCATTAATCCATATGATTTGAATTAATGTGCATTATTTTGAAATACTTTGAAATCACGAATCAATCAATGTTAGACCACTATTAGAAACCTGGAAGCACTAGACAGCTGTTTCGTCCTGGTATGGGACTCACCAGCAGGTTTCTAATGGTGGTCTAACATTGATCAATTCATGATTTAATAGTAGCTCAACAATCTCCACAACCCTATAGTGAAAATTATCTTGAGATGCTAGATAGTTGGAGAGTCAGTGTATGTATTAAACACTTGTATTATACATAAATATACTAAATGATAATCAATAATATTTATACTTTCATTTATGAAGGACTCATTTTTGCTAACTCTTCAACCGGTCACTTTCAATAAAAACTTGGAATTTATTAGTGTGTAAGCCAGGATTTTAAAAACCGGGTACGTGAACTTCAGTTGTAAAAACTTGGTCATTCGATCAATATTAATCGTTTCATTAAAATTAACTGAATCACTTAGAATTAACTGTAGCATAAAAACGTGAGTCTTTGAGTTCTTTTATTTCTGATATTAAGGATTACTTATGATCAAGCTGGACTTAGTAGATCAGCTGATAACACGTCGCTATTTGAAGCAATAGGTGCTGAGTTCGAATCTCAGAGTGAACACCAGTACTGGGATGCAGATCTATTCAGCTGGTGAGTCTGAAACAGGATGAAATATATTCTAGACCTTATGGCTAGTCAAAGTTCACCTTAACTAGAGATTAGGTGTAGCACGTTATATCAAAATTCCCGCATCTTAGGTATAAAAAATTTTAATTGGTTGTAAATAGTCCAGTAGCTGCTACATTGAAATAGATTTTTCCTCCAACCTCTGTTTATTTGTTATCAGCTCAATTCGCAGAGAGAAAAATCATAAACAGATGAGTATACAATTCAATACTTTAAATGAAGGGGTACATTTAAAAAAGAATAGTATAATAAGAAGAAAGTTGGGAATCAATGTTGTAAAATCAATACTTACACAAAAAGTTGATCGTCTGTATTGGGTTTATCGACGGATTCTTTTAAAACATTTGACAATATATATTCAGGATACTTTTTCTAAAATGGAAACGATCAATTAAAGTAGAAAAAGTTTTTTATAAATAAATATGTATGATACTGGAATTAATCATAGGATCTTTCAAAGTACTTTATTATCATACATAAATCTAAACACATGTTTTAGATGAAGATATTTGTATAAAGCCAATCATAAAAAATACATAATTACTAAAACGGGGTTTGTGAAGACAGTTGGATCCCGTGGTTTACATCACAGACTGATATTAATAGGACAAATAGTGAGAACTGGGGAGCAATGGACAACCGTTTCGCCATAGTATGATATTCCACATAGATGCGCGATCTCAAAAACATTGGTGAGGAGTGCCAGTCCAGGACGGAACGAACGCTTAGTGATCCCTCGTTTTTAAAGGTTATCTAGGATCCTTCTGTGATGCATCCATGATGATCTATTGATTATAGAAGCAAAACTTTCTGGACATTATTATTAAATTTTTAACTAATGGTGAAACTTTCTTGACATCTATGAAACAGTGATGTTTATATGAAAGTAAAAAGTAAATTACATAGATTTTGAAGTGATTTCATCAAAACTTTGATAGCAGTGAACAACATCTAGATGATAATGATACCTACATATACGACAAGAATGAAGGGAAGCTGTTTGTGTCTCGTGAATTTATGATGGTTGAAAATTCAATTGGACAACTCTCTTCCTAGTTGATATCTTGAGAAGTTAAAACATTCATTTCTGTGACACAGAAGAGAAGATAATTGTACATTAACACTTGATATAATTCAAAAACGTATTTTTTAATATTATATCTTCACAAGCAGTAAAAATGTAAACCGATTCACTAAGCAAGGGTACTGGGTTGTACAATATTCCTTAAGTCCTAAGCTTACTTGAATTTAAGAGCAGTGAAGGCGATTCACCTGCTTACGAACACAACGGTTGGTTTACTGTGTAACAGTTTGTCCCGTATCTGATGACCACCATGAAAAATAACTTGAAGATATATGTAGGTCGCCAACATTTATTCGTAAGAATTTAAAAGTATTCATTGCATATCATGGAACCGCCAAATGAGCAACGGTGATTTTGCATTTTACATAAAAGTTATATTAATTAGTGAGGTTTAGGACTTTCATAGACCAAGGTGGTTGGGACATACATCCTGACACGCATCCTGAGCCATTAACTTAATCAGATATCCTGGATAGAACAAAAGTAGTTTAGAAATGTTTAAGTCTATGATGTTACAACTGTTTTGAGGCAGATAGCACGTACACGAACACCTCTTAGTTCAACAAGTTTGATGTAATATATGGTTGATGTTATACAACATGGCTTGAAGTTAGTTTCATTAGCTCAGAGACAACTTTTTTTCTTACATCATGAGCTTTATATTATTCCATAATTTTTATTTCTCTATCTCATTCTATATGAACTAAATTTATTTTTTAGTCTTTACTACTATTGATAACTATTACCTTTCTGATCTTTTTCCGGTTATGGAGATGCGAATTATACCAACTGTTGTGTGCTTATATTACCTTAAAAGTTGTTAATATTTTTATACTTTGAGTCATACATTTTGTATAAGTCATACATACTGTTCAGATGATATAAGTGAAGTTAACAGAGCAGGTTTCGAATTCTCAACTTAACGGTTGAAAAACTAGTAAGTTATGTATGTACTTATGTGTTACTAAGAAATGAGAAGTTGACAGCTAGCTCGACCATAAGATCCTCTAAATACAGCAGACGAATAAAACAAAAATGAAAGAATTAGTTTGATAAACAAACGTTTTATAAAATCGTTTGAAAGGTCCCGTTACAATCATGAGCAGACTAGGGTTAGACATAAAGCACTTTATAAAACAAGGTGACATACATTTTTTTTACTAACGAGAACATTTTGCACTAAACCTCTGTGTACATCGCTTGCAACACGTCGTACATCTTCAACACAGTGTTCTAAATTTTCAGCATATTTAGGCCAGTCTGTGGGTTGTTCATCCTTTTTATCTCTAAAAGTTATCGATAAGTTAAAGGATACATTCATGGTAAGAATAATAAAGTATAAATTTGATCAACAAAATATTTTCTAAAAGTTTAAACATAAACAAGATTTACAGCTGTATGCGTGTTAAATTTCAGACTTTCTCTAACAGCTAGATTGAATTCTCTAACACTAACAAAGTTAATTGAATCATTTAGTATAAAAACAGTGAGGGAAATAAATAAAGGCTATACGTAGGTTACTAGTAATCGATTATGAGTGTTTTCGAAATATTGCTTCTGCATTCTGGGTCCATTGAGTAAGTAATCTCAAGGTTGGGATTACGGTACTCTGTGTAGATGGTAATTTGATTGGTGAGCTAGTGAATCTTCATCGGCTGAGGTGGTCGAGACATGTGTTACGTGCACTCAACAACCGCCTACTTCGATTAGCAATCCTGTGTGGTGTAGGAGTAGACTGGAAGGAAACTATGAACGACCAAGTCAAACATGGAATCAGTCCAAGTAATTAACGATTGGACTAAGTTATGGTAATAAGTGGATACCACCTGGTTGGGGTCCGATTGATAATCGTACCAGTGGTTAGAGACTGGATAACCTGACTCAAAATCGTTTGCAATGACGCAGGTGCATCTATTCTTTGTCTGCCGTTAAATTCTAAGCTTCTCAATTTCTCATAATGTTTTCAGTTTTATCTTCTTGATTCATGTTTTTCTGAACTGTACTTTTGGCGCTAAATCTTTCTTATTACCGCTAGTAATGATGCTACCTTTACTACTCTGAGATTTTCCTTGACAATTTTATCTTTTCATGCCAGCTGGGAGTGACAACCTGAACCGATAAATATAGATCCCAGGTTCTAATTCGCGAGTAACTAATTGGCTTTATACATGAATTCGCACCAAGTAATCCCATCTATGAAAAACGTTGAATATTCCAAGGTCTGCATGATGAGAGTTTACGAAAAATATAGAAAACGGTAATTCTATAGTCAGTACCATATCAAATTTTGGTAGATTACTATGACAGTTTGAACAATTTTAATTACTGTAAAAGCTTGTTACATACGGAGTAGTCGGCTCCTACCATTTCTAGAACCAGTCTGGACTAAATTGGTAAGAACAGACCACATGACGCGCAAATGAACCAAAACACCTGGTTATTATTAGGTGGATTATGATAAGATGTCCGACGACTTTGTTCTGTGAAAGGGTACTTACATTTGATAAATATGTGAAAACAGAGCTGAATTTTGCCAGTTTCGATATATTCGAGATAATTTTTCAGCAGACGATATCAAATATAACCACCGTTTTTGTTAGATTGGTCACCTTTTACGCATATCATCTGTGACGTCTAAACTGCCTGTTATTCATAGATTTCGAGTGGGTAGAACCGGAGCAAAGCGGTTAGTTTATGAAACTTTGCAGCTGAATAAGAGATAGTTGTGTTGGATTACTGTCTGTTAGTTCATTATAATATACTGGATGGGACAGCAAAAATCGAGTAATTTAACAATTTGACATTTTACCAGGCATGATTCCGGATAAAAGTCAATGGAACTCGTTGTGTAGCCGTTTATAACACCAGTCACAAAACAGTATGGTGGAACTAATAACTGTGTGGTAAATATCTTGATTACTTTTTTACCTAAACCATGCTTTTTAAATATTGTTACTCTTTTTGTGTGCATTTATTCAAGTTTATTTTAGAATTGTTTCACTTGATTCGATGGATCTCCTGATACTCTAACGAATCAATGACAGAGCACTTTGAACAAAAACTGTAATGGATATATCTACAGGTTACACCAGCCCTTTAAAATTTAAGCACAAATTGTAACAACTCAGTAGCTGTGACACAGAAAAATTGACCAACAGTGTGAATAAATTTTGGCCTGTTAAATGAAGAGTGTTTACCAATAGATAAGACGAGAACTGAAGTCATCAAAATAATAGGTGACTGTAGGACAAAAATGTTGTAGATGTCTGACGACAATATAAAATCAAACCTATTACTGGTGGCAACACCAAGACGACACATCTCTAAACTAGAAAAACATCCATATTGTACCTCACGACTACCTGATTGTTTTGAGCTCAGTATTGGTGGATAGACAGCTAACAAATTCATGCCGGATTTACAAAGAACGACTGGTAACAGGCTTTAAAGACCAAATAATGATGTCTAAAAGGAAACGGCCAACTCATAGTTTGAATTTTAAATAAATCAAGAAGTCTGGAACATTACAACGGACTTAATTGACCTGATCAAGGTCTACATAACTGAGGCTAAAACACGATTGAGTATTTACGAATGGATTTACGCGATTTCGTCATGATTACTAGGTATGTTTAGGATAGGAAGCTATGGAATTTACGAACTGGCAAGCGATTTATCAGTCATTGGTGTAGGATGCTAAGGAATGACTCACACCAGATGCTATTGAACTTATACTGACGTCAGTGGAAAGCCTTAATGCTTCACATTAGCGCTTCAGAAAGAATATGGTCTTAGAGACTAGTGAGGGCAAGCAAGATAGAAAACCAAAAGTGGGTTATATCACTTTAAGGACTAGTGACTCGATATTTACTGTTACGGATACACTACCTAAAAAACAAATTCTGTTAAACCAACTGCCTCGGCAACAAAAGCTGGGGCAAGGTTGCCCGCTAACAATAATATCATGAAACCAGGAACGTTGTACACTTATACACGATAACGGGACAGGAGGACTAGCCAGAACTGATAGGACTCACAAAAATGTAAGCGCACGCACAAACTAAGCTGCATGTTTCAAGTGGTTCTTTGGTAACATCGTAAAAGTTAACCACGTATTAAGTGTTTCTGATATAACATCGAACGATGATAGAGAGCTAGGTTTTACTGGTCAGTCGATGATAATACACCTTCCCCAACTGATTTCGTATGCTTAACGTATTCGTACAAACCTGGTTTATTCGGAGCTTGAGAAGAAGTAATAAATACTTTTCACAATACAACTGGTTTATGACTAAATTTTCGATAACGTAAACGTTAACCAACAATTAATTTAAAAATAAAGTCTGAAAACTATGGGAAAAAATTAAAATACTTGCCAGACAATTATACGGCGCCATTACCTACATACATGTAATGACTAACTTACTTGGACCATTTAAGCATGATAAGTACCTAATTTTGGAACATCGCTTGTTTGCATAACCTTGACGAGATGTAGACAAACGCAGTTGAAACACTTAGAATTTGTAATCCATGCCGAACAGAAAGTCAAATAAGCGTGTCCATAACCAATTCGCTATATTAAACAATGTCAATAAAGGACAGCTGCGGGTTCCTAAAGAACGTTATCTTTTTTCCCCTTTAGAACTGATTATCTATGACACCCTCGCAAGAAAGTTCGAAAACCCCTATCAAATAAACTCAAAGTTGAATTCTGTTTTTTTACATAAATCGATAAATGACTGCAACGCCTTACCTAAAAGCGGTATCGGCTCCATTATTGAACATGGATCATCACTGGAAAACAATCTGCAAGTATTAACATATGTGGGTCAACTTACAACTCAAATGGCGTCGTCTACCCACAATTGTCTGTTGCTTAGTAATGTATCGATACCTACCATTTTATTCCGTGGCTTTTCTTAGGCCATTTACTACTATTTTTGATCCAAATTGTAAAACAGAATATGATCTGAAGTAACAACTAGGTATGTAAATAAGTACAAGTAAAGTCATTGAAGATGGAATTGGGAAACCTGACTGAATTGCGACACTAATTATATGGAAACCAAGACCTAATAAGATAATCGTCTAGTAGTTATGTATACAAAGTTTTTGCCTATGTTATCAGAATTAGCACAGCAATAAACATAGATCATCGAAATGGTCATTGATGTATGGCTAAAATAACAGTGAGTTTAGGAAGTGCTGTATAACAAAATGAATACAGAAAATAAAAGTAGACTTAATCCAGATATGAATTTACCAGTGCCATTAGTGATTGAAAATGTCTGTTTCTGGAAATATCAATTCCGTTTCAGTTGTTACTGCTTTGGCGAAACGAAGGATTGTCACATCTCACCATTATGTCCTCTCATTTAAATCCAAACTGTTGTTCAGTCGTGTCATTGGACAATCAGTCTTCATCCCAGTATGTATTTCCTGGTCGTTTATCTGAGTAACGTCACTTCCTTTGAGGCAAAGATGAGGGTAAGCTGTTCGAAAATTCTGCAGGAAATCGAGACACATGAATACACAGCATTATAAAACAGCTGCGAACCTATTTCTCACTTCATCGAGGCCAATCTTAAGGATGAACATCCTTACCAGTATTTCCAAACTTCATCCTTTATATGCAGAAGCCCATGAGCCCCATAAAATATCATCCATAAAGCGTTGAAACGTTTATTGATTTTCCAATCAAATCGCTGTTGTTCGTGAAGTAATTCTTAATCTTGACGGCCCTGAACTCTACGATCGTCGTAAGGAGTCGATTTGCTGAGTTCTTCTCCCATCCAGGGAGAAGCGACTGAGACATTCGTTAGCATGTCACACTCTGAGTGGTGTAAACCTCGCCACCACATTGCGGGCCTCCAGTCACTAGCAAGACCAGCAAGAGCGAACACTGACATAGCCAGAGAACTCTGGATGGGAGGACTACTATTACAGCTACAACCCACTAATACAACACTTTTCGAGTACACACATTTTCGTACGGTCGGTTTCATGACAGACAACATTAGCATAAACGTTATCACTGGGAAAAACTACTTAGTTGCCTCAACGTCGCATCCATACATGGATCAGGACGCCAATCACCGACCAGCTTAAATGGATACGGGTGTTTATAAACATAGTCGTATCGAATTTCGCAACTGTATGGACCGTATACCCCACTTCCTTCGAGCCCATTTGCGTTCTCGTCAGGCTTAACAGTTATGGTTGTTTGAGTCACAGCACTAAGAACGCGTCTAACTACCAGCTAAATTCAGATCACACAAGTTATCCGAAATCTTCTTTCTGGAGGAAGAAGACTGGATGCATCAGATGAAATTAGTATATTTGCTGGCGATTCCGTGGTATCGAATAAAAAATCGAAACGTGCCAGATAAATAAGAGAGTTCACAATGCAGTCGTGGCACGATGGCAACCGGAAGGAGGAGATGCAACGTGGGTGTAGCGTAATGTCAGTGTATATACAAAAAGAACAGCGGTCAGAACGTAAGACAAAAGAGTGAATAAACAAATGTTCGATAATCAGTTCACTGTCACAATTAGTGTACTAATGAATTTTGCCATTTGATCAACCGTATTTTCTTCATAAAAGTGAAATCACTACACAGTCATGCATTTTCTTGGGTTTAATAGCATGCAGAAGAGCTTCGACGACCATACAGATGCATGGAAGCCGCTTTACGGGTATCGCTGTTTCTCATGAAGAGCAAATTACAAGCCTACGGGAAGATAATTATTATAAATAGGATCTCGTCGGATAGCTTGTCTCGTTCGTTAAGTTTGGCCCTTGTTTTGCTAGCAAATACAGATGGTCGATGAAAATTTGCTTTTCTTCAAGGCAAAAAACATCCCGCCAGTTAGAAAAGAATGTGGCTTTACATGAAGTAGTTTAATGTAGAATTCTTATGTTAAATAAATGGTTTAAGAAGAGAGTTAGTCCCATTTAGGTTCATCGTGAGTAAACGCCATTTATTGTGCGATATAGAATCATTAATTTAGCAAAGAAATCTCCAGAAATATTTGTTTTTTATACTTTGTACTCACATAAATAAATGGTTTACTTGACAGTGTGTCATTATTTGAACTTCAATCAAAATTCGTCGGACAACACTCTTTGCTCCCACTTACGCTTTCCCTTGATTGACACTTATTCCGATTTTCTGAACGCGTTCGTTAATCTTTCTCCGTATTTATGTTTGTGCTACAAGTTCCATTTTGCTGTCTGATTCAATCACTATCACACTCCCTTGCAGGGTCTTTTGCAAATTACTGCATCGAATCGAAGTTAGTTTGTTCTGAACAGGAAGATACACGTTCCAGTTGCCCCGCTGTTATACTTACGAGTGTTTGGTGTTTGACAAAATATATATGGTGGGAGAATTTATGTGCTGCTTAAACTTAAAAACCATGAATCCGATCATAATCGTAGTTAATCGGTTATTTTTGTTAAATGTGGTTGTCCAGTTAATCCAAAGTTTTACCAACCAGTAGAGATAGCAGACGTTTGTGTGTGACGCAAATTATATTGGAGCTTATTGGCACGCAGCAGAGACCTAAAATCACAGCACACAGTCATTAATCAGGGACTTCACGAGAACGGAGAATACGGAGTAGTGCTAACAGACCATATTATTCAAAGTTGAACAAAACGGAGAGCCTATTTACGAAATAGTCTTATACGTCATTTTGCTGGTTCACTTTACATAGGGCTCTTTCTACTTTTAGCACACTTGTCTTGTATCACTCAGCAATAAAAAGGAAACAGGTTCACATCGATAACATGATACGCAGTGATTTCGAAACCGTTACAGCCGGTCGTGTCGAAGACTAAGAATCTATTAGAGTTTGACGTGGACGTTGCGACCTCAGAGTTTACTTTACTGCGTCACAGTTAATACATGACTTGGACTTTGCTATCGAGATAAATATGTGGCTAGCTAGAATCAAGTATATGTTATTATTATTAATTAACATGGGCACATGGTGAAATCATTGATAAGTGAGCCTGATGGATGATTTTACTCGCGATCAGGGAGCTTTCACTATCCCCGCAATCATAACAGACCACTTTGAGCATTTATCTGCTTTTTTAATCAAACATATATGAAACTTGATCATTCAATTCTTATTAAACTTTTGGCTATGGCGCAGCCACCTGGATAGAGGTCTTTATTCACCACAAAAAATATTATTATGTAGTACTTAATTCATAGTTGTCAATTAAGGACTGTCTGCTCGCATGGTTCAACAATATGTCATCAACAAAAAATATAAATAATCAAGTGTTGTCGATCGATTTCTAATTGAATGTCTGAGTTCGTGGGACAACAATCATAACTTGATACATATACAAATACAACCGAATAACAATTTAATTCTGTTGTACTATTTCAATTGGAATGTTAGTAGTAAAGTCATTGCATCTGGCTTCCATTTTACAGGAGTAAACTGTGTATTTGGGATAAAGACTTCATCCGACTTCTTGTCACGCGGTAAGTCAAATGCATTTGAAATCCCTCCGTAGTACCGGCTTTGAACGAACAACCATCCGACTACAATGCAGTGTAATTAAAATGGTTTAGGATCCTTTGTTGTCACAGTTTAGCGATGTAGGCTTGAGTGTAATAAACAAACATTAAATTTTACCCGAAGAAATCATACTTCTACGGCAATATTATTCATAATGAGGAAAACTGTTGGCTTATTCTAAAATAAATCTACCTGGATTCCAGTGCTCAGTGACTTGGACTGTTTTATGGCATATTATTCTATTGCCGAATATAATACTTTTAAGTAGACCGATCGTTTGAATTATTGTTAACACTATATGTGATAGAAAAAACCAGGTTCCAGCAGAAGAAAAAATCAGGAGGCAGCGCAGACGGTGGATAGGACACAAGTTGAGGAAGCACGCAAATGTGCCACAAGTCAAGCCCTCACTCAAAGTCCTCAAGGCCAAAGAAGAACAAGAGGACCAAGTAACATATAAGCCGAAACTTGGAATCAGACATGAAAAGAATGGATGGTGATAGACAAGAACTGTTAAAGAAAGCTCAGAATGGAGTAGGTTAAGGAATGAAGGTTTCCTTTTCCTAATTCCTAGGGTCGATTCAGCTTCCCTGTTTGCACATCATTCTTATGATGAGAATTTTCAACTGGCAAGTTTTTCCACAGTGTTGTTTTGTTCACTTTGTCAGAAAAGTCAATGACAGTGGATTTTGATAACTAGTAAGAAAATCGCTAGATTTTTCACGGAAATCCTAATGACCATAACAGGCATCGGTAGCTACGAAAACATTCTTTAGTTGATGCCAGCTTTGACCCTCATTGAATAACGATTTATTATTCATGCAACTTAGATGAAAAATATGTTTCCAACTCTACTTGAAGGTTAGATAAATGAGCCTACGAATTTCGTGTAGTTTTTTGAAATGCCTAAAGGATGGGTCACAGTTGTTACTCGGACTACTGGTAATGTTTGTGTTTAAGAGTGAGAATAAACACCGTCGATGAAGTTTTTACGTTCATAGATGTGTTCGTGCCATATATTTTAAACCTTCTGGTCACACATATTTGTCAAATTAATAATGGTCAACCAAATAAAAGTTCGAATAAACATAAAATGTTGGTTATGATTAAGGGATAGCTAAAATTGCTATTGTAGGGTAATTGTGGCATTACTTTAGGCCAGGATAAGACAGAAGTTTAGACAAGTTGTTTTTGTACAAGCAATAAGGGTGTGGATCTGTAATTAGCTAAGTGATCCATAGAACGAATCATTCGTTCTTAAAAGTTTTTAAAACTGTCAGAAAGCAGTATTAATATCAATTGTTTGCTCAGTTACAACTGTGTGCTTTGCTATCGATGAACGTGGTTTTTCACTTTGCCTATTATCATTTATACTGTTCTCACTTACACGCTATTGATTAACCTTGATCCCTTAGTGTTATCTATTGCTCAACTTTTAACCGTAATACTCTTTAAATTTCCTGCTTACTTCGTTAATTACATCTAAGGGTTGTACAACTGCCCTGGCAATATCTCCCCCACTACATTCCAAATGCTTACATCTTGTTTGAAAACCCATACTATTTCTCCATAACTGTTAACTGTATTGGATTGATGCCTAAGCAAAAGTTCATAAGTTGTAACAGCCAGGCAAGTTTGTGAAAGGAAATTGCAGAAATAGTTTCTCAGCAGGATGTGAGACATAGAGCACCAAGTAGAACTCAATAGTTTCATTTTTAAATATTTAATATGAGCCTAGCAACACGAAAGGAGGGAGGGTGCAGTTACTGACCAGCAAACATTATTAATGTGGGCGATGACTTCAAACCACCAATGTTTGTGGAGCAGAACATTTTGATTGCTTTCGGCTCTTTAGACTGATGAGACGACTAATCAGTAACACTGAGGTTGCTCTTACACGCTTGCTACGTCTGAGGTTCATGTTTCCGAAACTATTCTGTCGAGACACCCGCAACATTCTCTTTCAGGCGCTTACAGTATGACTTAGAGGTTGGCATTCAACAATAATAATTAAAAAAAAACAGTTAGAAAGTGAGAACTTTTAATCTTCAATGTTTTCGTTTTACAAACTCTACTCTTTCAACTAAAATTTCGATTTCAACGTACATAAATCCAGCTTCTTAATTCGACTTCTTTTCTATCCACCTGACACTGCACAACTCTCCCTTCTTTTTTGCTGTATTCTCTTATCTGTGGGTCATATTCTTATTTTCCCATAATTTACTTTAATTTAAGTGGTCAGTATGAATTTTATCTTGACTTACTGCTGTATTGACTACTTCAACATGACAGGTTAAGTAGTGCTTTGGTTATATATATACACCTGCCACACTACTGCCTTTTTCTGTCTCTCTTCTCCTTTTCAGAACCCCATTCACGGTGGGAAATCCTTGGCGACTCTAGGGAACATGCACTCTATTTACATGACTGTCTGGATCACAGCTCGTATCAAGCACGTTCCATATAACCTTTCCCAACAAACTCACTACTGATATCGGCAAATCGCCAAAAGAACCTATTGTGCACCTTCCTTATTTGTACTCTACTATTGAAAATGTGGCTGTATTATACTGTTTCTGTCAGTGACATGGTGTAAATATGCTACCAGAAACTGACTCTTATACTTAATTTAACTGCTATAACTTTTACAGTAACTGTGAAAGCATTTGTGATAATTTAATTTAGCCTATAAACTGGAGTGACTCTTGTAACGTAGTTATTTGAGAATAAATATATTAATATTATATATCGCTAAAAATCATTCATTCCCGGCTTTGACAGAAGGAAACCTCTATATTGAACATCCAGAAAAATCACCTCTTAAAACTAAGGTCTAGAGTTAATGTTTCAGAGTTAAACGTCGAGATTTTAGTCTTGTTAGTAAGTTCAAGTGTAGCTAGGAACGTTTTTATAGTGAGATCAGTTTTGTTTGCAACACCTGTATCTACAAATTTTCAAACCGGAACTTCTGCATTCGATAAAATAAGTGATTATTTAGTAACCTCTACTCAGTCGTCATGATCTATGCATATGTTATTCGTTTTAAGAAACCCTGAGAGACATTTTAGGCTAGATACATGGTTGGCTGCACCTGGTTAGTTTAGCTCCAGACTTTCGTCGGTACCAACAGAACTTTTAAAACTAACTTACTGTTTGGGATATGTTTCGTGCACTGAACCACGTCCAGTGAGTTGGCCTGCAGCGAAGCATGTGCAGCAAAAACGTGTTCAAATATGTATGTACTTACGCATGTGAAATTTTTGATATGGGTATAGGTAAATGTACTAATCAATCAGGTTTACTTTTAAGACGGAAATAAGCAGAACAGAAGTTTTCATATTGAATGAGTGACTCAATAGTTTGGTAGCTAAAGCCTACTCTCGTTTTTTGTGCCAAAATCCAGCATTTTGGTTATAGGAAGTCTTCGTTCTCGTCGTGTTTAGCAACTCCGTGGACAGAGATACTACGACTAACCTAGAAAACCTTTCAATATTTAAAATACGATCGGATTGAAAATAACTTCCACATACAGCAACGAAGTAAATACTTATTTGTGGTATAATGTCTCGGTACTAGCAAGATGTATTCGCCTACTTTAAACCTGCTTTCTCATATCACTTTACACACCGAGCCAGCAAAATCATTCCTCTATGAGCCTGATGGTTGCTCAAATTCCTGGATGGGAAAGTTCGTGCAAAAAATTTAAGACATTTTCGGTAAGATACAACCTGGATTTGCTTGAAATTAGCGAAACACATTCGACGAAGGCTGGACAACTGAGACTAGCTTCAGGAGAGCTGTTGTTATACGCCGGCCATGAAGCAGAAAATGTCTCACACACAAAAGAAGTTGCACAAGTGCTGTCAGAACAAGTTCAAAAAGCACCAATAGGATGGGAATCTCATGGAATCAGAATCATGAACTCGTCCTTCAAAATGGAGAGGGCATGAGATGTATCACCATAAGGAATGGGTCTCCGTCGGTACTCTTGATAAAGTCTTCAACAGGGTGTTGTTAAACAGAATGAAGGACTTCATAGACGTCCCACTTAGAGATCAGCAGGCTGGATTTCTTAAGGATCCATCGTGTTGCGACCGATTTGCAACATTACGGATATCGGTGAACAATCAACCGAATGGAACTCATCTCTCTACATCAACTCCATTGACTACGAGAAAGCATTTGATAGTGTGGATAGGACAACACAGTGGATTCTTCTTCGACACTATGATGTGCCTGAGAAGATAATCAATATTCTTACGATGGACCAATTTGCAAAACCAAAGTCAGGATTTTCAGTACAAATGTTAAGACAGTTCTACTATATTTAGCAGAAACTTGGAGAACTACCAAATTCACCATCCTGAAGAAGTGTTGATTAACAGTTGTCTACGCGAAGTACTTCGGATCCGTCGACCTAAAACCATTAGCAACAACCTACTGTGGGAAAGAACAAACTATATTTCAGAGGAGAAAGAAGTCAGGTAGCAGCGGTGGAAATGGATAAGACACATATTGAGGGAAGCACCCAAAAGCATTACAAGACAAACACTCTCTTGGAATACTCAAAGTCAAAGGAGAAGAGGAAGACACAGAAACACATCACGCCGAGAAACAGAGAATGATATGAGATGAATGAAAAAACGTTGTACAGAATTGATAGGGGAAGTGCAGGACAGAGTAGGTTGGAGAACATTGGTCGGTGGCCTATGTTCTATTAGGATTGGCAGGCGTAAGTAAGTAAATGACGTTGTAAGACTGTATAGACTAACGGTGTTATGGCTGAGTGTGCAAAACTTCGTTGTGCTTGCCATGGAGAATGCCATGGAAATTTAGGGTTTGAGAGAGCTTTTATCCATTTCACTTTTTAGATCGAGAATACTTAAATCCATGTAGAAACAGATGTCCTGAATCAAAGGTAATGTATGACTGTTTGTTGTAATATCTTTCAGTAGGTGAAGTGAGCTTACTATTTGGTGCGACAGAATGAGTTACATGGCGCGCGCAATGGTAAGAGGGCGCGAACACGTGACCGGGCTACATAAACTGGGCTGCGTCCAGTAAAAATAATGAGGTTAATATAACTGCTGAAGATTCACAGAACCACTCAACGTATTAAATCATTACAATTTTGATTATCGGCTGAAAACACTGGTTTTGATTGTTTTAATTCACTATATAATAATTCTGTCGTGAAAATCAAAATAATATTGAATGTTGAAACCGGAAACAGTCTTTCTGGGGGCATCCATTTTGAATATTTAGACAGCGACATCCTTTAGACCTCATTTAAACAAGCATCATAAGCATTTGTTGTTTTTGTACTTTTTGGTGTATTCTTAGAATGTATAAAGTGTTTCAGAGATATTTTTGTGTCTATATAGAATCCCCGCCTGATAGAACTTTGTGCGGTGTGATCGCTTTTCTGTCAAGGTAGCGTATCCTTAATAGGCGCGTACTATGAGACTTCCGCTAATTAATCGTGTTGAACTCTTTCTAACTTGAAACATATTCTCCATGTTTTGGCTTTTCGTGACCTTCTTGCACATATAAGGTGTGTAATTCGTATTCTTAGGTTTCATCTGATACGACCAACTCGTTAGTTCTGAGAATACTTTAGGTTCATCCAATCTACTATTTGCGAGCTACTCTTAAATGTTTTCAACAGGTTTCCGTAGGTGTTTTTTTTAGCGCGCTATTATCCAGTGACTCATTTTAAAGTACAAGAAATTATACCTGGCCTAGTTTTAGTTCATAATTTAATTAGTTTGTAGATATAAGATGGGAGATAAGAAATATCCTATAAAGTATTATAATTTCGGACATTTATCTGCATACTCTTTTGTAATTTAGAGTGTATTTTATCTATGCGGACCGATTTATCATCGTGTTCTCTCTGTAACTTCGTACATTATTAGTTTGAACATTATACGATCACCAAAGATTTGGGGAACAGTTAACTCATGATAGATATGACTTATGAACTAATTTTCGGTCATTCGTATGGGCACGAAGCATCACTTTTCGAAAACATTACTGTTCATCATATATTTAAGACGGTTGTAAGCATATATAAAGTCTTGTTTAGTTTATTTTCTGTGTATTTTCTGTTGTATTTTATCCATATAATATTTGGTTTAAACATCAGCATTCAATTATACAACGGTCTGAGTCAAGCTGTGATTTCTTGACTTCCTATATTTCTTTTATAAATCTCTAGTAACAGTCACTTAACTTGTAAAAATATATTACAATAAACTACATGCATCTGAATTGTTTGAATCTACTGTAGGTAGTCAAGTCTCTTGAAGATAAAGTAATTAAGACTTCATTGCATATATTTTCAAACTTTCCGTCTTTCGTACATGTCAATGATGGCATTAATGAGGGATCTCAAAATACTTTTTAGTCTCAAAGAAATTCGAACTGCCACATAAGGGTCTTCAGTTTATTTTCATCGTTATTCTTCATCTTGTTCCATGTTATAAAGTTGTACTTTTTCCACCTTTATTTGGTTAATGGGTTATCTAAGTACGTATTCTCTTCATATCTACTGACAATAAATTAATATCTCTAGTTTCAGTATATTCATTAAGTCCTAAACACAACTGACAGTTCCGTGTCTTTATCTATTTCTTATTTCATTGTAGTATGACCTCAAACGACTCACGACGACCAATACTTCCAAAAACACATCTGACTCTACCTGTTGTTAGTCGCAACAAGTCTACTCCAGAAGTTGATTCGGTAATTTGATTTTCAATTAAACTTTATACTATATAGTGGTTAACTATTCATAACGTAGTAAAAGTCAAATAGCATTTGAGTAATTCACCCTTGATTTAATTCTTTAAGAGTTTTGGTTGGTTGAAA
Source organism: Schistosoma turkestanicum (assembly GCA_944470395.2). Classification (NCBI taxonomy): domain Eukaryota; kingdom Metazoa; phylum Platyhelminthes; class Trematoda; order Strigeidida; family Schistosomatidae; genus Schistosoma; species Schistosoma turkestanicum. The sequence goes on from OX103979.1 coordinate 56,660,412, forward strand.
TCTCGAATTTAACTCGCGTTTTCAAGACACGTTATGAGAATCTAACAATACTTGTATGTGCATAGTAATAGATATTTGGATGTGGCGCTTTTACTGTAAAATGAATTGTGGAACAAACGCTAAATGTCTTGGATACTATCTGTTGTTAACTATCTTAGTTTATCAGATTAAATTAGTTTGCTGTTCCTGTGTGGATTTTCACTTCAATTTATGGGTTTCACTAGATCGGTACAAAATTTATCGTGAAGCTCCAATTTTTTAAACGAATAATTTACAAGTTACCCTAACTAGATTTAGTCTGTTTGTAGTAAAATGGAGCTATATATTCATTTAAGGTTTGTACATTTATGGGATTCACTATATTTGTTGGTGGATCTGTCATACATTTCAAACACCTAGTGATTGTTTTTGTTGTTAAGTTTTTGTATCGATCACAAAACCCTAAGATTATTAGCCTTTAGTCGTAATTCAACTTCATTGATTACGAAGCTAAGCAAATGTTGAAATCATTTTTCCGACGCTCAACTAGGTCAAATGCAATAGATTAGTGCAAGCGTTTTTAGTCAGTAGTTTCTTTGACTAGCTAGTTCTCTATCAAGACTCTTATCACTGAATAAGGAGAGTCTCAGAACTTTTTGATCACTAGAGTCAATTATTTATGCTTCAAGTATTATACGATTGTGATCTAAAATGTTCATTAATAATGACAATATGATGTATCAAACCTTTTTGCTTAAAATTAACGAGCACGTGCTAATATAATCACTCAATCCCATTAAAAATGTATGGATTCACTTAATGCCACAAAGGATAGAAAATTTGTTGACTACGAATACTGAGTTTTAAGCTACTCGAATATTTTTACTGTGAACAGTGCATTGTTTCCGGAACTCAGTCGACCAGCTAAAACGTAGAACTTCGTACGTACGTACGTACGTTGAGCCTATTACAAAACCCGCTTATGAATATTTTATAATGACTTTGTACCACAAATTGTTGTCTAATAATTAATAGTTTTGGATTTCTTAACTTGTGGTCAGGTTCTAAGATTACTAACAAAGAGATAGCCCTCTACTTTCTAGACAACCAAACAATATCAATAATTTACACCTTTTCATTATAATCTGTAAAAACTACTGCTTAAGATTGTAAAGGCTTTTTGCAGTAATTGTTCTACGTCTTAAAAAATATAAAAGTACCTCATTATGTGGAAGGATTGTTCATTTTAAATGATCACTTACTGACGAAGTATAGATTTATGAGTGACCAGAAACTAGCCAAAAGCTTGATAATAGTTCTCTTAAATGTTCTAGTACTTGTACAGTTATTAAGTTGATGTTACCCCAACAGTACCACCGATCTTTACACTGTGTTTGATGTTGTTTGCATTTTTCCCGACCGTAGCTGCTTACTTGACGTGGTGGTCGGGCTTGCATATCGTGATAACCCAACCGAGCTATATTGACCGAAACTTATATTTCTCTAGCCCTTACCATGAAAGGGCAGATCGATTGGAGGACGGTGAGATTAAAAGTAGCAACTCATGGTCTGAGGGCCCAGTCGTACTGCTGACTGTAGAGGGGTGTGACGGCAGTAAGGTGTTTCCCTCGAACGATCACTATCTGGGGCGAGGCTGCCTTCTCACAAGGAAGGAAAGGGTTAAAAAAGGTTGACTATAGAAATGTCACACAGCTTACCTCATGGATTTCTGTCTCCGGCGGTAAGGTCTTTTAAACAAGAGCGGAGCTAACACTAAGAACTTCCCATGAAAAGGCCGTGCGTGACCGACCTGAAACAGTCATTCCTTGGGCTCTGGGATCACGTTCCCAGGTCGCTCAGACCAATGCTAACCCGATTTCCTTTTCAGGTTCCTCAGGAAACAACCTTCGACGGTGTGGGCAGCCGAGAAGTGACAACCTCCCTCATAGCCGTAAAAGCACACAATACCAAATCGGTCACAATCAGAGGACATGTGTTACGTATGCCCAACCACCTATTGACTCGTCGAGCTATGGTTTGCGGTGTAGGAGTGGGTTGGAAGAAATCTAGGGTTGGCCAAACCAAAACATGGTGCAAATCCATGAAATCACTGACAATGGGACTGGGTCATACTGGTAAATCTAGGCTACGTGTTTGGGGTCCGCGAGACGATAGTTACCGGTCGTTAGAGACCTTGAGTGACATGACTCAGAATCGTTTGGAATGGCGCAGGTGCATCCACTCTTTGTGTTCTCTCAAATTCTAATCTTCAGAATTCCGCATCATCTCTATCTTTCTCTTTCTAATTTTATTTCACTAGAATCTACTTGAATAATATCTTCGAACTCTTATCTGTTCGATTACTGCTAATACTTCATGTGGGATTCGAAGTGACAATTGCGTCTCTGTGCTAATGCGGTACGGCAACCTGAACTTATGTACTTACGTACAAGGTTCTGCGTTGTAACTGATTGACTGTTTGCATTCGATTGTGCAAAGAATAAAAGTATTACAGACATTGTCTCTACATTTACTCATTGAATCTGATTTCTACACTGATGATTCCGTGAATATTTTTGTATGGTTTAAAGTTGTAAATTCTATCAGGATGAATTCAAAATTTTAATGTCACTCTGTATTTGTATTAGCATAAAACATATATTTTATGTCTTAAAAAACATCTTGTACTTTCTTTTAAGACGCCATTAACAAATACGCCTTTGACTTCATCGTCATCAATATCTTCATTTAGAACAATTGCTCCAAAATCAATTCAGAATCACTCAGTAATTGTCACTCCTGAAGTGGTCAAGCCATATGAGTTTAATCGGAAGGATGTTGTTCACTATTGTGATATTGAACTAGGTAGTCAGGATTCCAACCCTCTTAAAAACTATTCTGCAATATATGCCTACAGTGTTGTCCACCGTAGTCACTTGAGATTCCCTCACCAACGAGTTCTTTTACCGTCTCACACAATTCCTCGAACTCCTATAAATGCGGATACACTTCCATCTGGACCATCTACTTCTGGTTTCAATGTTAATGAAAAGGGAAGTCTACGTCCAACAGTTAAATTTCTACTTCGCATAGGTAAGTTGCATTTTAAGAACTTTTCATGGAGTTGATTTGTGACACTATCTAACTTTTTAACTGTGTTTAATCCCATAAGTGAATTAACACAAGTCGATAATTAGATACAAGTTCAGGTAATAAAAATTGATCTTGTTTGCTAAATGTTCTACATATAAATAAATTTAAGTGACATAGGCGTAGAGACTGTAATACAATAATTTCCATTCCTGTTCATTTTTGTCGTAGACATGCTTTTAGAGTTAACATTATCCTCGTCTGACTTTTCAGGGGTAGACCTGCCACGAGACACGCTTGTTGACTCACAATATGCCAATGAAATAGTTTTATTCAGTGAAGACGCTGACAAATTGCAGAGTCTTCTGACTGCCCCAAGCAACAATGCCAGCATGTTCGTAGTGCAATTCTCCCCCTCGAAATGCAAAATGTTGCTTCAAGATTGGGTTTCATCGGCACCTGAACTAGTGATAGGGAGTGAAACAGTTGAGTGTGTTGACTGCCTCACTCATCTCAGGAGTCTCATCAGTGCTGATGGCCTGGTGACTGACGAAATTTCAGCGCGGTTACGGGAGACTCGATTGACTTTTACCAACTTGCGTCGCTTGTGGCGTAGGCGAGATATCTGTTTGCTAACCAAAAGATGAGTGTACTGTTGAGCAGTTCGCTCTGTTCTCCCATATGGATGCGAACACATGGCCGGTAAGAGTTGAGAATATTCGTACGTTATTAGTATTTGATTATAGGTGTCTCCGAAGCATAGCTCGTATATCCTGTGACAATCGAGTAAGCGATGCTATAGTTAGGAAATGAGTACTAGGTAGGGATGGCAGATCGATTGATAAAGTACCGAATCTTCGTCAGTTGAGGTGGTTGGGACATGTGTTACGGAGGCGGAACCACCGACTGCTTCGACGAGCTATGTTTAGTGGTGTAGGAGTGGGTTGGAAGAAATCTAGGGTTGGCCAAACCAAAACATGGTGCAAATCCATGAAATCACTGACAAGGGGACTGGGTCATACTGGTAAATCTAGGCTACGTGTTTGGGGTCCGCGAGACGATAGTTACCGGTCGTTAGAGACCTTGAGTGACATGACTCAGAATCGTTTGGAATGGCGCAGGTGCATCCACTCTTTGTGTTCTCTCAAATTCTAATCTTCAGAATTCCTCATCATCTCTATCTTTCTCTTTCTAAAGTTATCTCACTGACTTATACTTCTTGAGTAATATCTTCGAACCATAATCTTCTGAATTACCGCAAGTACGTCTACTATCTCTTCCACTATGGGATTTGAATCGACAATTGTGTCTTTGTGCTAATGTGGTATGACAACGTGAACTTATGTACTTACGTGCGAGGTTCTACATTGTAACTGACTGACTGAGTACAATAATTTGGATTAGTTCACTTAGGATACTGATTATTAGTTCCAATAATTTTGTGTTAATGGCATACTTTTTCTTTGCTTTCTGTTTTATCACAATGAGTCCACTGTATTTTATTACAAGAATCTGATCACAATACTTCGTCCCGAACTTGATAATGATCAAAACTGCTCTGGCGATAATTATTTTAACTTTTTTATTTGACTTGTATGTTTATTTTATCATATTTCCACATCGTTATTTGCATTGATTGCTGTATGGCCATGATTAGTAAGTAGTAGTATTTGCTACTTTTTATTGCTAAAATGATATTAGAATTTTATGGTACTTCTTAAGACATATGCAGCCTATTTTTCGTACAAGACTTGCGTCGATGGTTGACAGTCCTTAGCCTACTTTTACAATATATTTGAATAGGGCCAAATTTACCACATCGGAAGCAAACCCCCTTTTTTAAAACGTTGAAAATTAGTGGAGTGTGACTCACCACCTCTCCAACAATCCAACGTGGATTGGATTTGACTTATATTTTGTTGACAGGATGTACCTTTGTTTTCGTTAAAAGAATTCCACAAAGCATGGATTTCTGCGTGTCATTCAGTCAGTCAGCTACAACGTAGAACTTCATGTGCCACTTGAAGTAAATGTTAATCACTACTCTCTACGAGGTTTGTATCATGTCTTAAGTTGACCATTCCTTGATATTCCTCTGATACCGACTGATTACTAAAATTAGGATTTGCTTCAATTCTTGCCAAAACCCGTGCTCTAATGTTAGCATCTGCGAGAGACCGTAACCGGCATACAAAAATGAGACTGGTTTAGTGACATGTCATGTAGACGGAACCGCTCACATTCACCGTTCAGGTTGCTGGCGTACGTTATGTAGTCGTCCTGTGATTTTAAAAAAAAGCTGCAAATATTGGTATCTAGTATGAAAAATCGGTTATCGTTCTCCAAATATTATTTTCAGGGACTTTACTGTTTCCAGTAATGTTAGGTCGGTTGGCCTCTTTGTTAAAAAAACAATTCAGGGCATTTTGTTGTTGCAGTAATAATGTCAGACCATCCATTTTCGTTATATAAAAATCCATTTTAACCAGATAAATGAGCGTAGGTTCGTTTTAACCACCATCACCACTTATAACACTCTGTTCCTCTCCAGTCAGTCAGTCTCTGTGCTAATAATGTGGTATGGCAACATGAACTTATGTACATACGTACGAAGTTCTACGTTGCAACTGACTGACTGACTGACTCAGTCAGTCAGTCAGTTGCAACGTAGAACTTCGTACGTAAGTACATCAGTTCATGTCTGTTTCTCTCCAGAGAAATCAAAATCAATGTGAAGTCATTTTAAATTATTTATACTATTTACTTACTAGACATTAGTGTATTTTGATGGTCATTCCTAAGGAAGTCACTATTTGATATTTGCCGAAAATACGCAAGTTTTTGATATTTTTTGTCCAATTGATTATATTTTACTCATTCTCAGGTACATCGCTTGTGCGTTCACAATATGAGTCAGCGGTTGGTCAAGAAGTAAGTTCTCGTCAGTCATTTCTGGGTAGTCGACGTAAACGCAGACGTGTTGATGAGGAACCAACTCGTCCATATGCAGGCAAAATCAATATAGAAACTGTCAACGTTTCTCATTTAGAATGGAAACCAAAAATGCATCATCCTTGTTGGGAGAAAGTATGGAATTATTGTCATCAGTCTCGTTGTCCCTATATTCCTACATCTGCTTTACAATTATTACGACATCTAGAACAAGGTCACCAGAAACTAGTTAATATTGATTCGATGGCGGTACCTCAAAAAACACTACCTGACAAAGTAGATCGTAATGATTGTATGCTAAATCCATCAGAATTATTGGCCAATAAACTGATAAGCCGATTCTATGTCCCACTCACTGTAAATTTCTCCAATTCCTCTTCAAATGAATCACCATATACATGTTTTATCTGTGGACAAGTGAATAGGTCTCAGCGTTTGATGGACTATCATCTCCAACGGTTAGTACATTTTTTTACAATTGCTCCATTACACTATTTCTGTCATGTAGTAGTAGTACCAGTGATGGTATACTGGATATTTATTCATGTTAGTTTATTTCAATTTTAGATTTTTACGTTACTTTGATATACTGAAGGAATTCATTTAATCTCCCTCTTGGGTATAAACGTTTATGAACAGAGTTACCTGTACATTATATACGCTGAATTACTATAAAGATACATTGATTTTATGAATAAAGTAGTGTTACAAATCTTAAGATTAAAATAGATTATACCTTGCACAAGGTTTAATTCAGCTTAAATGTTGTTGAAATATAAGTGTATCCAAGTGATAAGTTTCAAGTAGAACGAAACATTTTTTCATCAATTACTATTTGTTACCCAGTAATTAGATAGTTTGCATCAATAAACATAACTTAAACCGACAGTCAATAACTTGCCATGTTTTGGTTTAGCTGTCCCTAATTTTCAGCTCACTCCTACACCAAATAATGTCGCCCACCTAGATTAGCTTTAGTTAAGGATACACAACCTATACGCAACATTATTCACTTGGTTGTTTCATGATACTTGAGCGATACTTCAAAGACACCTGTTATCAGTCAACACATGCCTTCTCACCTACTCCACAAGTGTCAGGACTTCGTCAGACATCAGTCCACTAGGACTAATGTAACTCTTAAGATATATATATATATATATATATATATATATATATATTAATATATATATATATATATATATAGCAGTTTCATTCTAAGCACTTTTATTTGAAGACATTGATGATAATAGGTTACTGCAATAGTCCATGTAATCGAAAAAGTTATATGGTTCATCCTGATGAGTACTGATTTCAGATGGTGCGATTTCATCTCTAACCAGGTGGTTAATATTAATTATCAGCGCTTTTGGTAAGAGTACGTCTATCCTAAAGGTCACTTATTGAGCTGAAGAATTAGCGTGCAGTATAGTATATGTTAAGGCAATATGAAACGAAAGGTGCTGACGACGACCCATTAAGCATATATAATATACTTACATTTAATGTCAAAGCAATCTACAACCATTGATAAGAAAATGTCGGTGAGATTTAAGACTATCTGAAAATTAAAACTGAAAGTCGTCGGAATAAAATTTTCGATGTTATCAGATTTCTTCTCATTTAAGCCGGAAAGCATTTCAATTCATTACCGTATATCTTTAAGTGTACTTATAGCGTTTATTAATTTATTAAATGCAATAAACTTCATACTAAATAACAGAAAATAATTCTAACTATTAAAATGATTATTTTACCTATATAAAAATAATTATAATTTGCAGTTTACATTCAGAATTAACTCCTGGGCGCATAGAAAAACCGTCAGTTATTTTATGCTCAATCTGTGGCTCACCTACACAGGCTAATTTAATTAGAAATTCGTCGCATCATGCACATACTGATATTTCAATACATGTTTCGTGTAAAAGTAATCCGTCAATACACAATAATGCTCCATGGTCAGGATGTGATGCTCATGCATTAGCTTGTCTTATGCTTTATCCTACTATGTATGCTCGATTCGGTCTACCTATTCATGTTGCCCGTTTTCTCTATACATTAATTCAACGTATGTTAATGGCTCGAATAAATGAATTTGGTGGTTGGAGTGTTCAAACTTATGCTTTAAGATGTTGTGCAGCAATATCAGTTATATATGGTGAACTTGTTGACGCAAACCTGATTCAATCAAAAATACGAATTTTAGAATGTAGTAACGGTTTAAAATCTGTTTTCTCAAATGCTTCGATTCCTTTGTAAGTTTTTATTGAGTATATTTTTAAAATTGTTTATTATATTCCTGTACTTTGATTTAATATAGTTTTATAATTCTCCTGTATTACTGTTGAGTTGAAATTTTGGAAATATATAATTTATAGGTGTAGGGAAATTTGTTGAAATCATAAAGTCTTCGCGTTCTATTCTAGTATGTGACTCTTTAACAGTATACATCCACTAACCTATATCCAGGGTCTATTGAATGATATGCAATCGGTGTTTAGATTTTTAATAACTATAAGAAGTTGCTGTATTCTTTTTTTAAAAAAACGAGAGGATATATTAAGATGTAAAATTTTTTGAGTTGGACAAAAAGGTAAATGAACATGGTAGCGCAAGGTACGGATGGAAAAAATAGTTTGGTCAAATAGCCGTAAAGGATAAAAATTACTTGTCGAATATACAAAAAACACAAATCATGCAGCTCAAAGTCATGTACGCGGATCTGTGTTTAGTTGTTGAGTTCAGAAATTGACTGGTTGCTAACAGAAAATCTATTAAGAAATAAAGACTACTCATGAGTAACATAAATGAAATTCCATAAATGCATTTTTTTCTAAATGTCTGTCCTAGGTCTTATCGCCTATCTAATTTTTTCACGATATTCACATTCCCCAATTTGGAAATATTCGTGTAAACATCAACAGGAAGTGTTGGATTTTCATCAATATTGCCTTCGTTTATCGACAACACATAGTAACTGAAATCCATACTGGTCATTGTCATGTCATTAAAGCTTCCTCTCAGCGATCGCTTTCTTGTTGTCAGATGCTGTAGTCTAATTAATATTACTCTATGTTGCGTTTGGTTTTAAGGATTGAATAGTTTAAAACGTTGGGATAGTAATAATTATAGTGTTAGTATTATTGCAGATAACATTCTGATCGTCATTTCAAGAGCTAGGAATGTTTGATTTAACTGATCTTCATTCATGCGTAATTTGTTAGTAGATAATCTATCGATTATTGCAGTGCATTTATTGCCTGCTCTTTTCTCTAGACAATGAATACTCTTGCCGTAAGATCAACTACTTTTTTTGCTGCATGTACTATCTTGTGTATAAGCTTCTGTTGTCTTGTGGTTTGTAAGATATTGGAGTATTTCCTACAGATGTTCTTAATTCTTCCTGGACTTCTATGTTGCAATATCTGGTCACGAATACGACTATATTTTAGTCTGTTATATAGCGTTGTTATTTGTTTGATTATATGGCTGTAGGTCGGGGTCATAGCTGTTGAAGATAGAAAATTTGAACAGACAATATTTATATGATGACCAATGTTTTTTATTCGTTATTCATGTTTGATGAAATCTCTGAATATTTTGTGTGAAAGTAAAGCATAGAGTTAAAGCTTTAGTTGAAAGAGAGAAATCATTTAATATGGTTGTGATATACGCGAATTAAGATAATTACTTTGAACTCTGCGTCAGTCCCAACTTGAATTGGTATTCTGAATACTAGTATATTGTCTTAGTTTGGTGATAAACAAGTTTTTATTCTTGTTTTATGTCCAAGGTTCTCATATTATCTTTAGAGTTGTTTGTTAGCCTCATTCCAATGTATAATTAAACTCATAACTTCGCCATTACCACTATAGTTGTAGTGCCTCCACATTTATTTGCATCCGCTTACATTTAATTTGCTTAAGCCCTTTCGGTTAATTTCTTTAACCAAGCCATTCGCTTAGCTTTTATAATTGTATGGTTTGTATGAACTGGCATGACTGAGTATCGCTTAACGCCTACGCGCATATGCACCCTATTCGCTTTAATATTAATCTCTTAAATACCACGATGACTCAGACATTTTCCTTTGTATATATATGAACATTTTAATCTTATTAATTCAGTCGCCCATTCGCATATTCGCTCGCTAGTGTGTCTGCCTGGTCTGTCTGTGGTCTGCTATCCTTATTTGTGGTGTGCCACAATAAACGTATACGATACTTCGAATTCATCTTCTGATTTATTAACCGTCAGACGTCATTTAGTAACGGTAATCTGAACGAGCTTATTACGAAACTTAAGAACACCTCGAAATCGGCACACTACAAATTGGATTAATTTGCTGATATCGACGACAGACCAAAAACTACGACCACGAATCGAACGCGTCCGCAATATTACTGACAATCACTATTTCGATACGAATTACTATTTTGGACTAAATTAACACTGTGGATTATTATCAGCGTCATATCCTTATTTCACGACAGTTATTTCATAAACATTATTTGACATATTTTGACATTATTAACAATTATGAATTACGTCATTATACATAAAACTTTACTGCTGCACTTTAGTAAGTCTGTTCCGTGTTATATCCGTTTTATTAATTGTTGTTAACATTATTATCGTCTATCTAATTTCCTCCCCTTATTTTCGTTAATTTATTTGCTTACTATAAATTGTACCTTAACATGTCTTCAGTTAACGAAACAAGTCTGCCACAAGTGGCGTCCGTGAGGTCCCTTAATATTGCTATTCCTCCGTTTAGTGTTGCCGACCCACAACTTTGGTTTATTAGACTTGAAAGTTACTTCTCATTTAACCGTATTTGCTTACAACGCGACAAATTCGGCCATGCATGTGCATTGCTTCCGGACGAAGTAGCAGACGCGGTACGCGACGTTCTCGCCAAACCAGACACAGAAGCTCCGTACGACGTATTGAAAGCGGCTGTGGTAAAGGCCGTCTCGCTAAGCGACCAACAGGCTCTAGACCGACTTCTCAACCAAGTCGAACTAGGTGATAGGACTCCTTCACAGCTAAAAAATTATATGAGAAGCATAATCGGAGACAGGAAAATAGATAGTAGTATCTGCTATCAGCTGTGGCTCCGGCGACTTCCCCAAAATATTCAGCAGATCCTTGCATTCGGAGATGCTGATGTCGACATAGATCATATAGCAGAGATAGCCGATAGAATTCAGGAAAGATTCAGAATACCGAGCCCACAAATACAACACACCTCGGCTGATTCCGAAATCGAAGAGTTACGAAAAGAGATTAACAATTTATCTCAAAAGCTTTCCGGGCTGTATCCGAACGAGAGACCGAAAAGACGATCGCGAAGTAGGTCACATGATAAATATCGATCACGCTCACGGAGACTCACAGGACCTACAATATGCTGGTATCACCAGACTTATGGCAACCAAGCCAGAAAGTGCAGACCGCCATGCGGTTTCAAAATAGTTCAACAGGGAGACGGTCCCGCCGGTTGCCGGTAACGGCTGCAACAGCTGGCGTAGCTCCCAAAAACAGTCGTCTATTTTACATCCAGGACAAAAAAACTGGTGCTCAGTTCTTAGTCGACACAGGAGCCGAAATAAGTGTTGTACCGCCCGTTAGTAATGAACGACGAAATGTCAATACGGCGCTTACTTTGAAAGCAGCAAACAAATCTGACATAAAAACATACGGAAAGCGAAAAATAACTTTAGATTTCGGTCGAGAAATTTCGCTTCGATGGGAGTTTGTTATCGCAGATGTATCGGTACCTATCAGTCAGTCAGTCAGTTGCAACGTAGAACTTCGTACGTAAGTACATCAGTTCATGTCGCCATACCACATCAGCACAGAGATATAATTGTCAATTCAAATCCAATAGTAAAAGAGGTAGTAAAGGTATTAGAAGTAATCGGAGGGGTTAGAATTAGAAGATATTATTCACGAAGTATGATTCAATGAGATAAGTTTAGAAAGTAAAAGCTAGAGGTGTTGAAGAATCCAGAAGATTAGGATTTGAGAGAACACAAAGAATAAATGCACTGGCGCCATTGCGAACGATTTTGAGCCATGTGATTCAAGGTCTCTAGCCATCGATTATTATCATCTCGCGGACCCCAACCAGGTAGTCGACAATTACCGACATGGCTAAGTCCACTCGTCAATGACTTCATGGATTTCTGCCATGTTTTGGTCTGGCCGCCCCTACCTTTCTTCCAACCTACTCCTACACTACAAAACAAAGCTCGACGAGGCAGTCGGTGGTTGGGCATACGCAACACGTGTCCCAACCACCTCAACTGATGAAGTTTCACCACTTCATCAATTGATCTGCCATTCTTACCTAGTACCCGTTTCCTAATAACAGCGTTGCTCACTCGGGTGTCCCACGATATACGAGCAATGCTTCGAAGACATCTATGATCGAAAACCAATAACCGACGAGTATCTTCTACTCTCATTGGCCATGTTTCACAGCCATAAAGTAAGACGGAGCGAACCACTGCGCAGTACACTCGTCCTTTAGTCAGCAAACGGATATCTCGCCTACGCCATAAGTGACGCAGGTTGGCAAAAGCCAATCAAGCCTTCTGTATCCGTGCTGAGGTTTCGTCAGTCACCAGGCCATCGGCAATGATGAGACTCCCAAGATAAGTGAAGCGGTCTACACGTTTGACCACTTCACTCCCTATCACTAGTTCAGGTGCCGACGAAACCCAATCTTGAAGCAACATTTTGCATTTCGAGGGGGAAAACCGCATCCCGAACATGCTTGCATTGTTACTTAGGGTAGTCAGAAGACTCTGCATTTTGTCAGCGTCTTCACCAAGTAGGACTATGTTATCGGCATATTCTAAGTCAATAAGCGAGCCACCTGGTAAAAGGTCTACTCCAGAAAATTCAGACGAGGATAAGGTTATTTCTAGGAACATGTCTATGATAAAATTAAACAAGGATGGGGAGAGTGGACATCCCTGACGGACACCACTTGATGTAGAGAATTCCGGTGACAGTTCGCCATAAGCTCTCACTCCACCTGTAGTGTTCGAGTAGAGAGCTTGTATGAGGTTAATGTACTTCTTTGGTACACCTTTCAATGACAGACACTGCCACAGAACCTCACGATCCACAGAGTCAAATGCCGCCTTAATGTCCAGGAAAACAACTATTGTACGACGCCTAAATGTGTGTTTGTGTTCCAGGAACTATTGTAGTGTGCATTTGTCGTCTATAAATCCATCTTCAGGCCGAAAACCAGCCTGGTTTTCTCGAGTCTGCTCTTCACGAGCTTTCGTTAAGCGTTGAAGTATTATTGAGGCCAATATTTTAGATACTATATTAGTTAGACTTATTCCCCTGTGATTGTCACAAGAAGACTTCTGTCCTTTCTTATAGATTGTGACAATCAGTGATTGAGACCAGTCGGATGGGATTACGTCCAGTTCCCAGATTCTACCTAAGATCTCAGTCAACCTAGCTGCTAAAACTGGACTACCATCCTTAAATATCCCAGGGGTCAGTCTATCAGGACCTGCAGCTCGTCCTCGTTTCAGATTTCCTAACGCTTTCTCAACGTCATTAAGACTAGGGAGACTTAGGTCGATTTGCCATTCAGGATGACTGGAGATTGTAGGTAACCGAAGAGTGGCTCGTGGCCAGTTGAACTGATCCCTTAAGTGTTCTGCCCATCGATCCAGTCTCCTGGATTGAGAATAAATAATAGTCCCGTCATTTTCTGAGATAGTCTCACTTACACTAGGATTCCTAATACCAGTTTCCTTGATAAGTCGGAAAAGTTGTCTAGTGTTGCCTATCGCCGCTGCCTTTTCCATCGCTTTTGCTTTCGCCACCCACCACTGTTCGCGATCGTTACGTAGGCTTTTTCTAAGTCTGCGCCTAAGTTGACTTCGTTCTTCATCATGTTCAGAGCCAGGTGGGATGAGTTTTTGGGCATCCATCAGATCGGTGGATGCTACTGAGTTCCACGGTTTCATTCTAGCCTTATGGTCAACCTTACTAACAGATCTCACTGCTGTTTCCACAGCCTTTTTGATATCATTCCATCCTGCTTCCGGATGGGAATCGCTTAAATGGTCGCCTAACTGTCTTTCTAGTTGTTCCTGAAATATATTTTTCGCCTTATTATCATTAAGTAAAACCCTAAGAGGCTTTCTTACGGTGTCTTTCCTACGCCCAGTAAGCTTCAAACAAATACGCGCTCGCACTAGGGCATGATCTGAATCTAGGCATGTGCTCCAGAACGAGCGACAGTCCTCTATCGAACCCCTCCATCGGTGGCTGATGGCGATGTGATCTAATTGAGTCCAACGTTGAGAGGACTTCGGGGGTCGCCAGGTCAACAGATGCTTTTCCTTATGCCTAAAGTTGGTGTTCGCTAAGAATAGGCGGTTATCTGAGCATATTTGCAACAGACGGTCACCATTGTCTGTTCTCTGAGCCGGGACACCATAACATCCACCTAGGTGTCTCTCCTGCTCACTTAGTCTACCTACTTGAGCATTAAAGTCACCAGCCATTATTACTATATCAGAGCGCCTAGCTTTTTGGAGGAGGTCCGAAAGCTTTCTGTAAATCTCATCCTTAACCTCGTCTGAACTGCATTCAGTGGTAGCATAGGCAGATACGACGAAGAGGCAACGGCGATTGTCCCTATCTTTCCGAGTCCTTACTGTCCCGTTTAGTCGGACAGCGCACAAACGACTATCTATTGGGATCCAGTCAAGGAGAGATTGTTCTGCCCTACGACTCAATGCTATGCCTACGCCAGCAAGACCCGTGGAAGCAGCATCAGGGCTACCGGACACACGAAGAGTAAATCGAGCTGCTTCTTTATTTTGACATGGTGTGGTCAAGTGTATGACGTGACTCGGATCCTGTATGCGCGTTTCCGAGACGCAGCATACATCGATGGCACGAGATTCTAAGGTCCTAGCTAAGGAAGCCTGTTGCCCTATTTGACACAATGTCCGTACATTAAATGCTCCAACATGTAGTCTAAAGCGAGGTTTAAGGAGACCAGGAACGACGTTTCGTGATCTCGCTTCGTCTGCATTAGCGGTGCAGTGAGAAAAGGGAGTGTGAGTAGAGTTAGTCGTAGAGATAAGAGAGACATTAGGGGGTGTAGGTAGGATTTGATTTTGACCAATTTGGTCTCGCGTGCTGTTATGGGTATGAGGGCGTTTGTCACTTCCCGGCTGCCCACACCGTGGAAGGTTGTTTCTTGAGGAACCTGAAAAGGAAGATAGATTAGTGTTGGTCTTAGAGACCTGTGAGCGTGACCGCAGAGCCCAAGGGACAACTGCTTGAGGCCGGTCACGCACGGCCTTTTTATGAAATGTTTTTTGAGGATTAGCTCCGTTCTTAAAGGCCCTTAGTGAGTACCTTTACCCAAGGAGATGGAAATCCGTGGGTTAGGGGAGGTGTGACATTTTTAGGGCCGACCTTTTCTAACCCTTCCTTCCTTGTGAGAAGGCAGCATCGCTGCAGATGCTGGTTGTCCGAGGGAAACACCTTACTGCTGTCACACCCCTCCATCACAGTCAGCAGTACGACTTCACCCTCAGACCTTGGGTAGCTGCTTTTAGTCTCATCGTTCTCCAATCGACCTGCCTGGCATGGTAGGACCTGCAGGAACATATATTGCAGCCAGTATAGCTCGGTTGGGTCATCACGATAGCCAAGCCCGACCACCACGTCAAGTTAGCAGCTACGGTAGGGATCGGTACCTATAATCGGCATTGATTTCTTAAAGAATTTAGACTTATTAGTAGATTCGCGACGAAACCAGCTCTTGAACACAGACCGTATGGTAGTGATAAGAGGAATAATCACTGACCACGAATCTATGAATTTAGTAGTGTCAGGAGACAAAAACGATCCATATAAATCACTACTAAACGAATACGCTGACCTGACAAAAGTGTCGTACGATAACACTGATCTCAAACATACAGTGCAACATTATATTGTAACGAAAGGTGCACCTAGTAATGCGAGACAACGACGACGCTTGGACCCGGAAAGGTTAAACGTTGCGAAACAAGAATTCGACAAAATGATGAAACTTGGTATAGTACGGCCCATGGGCATCTCCGTTACACATGTTACTAAAAAACAACGGAGAGTACAGACCATGTGGAGATTACAGAGCACTCAATAAACAAACTGTGGCAGATAGATATCCAGTGCCACATATCCACGACATGACTAACAACATGGAAGGTGTCACTATCTTTTCGAAAATTGACCTTGTTAGGGCTTGTTACCATATTCCCGTTGCGCATGAGGATATACCGAAAACGGCTGTAATCACTCCATTCGGATTATTCGAATTTTTGCGAATGCCATTCGGATTAACTAATGCCGCTCAAACCTTCCAGAGATTCGTCGACCAGGTCTTTAGAGGTTTGTCAGGTGTATATGTATACATCGACGACATGCTTGTAGCTAGTGCTACACCGGAACAACATCTAAAACAACTAAGACAGTTGTTCAATAAACTTCAGGAACACGGTATCGCCATCAACGTTAAGAAATGTGAATTTGGTAAGAAATCACTGCAATTTCTAGGACACATAATAATTTCTCAAGGTACCACACCAGTCCTATCAGAAGTTGCAGCTATTCGTGACTATCCGTTGCCCGAAACAAATAAGAAATTACGTCGATTTCTCGGACTAATTAACTACTATAGACGATTCATTGCGACCTGCGCGGCAATATTGCAACCGTTAACAGACGCTTTGCGTGGACGTGCCCGGACATTTCACTTGTCACCAGACGCCATACAGGCATTCGAGAACGCTAAACGCGTGCTAAATGAAAAGACTGTATTGGTACGACGAAAAAACGAAGCTCCATTAGCCGTCATGACTGACGCGTCGAACATCGCTATTGGAGCCGTGTTACAGCAGTTAGTAAACGACACATGGGAACCGATTTCATTCTTTTCTAAAAGATTAAGTCCCACGCAAACGAGATACAGCACGTTCGGAAGAGAACTGTTAGCAATTTATTTGGCAATAAAGCACTTTCGACATATGCTTGAGGGTAACATTTTCACAGTGTACACAGATCATAAACCCCTCACGAAAGCATTAGACGCCAAGCACGACAACTATTCGCTGAAGGAAATTCGACAATTGGAGTTTATTTCCAAATTTACGTCTAGCATTCAATATAATAGAGGTCATGACAACGAAGTAGCAGATGCAGTTTCAAGAACGATGATTAATTCCCTCATCCAACCTGACATTGATTATCATAAACTTGCCGCATTGTTATCATAAACTTGCCGCATTGCAAAATATGGACGTAGAGCTAAATAGACTAAGATCATCCAATACAACTTCTTTAGTACTCCGAGAAACTCCATTCGGCAAAGTAAACATAATGTGTGATATTTCTACAGGTAGACCACGACCGTTTATTCCGAAGCCGTTTAGACGAAAAGTTTTCGAAACTATGCATAATATATCACATCCTGGAATTAAGGCAACGATCAGTCTGATCAGCGACCGTTTCGTATGGCCAAATATGAACCGAGATGTTCGCAACTGGACACAGGCATGTATTAAATGCCAGAAATTTAAAGTTTCTCGTCACACAAGTTCCGCAGTAGGTCCTTTCCAACACCCAGACAGCCGATTCGAGCACATACATATCGATATTGTGGGACCACTGCCAATTTCGAATGGCTTCAGTTATATTTTTACCTGCATAGACAGATTCACGCGATGGCCTGTAGCGGTGCCCATAAAAGATATTTCAGCAGAGACCATAGCTAAAACCTTAGTCGAACATTGGATCTCATATTATGGAGTCCCTGCTCATATCACAACCGATAGAGGAGCCCAATTTGAAAGTCGCCTCTTTCAACAGCTCACAGGGCTCCTCGGCATTAAACGTATACACACAACCTCCTACCACCCGATGGCGAATAATATGGTAGAGAGATTACATCGACAACTGAAAGCATCTCTTACAGCTGTTATTAACAACAATGACTGGGCCAACAAGCTTCCATTAGTCATGTTGAGTTTAAGATCGACTGTTAAAAGAGACATAGGATGTTGCCCTGCAGAGTTAGTTTACGGAACTACCTTACGTCTACCAGGAGAGTTGTTCAGCTCAGGTAAGATCGTTCCAACTGATATAACTAACTACGTACGTCGTCTAAAAGAACACATGAGCGATCTAAGAATAACGCTTCCGCAGGAGAATCAACATCGAGTATATATTCCGAAGCAACTAAGCGATACCACCTATGTATTTATCAGGAGAGATTTTGTGCGACGTCCCTTACAACCAACCTACGATGCTCCTTTTAAAGTTATCGACAGAAACGATAAAACTATCACCGTAGATAAAGCTGGAAAAACGGATGTAGTTAGCATCGACAGAGTCAAACCAGCTTTCATCGAAGGCGAAGAACAGCCAATAAACGCAAGCCCATCGAAAGCCATTGAATCACCGAAATGCGAGCTTAAACCCTCTGAAGCAGCAACACAGAAAACAGAAGGAAGCCCACCAACGACCAGATATGGACGAAGAGTCAGGTGGCCGCAAAGAAATATGGCTACGATTTTGAACTGATAATTCCTCTCACCATTTCGAACGCATATTTTTTTTGCTTCGCATCTGTACGTCGGAAATTCTAATTTATCTATTATTGCCTTCGATACATTTAGTGTATTTCAAAATTGAGATGTAACCTAAAAACATTGCTATACTTTTGTTTGATCTTCTATTCCTTTGCGACCTCACGAACATATGCGAATAGGATAACTTTAACTTCCGAAACTTTTGATGTTTTCCGACAATTTCGATTTTTTTTGTTCGCAAACAAAGACATTTTTGTAACCTTGTTTGCTGGAAGGGGACTATTGTAGTGCCTCCACATTTATTTGCATCCGCTTACATTTAATTTGCTTAAGCCCTTTCGATTAATTTCTTTAACGAAGCCATTCGCTTAGCAACAACTTGTATGTACCATTGGCTTTTATAATTGTATGGTTTGTATGAACTGGCATGACTGAGTATCGCTTAACGCCTACGCGCATATGCACCCTATTCGCTTTAATATTAATCTCTTAAATACCACGATGACTCAGACATTTTCCTTTGTATATATATGAACATTTTAATCTTATTAATTCAGTCGCCCATTCGCATATTCGCTCGCTAGTGTGTCTGCCTGGTCTGTCTGTGGTCTGCTATCCTTATTTGTGGTGTGCCACAATAAACGTATACGATACTTCGAATTCATCTTCTGATTTATTAACCGTCAGACGTCATTTAGTAACGGTAATCTGAAGGAGCTTATTACGAAACTTAAGAACACCTCGAAATCGACACACTACACAGTTATAGAAGCGGGTTATTTTTGGTACACACAATTATATTGTTTTGTAAAAATGGTTTGTGACCCAAAATTTGTTAAATAGTATTTTGGAAATAATTACAAAGTCATGACGGTTCACAAGCATGATCCAGCTGATACAAAAAAGAATGTAACATGTTAAATACACAAATGAATTATTTGGAAAGGTATGGTTCAGAAATTGCTTTTAAAGAAAATTTGTCACAAGGATCCTAATACTGTGAAGCTTCAGTTAAGAAACCAGTATTTTTTCAGTTTCTGGACTGGGGAATCATTTAATAGGATGAATAATTTGACGACGCACGTTCTTAGGACTACTATAGAGTAGTTGTAATCATCTACAATTTCAGGGATGAAAACGAGCACAGTACGGAATAACAAAAGAGAGAACTATTTTGATAACTGTATCTCTGTATTTGTTCTAAGAAAAGTGTTTTCGGCGGTTTGTTAGTCGTTATATATATATATATATATATATAATATTTCAGATTATACTTAACATGTCATTCATTAAGAAATATTTTGTTCAGCCAATAAAGCTAAAAATTCTTTGTATTTAATCCCACTTTTATAGGACTTTAACATCTTACAATCCAACTCCCACGCAAATAAATGCATGCAATTCTAGAAGTGTTATTCCTATTTCCCTATCAACTGTATTGGTTCCATCATCCTTACCTACTCGGGCATGCTCTTCAACATCATCATCACCTTGTGTAAATCTAACAAATCGACCAACAGTGTATATTTTACCTAAATCGTCTACTGCTACTTTCATTTCTGATTTGTCATCGAAACCAGTAACAAGCCCATTATTATCATCTGTTTTACTGAGTCAACCCACTACTTCTATTACTACTCCAACTGTCGTACAGAAACGCACTCTGCCTAACGAATCAATGCTTCCTGTTTGTACTACAGTCAGTAAACAACCTAATCTTTCTCTGCATGGACAGACACAAATCCCGGTTACGACAACATCATTGTCTACTGTATCGTCATCATCAAATTCAACTCTTTTATCTTTTCTTTCTACCAGTCAATCAAGAAGTTCTGCTCAATCAAAACCTGTCGTACCTGTCTCTGTTGATTTAGCTTCTGATAATTTATCTCAACAACAGTCTTCGCCAATTAACAATGAAGATATTAATACAACTCCTGTTCAGGTAGGACCTAATGGTCAAATCAAACGAAATCTTGGAAATCAACCTCGTAGCTCACCTCGAGTTATGCCAATGCTTGAAGTTCCGTGTGAACTGTGTTCCACCAATATTTCAACAAAAATAAGTGCTCAAATTTTTCACATTCTTTCTCGTCATAGAGTAAGTACTGAAATAAAAAGCAATAATATTAATCTCTTTATACAATACTGCAGTGAGTACCGAAAGCAAGAGAGATAGGAAAGGAAAAGTTGATAGGCGATAGCAGGCAACTGTTCATACTTATCAAGGAAACTGGTATTAGGAATCTGGCTGTTAGCGAGACTGTCGGGAAAAGATGAGACTGTTATAGATTGTCGTTCCAGGAGATTGAATCGATGGGCAGAACACTTGAGGGAGCAGTCCAACTGACCCTCATTTACACTTCGGTTACTCAGGATCCCCGATTAAATAGTTTCTGGAACATTGGCATACTTTCTGATATCCGACCCGAAGACTGCGTTTGAAAGGAGTACCAAAGAAGTACATAAGCCTTGTACGGTCTCTCAATTAGAACGATACTGGTCGAATCATAGCTTATCGCGAACTATCTCCAGAATTGATTGCTTCAAGTGGTGTTCCTCAGGGTTTTCTGCATCCCTTATGGCGTGGGTGAGATATCCGTCTTACAATAAAAGGACAAGTTTATTGCGCAGTAGCTGCTTTTGTTTTACTTTACGTATGTGAAACGGTCACTATGAATAGATATTCATATGTTGCTGGTAATCGATCAAGAATGTTTTCTAAACAGTGCTCCTGTATTCTGAGAATGTCGAGTAAGTAATTTCAAGGTTAGGAATACGGTACTCTGTGTAGATGGTAATTTGATTGGTGAGGTAGTGAATCTTCATCGGCTGAGGTGGTCTAGACATGTGTTACGTGCACTCAACAACCGCCTACTTCGATGAGCAATCCTGTGTGGTGTAGGAGTAGACTGGAAGGAATCTATGATCGACCAAGTCAAACATGGAATCAGTCCAAGTAATTAACGATTGGGCTGAGTCATGGTAATAAGTGGATACCACCTGGTTGGGGTCCGAGTGAAAATCGTACCAATGGTTAGAGACTGGATAACCTGACTCAAAATCGTTTTCATTGACTCAGTTGTATCTATTTTTTGTCTGCCGTTAAATTCTAAGCTTCTCAATTTCTCATAACATAATGTTTTCATTTTTATCTCCTTGATTCATATTTTCTTGAACTGCACCCGTGACGTTTAATCTTTTCTATTACCACTAATACTGTTACCTCTACTACTCTGCGATTTAGTGTGGAAATTTCATTTCTCTATACTATTCGGCGTATGGCAATTTGTTCGTGTTATAAGCTGGGATTTTCAGCGAATGTCTGTGTTGTATAGCGCTAACGTTTAAACTGAAATAAATCAGTTGTTGTTAAAATAGATAACCTGATATTAATAGTTCGGATAACTTGATTTTGATAACGAATAATTTATAAAAATTTACATCACGTTATAAGTTCATGGAGTTCATGGGCAGCCGGGAAGTGACAATCGCCCTCATACCCGCGAGACCAAATTGGTCACAATCAAATCCTTCCTACACCCCCTAACAATCCCCTTATCTTCATGTCTAACTCTTCTCACATTCCTTTATCACCCTGTATCGCTAATACAAACGATTTGAGTTCCGGAAACGTTATTCCTGGTCTATTGAAACCCCGTTCTACATTACATGTTGGAGCTTTTAATGTGCGGACATTGTGTCAAATAGGACAACAGGCTTCCTTAGCTAGGACTTTGGAATCTCGCGCCATCGATGCGTCTCCGAAATGCGCATGCAGGTTCCTAGCGAAATCAATAATTCGATTTCACCTTGTCAAAATAAAGAAGCAGCTCGATTTAATCTTCGTGTATCTGGAAGCCCTGATGCTGATTCCCGTGGCCACGCTGGTGTAGGCATAGCATTGAGTCCTAGAGCAGATTTAGCTCTCCTAGACTGGATTCCAGTCGATAGTCACTTGTGCGCTGTCCGACTAAACGGTACAGTAAGGACTCGGAAAGATAAAGAAACTCACCGTCGCCTCTTCGTCGTATCTGCTTACGCTGCAGTCATCCTGAATGGCAAATCGATATAAGTCTTCCGAACCTTTATAAAGTTGAAAAAGCTATAGGAAATCTGAAGCGGGGGCGAGCAGTAGGGCCTGATAGGCTTACCTCTGAAATTTTTAAGGATGGTGGTTCATTCTTAACAGTTAGATTGACTCACGCCTTAGGTAGAATATAGGAACTTGGCGTAATATCATGTGACTGATCTCAATCACTGATTGTCCCAATTTATAAGAAAGGACAAAAGTCCTCTTGTGACAATCACAGAGAAATCAGCCTTACTAATATAGTGTCGAAAATATTGACCTCAATAATGCTTCGACGCTTAACAAACGTTCGTGAAGAGCAGACTAGAGAAAATCAGGCTGGTTTTCGGCCTGAAGGTGGATGTATAGACGACAAATGCAAACTAAGATAGTTCCTAGAACACAGACACACATTTAGGCGTCTGACAATAGTTGTCTTCCTGTACCTTTAGGTGGCATTTAACTCTGTGGATCGTGAAGTTCTGTGTCAGTGTCTGTCATTAAAATGTGTATCAAAGGATAACATTAACCTCGAACACTAGGTCGAGTGAGAGCTTATGGCGAACTGTCATCGGAATTGATTACTTCAAGTGTTATCCGTTAGAGCTGTCCACTCTCTCCATTCTTGTTTAACTTTGTCGTAGACATGCTTTTAGAGATAACACTATCTGACCTGACCTTTCAGGAGCAGACCTTCTACAAGACTTGGCTTGCTGACTTAGAATATTCTGATGACACAGTTCTATTCGGTGAAGACTGACAAAATGCAGAGTCTTCTGACTACCACAAGCAACAGTGCCAGCATGTTCGTAGTGCAATTCTCCCCCTCGAAATGCAAAATGTTGCTTCAAGATTGGGTTTCATCGGCACCTGAACTAGTGATAGGGAGTGAAACAGTTGAGTGTGTTGACTGCCTCACTCATCTCAGGAGTCTCATCAGTGCTGATGGCCTGGTGACTGACGAAATATCATCGCGGTTACGGAAGACTCGATTGGCTTTTACCAACTTGCGTCGCTTGTGGCGTAGGCGAGATATCTGTTTGCTAACCAAAAGATGAATGTACTGTTGAGCAGTTCGCTCTGTTCTCCCATATGGATGCGAACACATGGCCGGTAAGAGTTGAGAATATTCGTACGTTATTAGTATTTGATTATAGGTGTCTCCGAAGCATAGCTCGTATATCCTGTGACAATCGAGTAAGCGATGCTATAGTTAGGAAATGAGTACTAGGTAGGGATGGCAGATCGATTGATAAAGTACCGAATCTTCGTCAGTTGAGGTGGTTGGGACATGTGTTACGGAGGCGGAACCACCGACTGCTTCGACGAGCTATGTTTAGTGGTGTAGGAGTGGGTTGGAAGAAATCTAGGGTTGGCCAAACCAAAACATGGTGCAAATCCATGAAATCACTGACAAGGGGACTGGGTCATACTGGTAAATCTAGGCTACGTGTTTGGGGTCCGCGAGACGATAGTTACCGGTCGTTAGAGACCTTGAGTGACATGACTCAAAATCGTTTGGAATGGCGTAGCTGCATCCATTATTTGGCTTTTCTCAAATTCTAATCTTCAGAATTCCTCATCATCTCTATCTCTTTCTCTCTTGAATAATATCTTCGAATCCTGATCCCTCCATTACTGCTAATACATCTACTATCTCTACTACTATGGGATTTGAACTGACAGTTGCGTCTGTGTGTTAATGCGGTATTGCAACCTGGGCTGATGAATGCTCGTACGAAGTTCTGCGTTGTAACTGACTGACTGATTTAATATAAAACATATATTGCTGATGAGTTTTCTATGCTATCCTTACTTATCAATTGCATGATTATTTAAACACACTCGTTGTGTAATGCCTTTAAGATGTATAACACCACTATAAGACCTGGTCGGTGTATAGTT
The DNA here is from genome assembly GCA_944470395.2 of Schistosoma turkestanicum. Taxonomy (NCBI): domain Eukaryota; kingdom Metazoa; phylum Platyhelminthes; class Trematoda; order Strigeidida; family Schistosomatidae; genus Schistosoma; species Schistosoma turkestanicum. Next base: position 56,685,048 of record OX103979.1, read on the forward strand.
GAATAATCACTCTTACTATGTGGTACATGTGTATACATCGTGGATCGATACGTGTAGTTAATTGATTTGAAAATGATTATTAGATATATTTCATGTCGTTAGTGTTTAGCCGATCTTTATTGTTACTAATTATTCATTTTTTTAAAAATGAAATAATGCTACTATACGTTATCTTCTACATTAAAGAAATATATCTGCTTTACTAGGTTTTTGTTTTTCTCTAAACAATAATTGTGAAACCAAGTTCATGTGTGTTATTTCTTATCATCACTAAAAATGATCAATACTTAATCACATTGTTTAATTACTACTTTAATTAATTCATTTTTATGCATATTCTATTAATACAAACTCAGATTAAAGGTTTACGACATGTTCCAACGATTCCTTGTGATTTATGTGGTCAGTTATTCTGGACAAAGGCTGGTGTAAGCCGACATCAACGTGTTAGTTGTGCATTTTGCGGAGATAAAACATTGTGCAATTCAACTTATTATATACATGAAATTACTCAGCATCCTGTAAGTCAGAGTTTTTTTAATCAATTGTTTCCCATTTTATATTTACTCGCCTTTTTTCGGTATACAACTACTTCGACCGTATTTTCTGTGGACATTTCTCGATATCAGTAGTGTATGTAACAAGTGTAATAGCCATGAATAATGATTATCTTGTTTTGAACTTTAATAAGAAGTCTATAGCTTTATTGAATTCTAACAAACTTCTTTCGCGTATTGGTCTGGCTGTTTTATAAGCTTTTTCTTAATAGCCAACATAGAAGAGTTTCATGGACTACCGCTGTCTGGGCATGAACAGTCCAAGAAGACCTCAAGTTGTATTGTTTTTGTTAATAAATGTAAATTTTTCTGTTGTGACAACTACAAAAACATGTTTGAATTCATAATTCTGCACAAAGTCTGTTACTGTCTAACCGACTGTTGACATCTGTAATTCGGTATTTTTCTTGTCCCCTGGTCATGTATTGTTACTATATCCAATGGTGATCCTTCTCAATTTTAACTTCTGTTCAAGATGTAATGTCATACTGACGTCATATCTTCACTGTTTCTTGCCTAAAACCTTTTTTACAGTTGGATTTAATAGGATGTAGTTTTTAAAGTTGATTTATAGATTCGATTATTTACTTGATTTATATTTGAATTATTTCGCTCTGTTAGGTGTCTGTGTCTACTTTTTGCTTGGAGTTACTGATTGCCCCGTATTTTGGTTGTTTCCACATAAAATCCTTATAAATTTTCACATTAATATGGTATTTTATTATTAATTAATTAAAATATTATTATTATTATATTCTTTTGAAATTTTAGGAACACTTCACCTATCGATTAAATCAAAAAATATATAACTGTCCGCAATGTTGTCGTGCATTCTCGGATATGATTTCATTTTTAGTTCATTTACTAAATGTGCACTTTTTCACTGTACCAGATGATATAAATAATAATGCATGTAAATTTTTAACAAAGAACAGTCTACCAAATTGTAATAATTTAACAAAGAGTTCGAAATTAATGAATCTCTCCACATTATATTCATCATTATCCATGTCACCAGTATCTGTGTCGTATTCATTACCGAACAACATTGTTGTGTATGCAAAGCCTACCAATACACCATGTTGGAAATGTTCAGTTTGCAGTACACATTTCATTACTACTGGTCATTTAGACTTACATATGGCTCAAGTTAGTTAGTTTATTTTTTAGAGAAGTCTATCTACTGTGCAAGCAGACTTTTTATTTGAACTGTATGATAAATGTTTTTAAAAGTTGTTTTAATTGTTAGGTTTATAAATTTTTATATTGTAGAGATTGTTAATTATATCAACTGATGCGATTGAAGTGTCTGTTTTTTTTTATGGCAGCTTATTGTATAGTGTCTAATGTTGTAGACGAGAGTAAGTTGAAAGAAATCTAAGATATGCCAAATCAAAGACATGTTATCAATCCATGAAGTCATTGACTGTTAGTCTGAGCTATGTTAGTAGATGTAAACTATCTGATTAAGATTGACCACAATACCACAAATGTATTCATTTCTTAGTTTACTCTTAGTTCCAAAAACTGATGCTTATTTTATTTCGCGAATTCGTCTTTTTTCCTTCTATAATCAGATTGTCTATATTTAATGATATTTTTTACTACCAGTGATATTGTTGCTAATTCCTCTGCCTTACAATTTAGTTTTAATAATTTCATCATATAGTGTAACAGTTATAACCGATGCACATATATGTAATAGATTCTATAGTGTTTATGACTGACTGATTGACATATTTAACTGTGCAGTAATCATAAGTTAGTTCATTTCTATAATATTGTTACTTATTTATGTGTTAAGAGGTTTCCATTCGGTCAGTTGGAAATTGAATGAATGGACCATTTCATTTATTCAGATAGATCATATGAACTATGATATACTGACTTGTTGATTAAATCTTATTGATATTAAGTAGATTAAAAATGTATACAAATAACTAAATTTCTGCTAAATAGGGTTTATTCATAGTCAGAAATCTGGCGTTTACTCTTACATTTCCAGGAACTCAATGAAACGTAAGACATTTGGTGAGGTGAGGACTTTCTATTTTCTCCAGTAGCTCGTTATCATTGCAGATCATTTTTTTAACCCTCACACGAATCTACCTATCTCCACATTTAAAAACTGGGCAGTTTAATAAATTGGACAGCAACAATATGTTTGGATTACGGGCGGTTGTATTGATATTAAAATATATCGATCGGTTTAATGCTGTTATTGCTATTGCTTCTACTCAATAATCGATCCCTCAACAAATGTATTAGGGACTACTGCAAAATATTATGGAACTCTGAATAGGAAACATTAATTTAGATGTAGTTTCAGAAATGAAAATTTTAAAAATTATAAGTTGAAAATGTACGATGAATAGGAAAAAAAGCAATAGAGTTAATTTTCAATCAGTGAAAAAGTTCGATTACTAGAAGGTGGTGAGGAGTATAGACTAAGCTTTATGAAGCATACGCTTCTGATGACTGTTTGAGAGTACTCACCTATCGAGTTAGATGATTCAGTTGTGAAACCTTTATTGTCATCTAGACAACACCACTAGCAGTACATACTTAGAAAGTATTAGGGTATTAGAATCTTTTCATAGCTGGTTAACAGTTTGTTCTGTTAACCTGGAATCTGATTTGTTATTGGCCATGGTTATGTTGTTGGTTACATTTGCTTTGATTGTATTGTCGGCGGAAACCGATCATTCTACTGAATTGTCAGGTCGTTGTAATGTATTCATAAAATCAAACGCTAAAATAAGCTAACCTTTTAATCTTTCTAATAGAGTGGTCGCTCGGTGGTTGAGGTGTTTGATTTTGGGCCACCAAGTCCCGAATTCAAACCCCTTCGCCTGATTTAGTTTGGTCAACTGTGTAATATGATTAGTCCGCACATTCAGAGTGTGACTCATACTTAAGTACCTGGTGAATAACCAAATTTAAGTTTTAATATGCGTTTACACATAGAAGTGATAATGAGAATGTGATACTGGGTTTAATCCCACTTAAATTCATCTAGTGATAAGTTGTACATGTTTGAATAAATAACTACATAGAAACATGAATAGGCTAGAAATATTTCCTATCTGTTTTATATATTTCGTATACATGTTTGTGTTTACTAAATATCTTTATCAAGGCTGTAAAATTTATAATCAGCTGACGAAAATCCACAACCTTAGTGGCCCACTCGGTTAGTAGAAATCTTTCAAAACAATATTGTACCATGTCAATCTGTAATTTTTCTCACATTTTTTACATTCATTATTAAAGTATGTGTTTAGTGGTGTTAGCAGTACTTGGATAAAGTTGGCACCGAGAAAATTAAAATTCAACCTGCAGTTTGAAATGGTCAGTCTTTTTGAATGTCATTAGTTGTAACTGTCGTGTCCCGAATAGGAAATTGTATCTCTCGCAATATTCACGATCCGACTTTCAAAAAAAATGAAATTTTATTATGATTACATGATAAATATTCTACTATAGTGATATATTTTATAAACTTCTATTGTAGGCCGGTCATCAGTACTGGTGTCCTTTATGTACATATGCATGTGAACGAGCAATTGCTCTTTGGAAACATTTCTCTGGTACTCATGAAAAAGAGCCCGAACTAAACCGACCATCTGCAGGAAATACGTTTTATCGAATTGTTGGACCGAAATCGACTGGTGCAGCTATCTCTTCTGCTTCAGTAACAACCACATCAACGACATTATCTTCCTCCCTAAGTACAGTGACTACAGCAAAAATTATTACCAGTCCGCTGAAACAGGGTGGCCGACGTTGTGCTATTGGTCACTTATCTCAGGTTAGCTTTTTAAAGTGTATTTTAATTGCTATTTTTTACTATTTATAAAACTTATTATTCTGAACAGTTTCTACTATGTTTAAGTCATCTATTTGGAATAGATGCATCCTGTACAATTGAACACTTCAGTGTGATGTTACATAATGTCTGTTTTTTCATCATCACTAGACCTGTAATCAGTTGAAAATCAGGCAGTAACATCATACGATAAACAATTCAGTCATTGATAATTCGAACTGGTTACATTTTGGGTTCAAATAATTGATTCTGTTTTGAAATTTCTATATTGAAAGGTGATATATTTTGTTTCAACTACAGAAATTTGACCTTATTTCGTTGCCCTTTCACCACGATAGTTCACAAAATCTGATCCAATTTCTAAACAATCAATTACTTTGTTGTTATTATCAAACAGTTGAATTTCTGTCTAAAATAGTATGATTTATAATTTTAGGAGGAGTTTCAGCGATAATCAAAATAACTACATCAAAGTCGAATCCGTTGAAGATTAGTCGAAATAAAAAAAAAACAAAACAATAATATTAAACATTTCTAAACCCTTCTAAAAGGAGTTCGTTACACAGTTTCTACATTTTCCCTAGTTTTAGGATTAGTACTGGCATTATAAGTTTAGAGTTAAGATGAGAGTGAATTTACGTGTGAAACACCGTCTACATTGAACGACTTAAACATTTGATACGTTTAACATCGTCATTTTCACTAAATATGATTTTGTTATAGCTTTAAAGTTCAATGCACTACTACACAAAGAATACTTCTGCTATTTGTTTTACGGTATGTCTATAATACTACAGTTTTAACTGTAAAATAGTTAATCATTATCATTTGAAATTCTTCTTGATCTTTGAATAGATAAATTTATTTGAGTACGGTATTTCATCTTTACATATGGAAATAGATAGAGCATTTTGTTTTATATTTTACACTGTTTAATATCTCCATAGTCTGTTCAATTGTATTTTGCGTAATTGCATCGGTTGACTTATTTTTTCTAATGGTGATTTGTTCATTTGTCAAAAGTAATTTACTAGTCACTGTTATTGGATGTGTTATATTTCGTTGAATTGTACACAGTGTAGCATAACTAAACAATTATTTAAATTTCTGTTAAATTTTAAAGAGTTTGTTGTTGTTGTTGTTCACATCTAAAAGAGACAGGACTGTGAACATTGTTGAGTTACTTTGATTGATTCATGATTTCAAAAGGTAACTCAACGATCTCTACAATCTCATCATGCAAATTATCATGTGCTCACTAATGACCTGCCCCGTGAGGACGTTTCCCTGAGTTTTAGTAAGAAGTTGTGACCAGTGGAGTTCAGCTCTGTTCGGGTGTGAAGCAGTGCTCACCCTTAGATAGTTTATGAGGTTGCTCAAGAACGTAGGTTGATCGAAATTAGACGGCGGCTAGGCGTTCGGTGCAAGACCAAAGGACTTGGTTTCGAATCCCACGAGTAGCGGGAATCGTAGGTGCGCTATTGAGTCCCATACTAGGACAAAACATCCGTCCAGTGTCTCCAGGTTCCTAATGGCGGGCTAACATTGGTGGATTTTACGAATTCAAAAAGTAACTAGAAAATGGTTCAAAATTTACAAAAATGTTTATTTATTTATTCTGTTTTTATTTTTATTTTATTATAGTTTCTTGGTTGCGATTTATGTCCAGTATTTTGTTTAACTATGGACGATTTAAATACACACAAGAAAACAGCTCATGCTAATGAAATTCCTGCAGATAATTCTAATAATAATAATAATAATAATAATAATAATAATAATAATAATAGTACAAAACAAGCTTGCCCATCTAATACTTCTGGCTCTACCACAACCACTTCTACATCAACATCAATCACAACTGTTTCTTCTGCATTATCCAGTCAATCTAATCGATTAACCCGTACCAAAAGTTTATCTTCTTCATCTTCAAATACTTGTGATGGTAACGTCGATGTGGACAGTGTTTGTGATGTTGTCGATTCATCCAAAGTGTCAGTGTCAAAACATCACAATGAGTCCGCATTAAATTTAACTAGATCTGTTACCAATCAGCAAGTTGTATGTGAAAAGTTACTCAATACTGCCATTGTAGACAATAATAATAATAATAATAATAATAATAATAATAATAATAATAATAATAATATTGAGACATCATCTGCTATTATAGAAAGTAATAACTTAAATCGCCATCAGATAATCGATCAAATCGCCATCGACGTTGATGATGATGACGACAACTGCATTGATGATAAACAAGATGAGTTTAACAAAGGAGACAATACTACTGCTGAACATGACAATGTCGATAATGATGTAGATGATGAGGATGTTATTTGTCCAATGTGTGAATTTCATAGTAAACTACGAAGTGATGTTATGCAACACATAATGGATTCCCATTAATGACTATTCTTTAGTATTGGTATCATGGTTTATGTATCATCCGGTGGTTGTATATTTATACTTATAACAAAATTTTAATTTTTCAACTAATTGTTCCGCTATTTTCTTCATATATATATAAATATATATAAATATAACATTGTACAGTTGGTTTATTGATAAAATTTCTTACAAAACGCTTACTCTTTCCTTGCGTTTCTATCTAATCGAGCCGTGATTGAATGGTGTATAGTATCATAATGCATATTATTTAGTTTTCACTCATCAGAGTTGTAATTATCATTATTACTGTTATTATTATTATTATTATTATTATTATTATTATAGTTGGGATCTCTTTATTAGTGTATATTGTGATTTTCCTTTCAGTCAAATTAAATAATCTTATAATCCGAATTAAACGATCATCGAGATTGTTATATTCATTTTTTTTACTGTCCATTTATTTTTTTTCCAACCTAAAATTATACTATTTCTTTTCAGTTGATTTCATGTTGAACAAGTCAGTAGCGTAGGTTGTTTTGTCGATTGTACTGGCGTTGTGACAACAGTGGTGTGTTTTCCATAAGTAACCAGCATCCCCTAACGGAAAAGCAGAAGTTATAAACAGTCGGCCTTGAAAGTAATGTACCTCTTCTCGAATCACAGATTATCGTCGCTGATTGTAAGGTCTTGAATGTACATAGTAATTATTTAAATAGCTACTACCTGAAAGGCGGTGTATTACCGGATTAAGTTGATTGTACCTTGGAGCACTACGAAACACTACCAGATAGCCAAGACGAGTACTAATCCTCTTTCAAGTTTCCAACTAATCTCCCACGTTGTGGGTGACCGGTTAGTGGCATCCACAAACACATTTCTATCGGGATAGAATATCATCTTGACTGATGTGTGAATTAACTGCTTGTTAATACGGCATTGACCAGCTTGGAACTAAGTTCAGGATTATTTATTTTGTAGTGATTCAACATAGTTGTATTATGAAAAATAGTTGGAATTAGTTATGATTGCATGATAAGAATTCTACATTTTTATTGTAAATCCAATTCAAATATAAGCTTCAAATATGTATTACTTTATTTGAACGAATAGTTTAACGGAAATAGGGTACAAAGTATGTAGAAGAAGTCCAGACAAGATTGTTATGTTCGTCGCTAAGTACGCTTGAAACTATTACGAGTTTACCTTCGTCGATAAACGCGAACGAGACTTTTACCAGCGTCCAGGTAGGCTACCTTGAATCCCAAGCTGAAGTAAAAAGGCTTTGTAAGCGTAGAAAGTATATTCTACAATCATCCAGCAATCACAGTACAATCAAGCATACCACTCCCGTTTATTTATACATCATAGAAACGGCCTTGGGACACTTAAGAAAATAGCATACCTTAATACACAGCATATGCATAGGTTTTAGTAGCCCGCTATCAAACTCCAACAACTGGATAGACTATGATGGTTAGTGTATCAGTTGTTTATGTGCTCATTTATTTTTTGATAAAATGACTTAAGTACCAAATAAGTCAATTATTCTGAATGTGAAACTCAATATAAACATACATTTCACACGTCTGGTTTTGAAGAGTGAAAATTGAAGTAGATTAATGCAAAGTGAATTGCCTTACATGTTCATTTGAGAGATTGTTCAAAGAAATTAGACTAAATTTTTATGTTTTTGCGAGACCAATGGTTTATGTGAATATGCAATTACACAATGGAATCCATGCAAAGCGTTACTGTTTTCTGGTGAACATGGTGTCATTGGTTTATTTATATGCTTGTATACTCAGATTTAACCAATTATGAACATGACGCAACTGTGAATGACTGCCAGTATTTAGTTGATGACTTGAGAGAAGAATAAATGGTAGGAGTTATTGTTGTGTTGACGTGAATAGAAGTGAAAAGTGGTTTATGCTAGTTGGAGAGGATGTATTTATTTGTCTCATATTTATCTTTCTATATTTGTGATGTGAGATTTGTGGGTGTGAGTTAGCATAATCTATTACAACATGTGATAGTAATAGAAGTGCGTAGAATGAATTAGGAAGAGATAGAAAGCTGTTGAAGTGAATTCATTTGAAATCATCAATGAATGATTGTTAGACCAAGATTAGAAACTTGAAGGCACTGGACGGTCGTTTCGTCCTGATATGGGACTCATTGGCTGTGCGCATCCATGACTCGTTCACCTCTCAGTATTCGATTCCGGGACCTTCGGTATTGCGTGCGAACGCCTAACCTGTGGCCCACTGGGCCGATATCCAAGGGTGTTAATGTCTAACTCCGATTTATTTAGGGATTAATCGAAATACTACATGTTAGTTAGGAGAATGACTACACGGAAGAACCGAAATGTGTTAGCTGTGTACTGTTAAAGTTGAAGATTGTATGTAATTATATACAAGTTGTATATTGATCACGAATATATTTGTAGAACACTATGAATATGTGTGAGTTACCCGTGAGGCTTCTGCATTAATGGAATGAATGAATGGTGATGTGTTTAGTGAAAATGCGAAACAATAATAATCCTATGAAGAACTCTCAACCAGTTCACTTTTATGAATTGTTTGAATCTTGCGATTTCTGTTGATGACTGCAACTGATCAATCCTTATCGGCATGTGTTTATGCTGTGCAAATCGATTCGATATTGCGATGAAATGATGAGTAGTATAAGTAGAGATGAATGTTGGCTAGCGGTGGGATTCAGGGTGTGAATCTCATTTTCTAATCTAGCTCGATCTGTTATTGAATATATTCTCTTATCTTATTATTCGAAATTTCCGGTTTTGAGCTCATTTCTTCAAAAGAGATTTAGGCAATAATATTTTTCATTCTTTTATATCTATCTGATTAAATGTCGTTTAGAGCATCTTATTCTTTAATTAGTTTCATCAATATTTATCAACCATTAGAGGTACTGATATATATTTCAGATATTTAAAAATGACAAGACGGTAGTTCACTATGTATTTGCTAAAACAGTATGAAAGATCTTGTCACTGATATTGTTGAGTAGTCAGATCACTAACAAATATGAATTCATTCACAGCTCACTCAACAAGAGGTTATATCTATGTAAATAATTAATAATTTTGGTCTATTCTATGTAACAATAAACATAATTTTTGAGTTTGCAAATGTATTAAGACACGAAATATTTTCATTAGAACTATTTTAATAAAACTGAGGCAGTGAACATCTAGGACACGACTTTCAACATTTTGTGTAAAACTGTAAAAAAAGAATAACTTTTGACTTATGTTACATAACACTTTTGTACAGTGCGCAGAATACTGACAATGATAATGTGAGATTTATTTTTAGTTGAAAACAACAGTTAAAAAATAGCTTTCATCAATTAAATTTTGATATATAAATCAATAGATATCGACTCACTGATCTAAGGGTTGAGCGGTGGTAATCAAAATTAAAGATTTCGGGTTTAGTATGCGGTAAGATCTTGGATTTTCAATTCTAGGGAGTCTTAAACGAGGTTGAAACATATGTTCATTACCTCTTGATTTCAATGGTTGTATACTTATGATCAGTCTGTTGTATGATCTATGAAATCCAAAGAAATTTATGGCAACTTATCATAAAATGCAAGAATATTACACTTATCAGATAGTTTCATATATATATATATATATATATATATATATATATATATATATATATATATATATATATATATATATAATATAAAACACGTTAGTCGCTTCTATAAGAATATGTACTAAATTCACAACTTTAAGTATTCTGAATGCTTAATCTTAGATATTTATCCAGGAACACTATGTACAATCCTGAAATTCCGTTAACCTCCTTCTAAAGCGCTGAGAAGATATTCTATACTTCAAAGGACTAAGTTATAATTTGTTGTTTTTTCAATCTGCAAATAGAACTACTTGTTCAAGACTTAGGTGGATTGATAAGTTAGTTATACAATCAATTAATTTTACGTTTCATCTTCCATACGCTGATTCTGTTACAAAAGCAGTCCTGTAATTTCACTTACGGTTAGGGTTTATTTTTATCTTGTTCTTATACCTTCCACCTATAATTCATTTCCATAGATGGGGTTACATTATTGAATCGTTTGTTCTACTTATACTGGCCTTGCTACTGACTGATGTGACGACAGAAAGCCCAGATTCATGTATTATCTTGAGGTTCAGTATGATCAGATTGTAATTTATGTTGAAGAATCAGCTAAAGAATAGACGCTAAATTTTATTTTCAGACTCAATAAATTATACCTCAGATCGAAACGATGCTTGGAAGTCATCGACAAGATATCCTGGACTTAGGTTTCGTTCTACTTGGCACTTTTCAGCAAGATGTAGTTTTAATCTTGAGGAAGTTGTTACTTCGTAACTTAATCATGACAGATTTAGATTCCATTATTCACATGATATTGTTCTGTTTTATTCCAAGTTGTATATTTCAATATCTCTAGGTATTCTTCACTTTTCTATGAACTTCAGTAGGCATTCAATAGTACACCGTTACTGTTCACGTAACAAATATTCTGTTTGAAAACTTTACATCACCAGTCATATTTGTCCTACGACTTAACTTTTTTTAATGAATTTTAGGCGGAAACTGAACTTTCTTCATATTATATCCAGAATTTGATTGATTTACTGATCACTGATCGTAACATTCAGCTAGTCCGCTGATTTATGTAAATTGTTTTACAAATCACAATGTATCAACGTTGAAAAGACACAAGTAGAATGATACTACGTTAATATTAGAATGTCATCTGATTGTTTTCATGTGCACTTTAATATACCAGCCTGTGTGCGTAGATCATTGTTGAAGTGATATTGACTTTTTGTGGTTTACAAGAGAAGTAGCGGATATTTCATTTCGATTCCTGATTGACCATTGTAATATGTGTACTAACTAGTGATATATCTAGTTCGTTACAACTGTATAATAATGAACTATTAAGAAATGTGATATGATGACATAAATTATACGAAAATATTCAAATCTTTTTTCCTAATTCTTATCTCTTCAAAAAAAACTTTTTTTTTATAGTATATTTTGTCAAAGTATAGTAATCTATGTTCAACTTTTATTTTGAACATTTAATGACACGATGTCATGATGATATGATAATTTAAAAGGATTGATCCTTTATGAATGTCGGTTTTTTGTTAAAATAAAAATAACTACATGTATATCTGAATGATAATTACAAGTGTTTTCGATCTTTTGTTAGCTATATTTATATGCATACATATGAGCTATACATAAATAAGCATAATATCAAAGCAAATCGATGCGAAACCAACAAACTAATGTGATATCATTGTGATATGCTAACGAATAGACATAACATTTTTTGCTTATTTACGATTTAATTCAATATCTAATCCTCAGGATAATGAAAATACATCGTTGGTTTATGGTCGAAATTCCAAACAACTATCAGTTCATCTGATATAGTCATATCAATCCTTGACAGTGATGCTGATAAGCACGAAATCTTCATCAACACAATTATTCATTGGTTTATTATATAAACTTATCAGAAGTAATTATTCAGTGAGAAATTAAAAAAATATTAATTGCATTTTTAAAAAGTTGTAGTTCATGGAAGATTTGAAACCGAATCCTTACACGTCGAGTTTGTAATCTCCTAAATCCGTCATTGCATTTTGTTATTAGTTAATTAATTAATGTTAATATTATTTTAAATAAAAGTATTCTTTAATCCATCGATAAGGATTAAATGTTCAAATTAACCTGGTATAGTTTCTTGTTCAATTAGGCACATATTTCAAGTTACTTTACCAGCATCTATGAAATAAACATTGCGTAGGGATTTAGATATTTAAAAAATTGATAGACAATATTAAACAAAGAGGATTATTTTGCAAAAAGTTTAGATAATATTTCAACTGTATCATTAATAGATAAATCTTGAGAATTTTTCAGCAGAATGAAATTCAGATGTTTTTTTTTCATATTTCCTTGTCCAAAATTCTTCTCACAAGGAAGTTAGAACATTCAACACTGAATATGTCTTCGAAACGATGAAATCAGGAGTTGAATACAATACCGGATTCAGGGTTATCATTAAATCTACATTTGGAATTTGCGATGTTGTCGTATTTTTCTTGATGTGCGGCTGAAGTGAAATGAACCGAGAGCTACTGCATCCATACATCCAAAATATTCATTTGAAGTCGTTCAGAGAGAAAGGTATTCTCTTTTCTAGCGATCAAATATAAGCAGATAATACCTGTCGTCACTTTATCCGGCATTTACAATCCGTTTGCCCACTGAAAGAATTTGTCTCGATCTAGCTGAAGATCCTGAATTATGCATTAAAAGAACGCTCATAATTTAGTATTTTACAGACTTTGAATTCAATGAAACAATATTCTCTAAACTGATTTTCATTGTTGGTCAACATTGTTTTATTTCACCCAATAAAATATCAGATAAGTTCCAAAATTTCAAGTCAAGGCAAAGATTAAAATAGAGCAAGTAATTATGGTATTGTGACTAAAATTCTAAGCTGCTGAAAGCATTATCAATCTGAATATTGTTCATTAAGAACTAGATGAATTCATTTAGTGATTGTTGATAACTTTAAACTTGTTCACTCTAATACATATTGTAGTTCAATAATTTAACTAGTTGTTTTAGTTTTATATTAAATTATAATTAATAACTAATCTATTGATATTTGAATAGTTGCATTACGGGGTTGTGAAGATTGTTAAGTTACACATTTTTGAAACCATGAATCGATGTATGTTAGACCACCATTAGAAACCTGGAAGCACTGGACGGCCGTTTCGTCCTGGTATAGTTTCACAACCCCATAATGCGAATTACCTGTGCTCACTAGTGACTAGCTTAGTGAGGAATCTTCTTCGAGTTCTCGTGGAAAGTCATGACCAGTGAAGTTCAACCTGTTCGGGTGTAGACAGTGTCTACCGAAGACTGTGTATGAGGTTGCGCAACTCCGTGAATTGATCAAGTTAGACATTAACACCGCTGGATATCGGCTCAGTCGTCCGATGGTTAGGCGTTCGCCTACAATAGTAAAGGTCCTGGGTTCGAATCCTGTGGGGTGCAGGAGTCGTGGATGTGCACTGCTGAGGAGTCCCATACCGGGACGAAACGGCCGTCCAATGCTTCCAGGTTTTTAATGGTGGTCTAACATTGATCGATTCATGGTTTCAAAAATGTGTAACTTGAATCGTTGTCAGTATTTTTCTATTGGCTTTTTTCACTAACTAATAGAAAGTACCTTATTGACATGAGTAAGTACATGATTATTATTGTTCAGTGAATTTCACTTGCTTGAAAAAAATCCCAGCTAATTATAAAAAACTTGTTCATAATTTCAATTTATTATTTTATACATATGTATATATACAATTTACTCATGTATACATTAATTATACTGTTGAATATCAATGTCCGCCTATTTCGAAAATAATTAATTATATTGTTAATGTTGATAATTGAAATCATGGAAAAAAAATCTAGGCAAAATTCTGTGACAATGTTTCACTTTACAATGTTCTCCAAAAATTGTTATTTGTGTTTGTTCAAGATAAATGCAATTTGTAAAAAATAATTAGTTTGTTTTAGTAAAGCAATGTATTGTTTCTAATAATAATCATTTAGTCACTAGTAATGGTAAATAACAGTAAGAGTACTACTACTATTACTGAGGGTTATCTATTCATATGTCGTTTCACAAAACGAATAAATCTCTTTTCACTCAAAATTGGTTGATGCTCAGATGCAACGAATTCAACGACTTTAGCTGTAGGCCATTTCGCACAAACTTTCAAACTACGCAGATTCACCGTGCCATCACCGTTGCCATAAATAACTCGCGGTGTCTGATTTGGAAATGATGAAACAAAGAAACTGGATGATTTGAAAATCAGTCGTTCCACTGATAATAGTCCGGAACCATAAATACAATAGATTTCAGGTACGTGTTCAGGAGCTTCGAGTGGATTGAATGTTTCTAGGTGACGTGTGAATAGTTGATAACCTGGAGTGGAAAAATAACCTGAGTTACTTTTCCTATTTTGTAGGTATAATAATATTTATTGAAATATATATATATATATATATATATATATATATATATATATATATATATATATATGCTGTCACCGTCGAAATAATGAAAGTTAACGAAGTAGCCAGGTTACTACGTTCAAGGTTATGCAAACTTGGAGTGTGTTAGTGTAGTGAAGGAGAACACAGGTAAGGGCAACCGAATTGTATTTAACGAGAATTAAAGAGTTACTCAGTAAAATAGGAAAACCATATCGTAAACGGTTAATTTGCAAATGTTCAATCCATCATCAGTCCATTGTCTGACAGTTCACTATTCATGCGTTTCATACAAATTCCATTGTGTTACCACTCTTCTTTTCTTGATCTTCCCCTATCTTCTGCTGCCAGACATTACGTTTTCACTCGCGTCATATACTACTTATAAGTAGCGCGCAGATTTATAAACCGCTAACTTATCGACTCATAGCACTGATCACTAATAAATGTATGCAACTGTTTGTGCAGTATTACTGTAATGAAACTGAATCAATGATTTGAAATATAATAGTGTCAGTGATTTTTATAAGTTATGTTTCTCGATTGTTAGTTAACCTGATCAGTTGTTGGCACAACTTAAAATATTGGATGACATAGCGTGAAAATTTATGTTCAAGCATGTTTTATACAAGTTATCAGTCTGTTCTATTATTCCATGTCTGTAAAAATAACATGTATCTCTCTGTAAACGCTCATAGTTAAAACAAAACATTTCCGCCGTGAAGATTTAAACAATTCCAATATGTAAACAATTTTTTTAACTCGACCTTCATCAGGCTTTATTTGTATTCATATTTGTGCGCATATCAAGTGGTTTTATCATACTTATCACGTTGATTGTTTTTTGTTCTTAGTCTTCTTCGCATCTCTTCTCTAATTGATCATTTGAACAGACTTTTCATAGCGTAATTTTAACAATATCAAGTGTTAGTGGTTGTAAATTTAGTGTTTATTCTCTGAAGTCTTGACGTACTGCATATGCTGAAGCGTTGATTTCAGTATTGATTTATTCCGATCACTATTATTATATCTATCATCTTACTGCCAATTATTACTTCTACTTATTAAGATTATTTACGCAATCATTTTTTATTGTCATCATCTAAACATAAATTGTTTTGATTGGCTCAATATTTCCTATTCATGCAATTAAACATGAATTTGTCAATAAATTAAATCTTAATGACGATTTTACTGTAATCACTATCAGTATAGGCGTTTGTGGAGGTTTCTGAGTGCTAGTGAAGTCACAAATCAACGTTGATTAGACAAGCATGTAAAACCAGATAGCACAGGATAATTTTTTCGTCCTAATACAGGACTCATCAGAGCTGTGTAAGTACAGCCCTCTTTCACTTGAGGTGAAACCTAGGATCTTTGGGTCCGTCAGATGTAGCTCAACCTTTAAAACATTAAATAATCTACAAAAAGCTCTATACAAGCAAATGCCATGTGATATCTAGTGAATAACATAGAGCGAAAATTCCCAGATTTCTAATGAGAAATTGTGGTAGTCATCTGAGTTTGGCCTGATTTAGTTAACCTACCGGAGACAATGGAATGTGGCTATTCAATATTATTTTTCTTGAATATATATAGGTCGTTCTAATCCATTGGTAAGTCAAAAACACAGTGTAAACAATGTAATTATTTGACGAATGAAAAATTTATTACACCACAACATAACAATCCCCTATAGATGAATATTCATACCTACCTGTAAGATAATTGGAATCACTGAAGTATTCTGGATAATCGAGAACTGTGTAATTTCTAGTTGGTGTAATAATCAAAACTTCATGTTTAGACCATAGTTTAGGATTTGGTAAGGTAGAAACCAATGATGTCATTGTACGTAACACATCTCGATAAATTGTTGGAGTACGAATGAACACACCAAAATTATCACCTGCAATTTTCAGGTAGAACAACATATTCGCATTTAAACAATGATTCATTAATGTTAGATTCAATAAAATGATGAATGTTGCTTTTGTAAACTACTAAAAATAACAATGAATTTTTTATAAGAATTTTGCTGTCAGTACAAATAATAACCGTTCTTCAAATATACAAATACAATATTGATGTGTAAACTCAGGTCTGCCCATAGATGCTTTGAAAGTCGAATGTTTTTAATAGATGAAATTCAGCCATTTAAATATATATATATATATATATATATATATATATATATATATATATGAAGTTTTAATCAATAAAATGTTTTAAACAAATTTCAGTTTACCACTAGTTAAAGCTGCAAGTGTTTCAACTGTTCCACCAAGTGGTGCTGATACAGACATAAACGATTTAATATATTTTTGTTTCCAGTGTTTAGTTTGATGTTTGAGAAAGTATAATGTGTAAAGACTACCTAAACTATGACCTAATAGGACAACTGGTCGATTCAATCCATTGGTATAAGTTTCTTCTACTAATGTCTTGAATTTCTTGACAAATTCTTTGTTATCACCTAGAAGAGAGAAATAGAACACAAATACACATTAATGATGAAATATACACGTCAACTGATGCTCGAAAATTAAACCTTTTTAAATGATTGTAATTATGAGATGATTTAGAAAACAAATTAGAATCAAGGACAAGTAGATAAGAGATCATGATAAGAAAAGCTTTCCATTTGTACAAAGCTTTGAACAAAATCACAAATCAATTTTGAGCTCTATATTGATTAGTCTTGAAATAAATTGAATCAACTCCAAGGTTTTGACCCACTCATTGGGTAATGTGAAATTCCTGGGTTCATTCTAGTTATGTCATAGGAGTATACACATAATTCTGTAGAGAATGATTTAATGATGAGGGAAATGTAAACTTATGAGGCAAATAGAAGATTGAGAAACGGCTCACATATAGTACCACTGATTTAGTACGCTATATGAAATTTTTTTAAAAGCAGGTCTCATGAATTTTGAATAAATTCAAAGTATACTTACAATCGCCAGAAAATTAAAAAATAACAAACACCATTGCAACAGTAAATGATTCTTTGTGGGTACATTTCTCAGTGTGGCACCAGATAATGAAGTGTTTTAACCCTTGATAATTCATAACCTTATAAGTTTATTCACTCTTTCCTACTCTTCTACAACAAACAATAAAATGCTTTCGCTCCAGAGTATATTGCTTTATATGATAAGCTACTGTTGAATTTCAGACTTTTTCTGAAACAAATGATCGAAATTCAGTTGTAGTTCGATATGTTACAGGTTTTAAAAAAGTTTTCTATTGATCAGAATGCTAATCTGAATACAATTTTCATTAAGGGACGGTAGCGATCGTGAGAATGCTAATATTTTCACGAGATTTACAGTTGTTTGATTAAGTTTAAAAGTGTTTCTTAGGTGTTTACTTGTTATTTAAAACTCTCGAAAGATCATTACTTCCAATCTTTACAGCTAGCAGAATTCATTTAAAGGTATTATCGACTTAATTTTTTCTTCCACATGAAGCATTCACCGATATATTTAATAATCACTTGCTAAAATTAACACATTTCTGTATGTAAATACATATACTCATTTACCTGGTGACTTTCTAAAGTCATATGGAGCTGCACGTATTGTGTAATTTCTCACATAAAATTTATCTTTAGTCATTTCGGACACAAGTGAACCGAAGTAATCAAAGGGTAGATATTGTGATAGATATTCCACTGACCATGTATCACCCCATCCGGGAAATGTTACATTACATTCATTTGAATCAAATGATTCATAGGTACGTGGATCATGTTGTAGCCTGGGAATAAACTAATAACTAAGTAAATTTTCATTTACCTGAAATAATCAAATGCTTTGTCAGGCAGTAATACATGTAGAAAGTTAATCCAGATATTAAATGGTGAAAAGTAATTGTTCATAACTTTAGGCCCACAAAAAGCTTGACATCCACCCATACCAGGAATTAAAATTATAGGATATTTTATACCAGTATGACTTTGGTTAATCTTTGTAAGCATCGGAACAGCATTCGTAAAAGTGATGCCACATAGAAATACATATTGAACAACGAATATTGAATAGTGAATTTTCACAATATTACCATGTATGCTAGGCATATCGATGGTAGCATTTAAATGTTTCTTAATGACAAATTTCTATAGGTAATTTGAAAATTGTGAGAGCATTCATACAAATTGGTTTATCTTATATACATATATCAATGTGTATCTGCCAATCAGCTTACAATAATATTATTATTTCGTTTTGTTGAATCGAATTATTTAAGCCAATCAGCGTGTGTACTTGTTATAAATTGAATTTTATAAACAAGCACTCAGTTTGATGATAATTATCTTCAATGCACTTCATGATTCTATCCAGATTAACTAATTGTTAAAACCAGAGATTCTAATTTAGTGTAATTCAAGTAAATGGAAATGGTGAATAATTGACTGTTACATTTCTTCGATCAGCATTGAGAATATCGATTGACTGAAGTGGTTGGGACATGTATTACGTATGCTCAACCACTATTAACTTCAGCGAAGGATGTTGCCTGGTGTGGAAGTATTTTGGAAGAAATCTAGGGGTGATTGAGTTAAAGCATGAGATCAGTCGATGAATATATTGACTGTTGGATTTTTCCGTGTTGGTTGATGCAGGCTATGTGGTTGCAATTCTCATGATGGTCGTAACTAATGGTTTCAGAAGTTGTGTTAGATGACTTAGACTCTGTGATAGAGAGGCAGATGAATTCGATTTTCGCCACCCCTCAGCTCTTGTGTCGATAGCTTATTTTCATAGATTTCGTTGATGGGTCTTTTTTCTATGAGCACAATCAGTTACACTTACGTGCTTGTAAAACTTCAGAGTTAATCAAAACGATTGTATCTGCTGTTTTTGAGTTAGTTTAGTGCCGTGAATTGATGCACACAGGTTCTAGTTTCTGTGTTATATATGAGAGGCTAACTGACTGGTCCGATTTTATGACTTTCTT